>JACEFZ010020813.1:772500-840000 GCA_014155875.1 Cepaea nemoralis
GAGCATAGATAATAACATGAGGGAAATATCTAGTTAACAAATATAAACAGGGCATACAAACCGCCGTTTCGGTTCTAATGATCTTCCTCAGAAACATAACATACATGACTACGGGAAACATGGTTACTGTAGACAACCACGCAATTTATCATATAGGACTACACAAAACATGATTATTATAGACAACACACAAGTTATCATACAGGTACACAGAAAAAATGATTACTGTAGACAATACGCAATTTATCATACAGGACTAAGGAAAACATTACTATTGTAGACAACACACAATTTATCATATTGAGCTATAGAAAACATGATTATTGTAGACATCACACAATATATAATACAGGACTTTTGGGACGCAGAGGTGTTTCCAAGGCACCAGGGCCGGGTTATATACTGGCCAAGACCTATTGACGCGTCCTCGTCGAGCGTCCTGGGCAACAGGTCCCTTCGGGGTCCTGGCTAAAGTCAGTAGGATCGCCGATTCCTCCGAAGTCGGAGAGTGTCTGCCTGTACGGCGAGGAACCACCAGTCTGCACACCAATAAGCCAGACATGGGACAACGGATACTCACGCAAAACTCAGGTCCGACATACAGGACTTCGCGTTGGAGCTCAAGCCAACGAACACAAGCAAGCAAGCAAGCATATCATACAGGACTACAGAAAACATGATTATTATAGACATTATACAATTTATCATTCAGGACTACAGAAAACATTACTATTGTAGACAACAGACAATTTAACATACAGGACTCCAGAAAACATGATTACTGTAGACAACACATAATTGATCATACAGGACTACACAAAATTATTATTAATATAGAGAACACACAATTGATCAATCACGACTCCAGAAAACATGATTAATATAGACAACACACAATTTATCATACAGGACTCCAGTAAACATTACTACTGTAGACAACACACAATTTATACAACATATCAATCAGGAATAGTAAAGGAATAGAACGCAACTTCCGTGTGCAGAAATAGTGTGAAATCAGAAAATATGAAGCCAATCATGTACACACTAATGGCAGTGGAAATGTAGTTTCTGACGAAATTATAAATAATATCATGGGCGGACACAAAACGAATAGAGATAGTGCTACAAGAAACAAATTGAAACCGAAAACTGAATAGAGAAATTAGACGAAGACGTAGGGGAGTCTCCGTGGCGACGTTTTCAAGTCGTCTGCCTCACGCTCCGAAGGTTGTAGGTTCGATTTCCGGGCTACATCTTTCGGTTCAAGAGCGCCTTTTTTCTAGGAGACTCTTGGGGATCGTCGCTGGAGCTACGGAGTGTGTGCTTTGTGTGATGCTTTTGGCAGGCCGACCTGCAAAAAGATACCGAGCCATATGGGATAAAACTCGGTGCAATGAAGTCCATCATCTCGACTTTTAAGACGTAGGCAGTTTTGTGCTCATTATTATGGAGAATAAACTACAAAACTTAGTGACAACCCGTAAAATAAATAGGAAAAGAGCAAGAAGGCAAAAAGAAAAATACATGCATGGCTTGGCTACACAGGATAATTAGAAGAAGAACAAGAACACAGATCTGATCGAACAAGCTGGTGATCATGAGCGATGGCGAACCATGTTTATCGGCACGGCACATGCTGATGCTATTTTTTATTGGTCTGTTTGTGAAGTTTCAGAAAGTATCACTGCCCCAAATATCAGATGTCTTAGTACTTGTTGATATCCTGGGGTCAACAACCCACCTGCCATTCTGATTCCAATCTGTTATCTTAGTGAGGTATTTCAACAACAGTTGATTTACTATCCCGGCTAAACGCACCCGGCCAGGTGTATTCTCCTACATTTATACAGACATTGAATGACGGAGTATATTAGGGGTGTGGTGCTTGCTCGCTGTGAGTTCAAGTCAAGTATAGTCCATATATGTGCTAATATTAGGGTGTATGTTTAATGACTGCGCAGTGTTTGAAAATATTGCCGGTCCGAGTTTTGTATTCACCCTCTGTAACGTTCATGCAACATAATTGGTTAGTACAGAACTTGGACCGGCAATAATTTCAACCACTGCACAGTCATTAAAAATACACACTGTACTTCTAGTGCACTGGACTGGTTTTTGCATGTGGGTTAGATTTCCTTATTACGAGTGTCCCTGGCCTTTTTAGATCGTGTGTATAGCGTGGAAAAGCAGATAAATCATCATAGCCCGGAGAAACTGGAGAGGCAGGGAGCGACCAGAGGATCTGTCCGACACTCAGTACTCGGAGGAAAGGCCAGACGGACACACAAGCAGACTAAAACAGGTACCATTAGTATTTGGAACTCTTCGCTGGCTGTTGAAGATGAGGACGGGGCACGTATGTTACAGGAATTTCCGAGTGCGGTGATGTCGCTTCACGACTCATCTCAAAACAACCTCAATCATAAACCAGACAAACGTCACGTCAAGTGTGTTGGTTTTATTATCATTAGCTGACCAACTTTACGCAGATACTCAGCGATGAGTGGTAACTAAACAGGTTGAAATATACTGACTACCTCATCATCACGTGTCCTGCCAACTGACCCAGGCCCGCAGGTCCCTCCACAAATCTCAGTCCCAGATGTACTGGGTGAACTCTGCTGCTGATACTCCTCCACGCCAGGTCTCAGTCCATTCAGCGTCAATTTTCTCGGTCTGTCTCAGCCTCTTTTTCCACACATCCTCTCAAGATCACGATGTTTTCTTCTCAGCATATGGTCAACGAAAGCTATTTATCTCACGTATACAATGTTTCACGTCCATTAGCCTCTCCTCAATGACAAGCTACTGAAAGTAAAATTTCCTAAAAATTTACTTTGGTTTGGGGTTGATCGCAACGCCTGTAAAATACATGCAGCATTATTTTATCACCTTTTAGGCAAATGTTAGTTGCTCAGGCAGTCCAAGGTATTGGCAACATTCATCTTTGGAACTACATGACTGCATAGCTGCTTTTACAAATTAACAGGTATTGAAGAAGGAAGAAAAAAAGACATAACTATCTACCCACCCACTCACCCACCCATCCGTCCGTCCGTCCGTCTGTCTGTCTGTCTGTCTGTCTGTCTATCTATCTCCAAAACACACACATACCCACCCACAGCGCCCTATATTGCCGCAACCCCCGCTAATCACCACACCCACAATTAGATCATTACCGGAATTGATAGTGATGCCAGTCAATCTTACTCCTATACACGCTCCAACATGCTTCTCCCCCCGGCCGTTATCTTTCAATTAACCCCTGGTCCAACGGTCGACAAAGTAGGCGATCGTGCCTGCCAGAGATTAATCCCCATTGTTTGTAGTGGTCACGAAATGTTGGCAGGGACACGTACTACTTCCATTGTCGATATGCTGGTGTAGCTTTTGTGCCGGGCCGGTTACACCGAGTGCACCATTGCTGTATACGTGGGACAGGGGAAAGCCTGGCTAAGTGTGGGTGACCTCAATTAGTGGCAGCTTCTATCAAATGCCCTACCCAATTATCTTTTGTCTTCTCTTTGTTTTCGCTTTTCTTGATTGTAAAGCTCTTTGTTGCAAGCAGATGACATCCTTCCCATGAACCAGTTAAGTTGAACTGAGTCAAGAATTGATTTGATATCACAGCACTTGGGATATTCCCAAACGTGCTCCGTCCTAATCTTCAACAGCCAGCGAAGAGTCCCAATACTAATGGTATCAGCTGAAGTCTGATTATGTGTCCGTCTGACCTTTCCTCTGAGTACCGAGTGTCGGCCAGATCCTCTGGTCATTCCCTTCAGCTCCATTCCCCCTCGGCTATGATGATTTATCTGTTCATCCACACTATACACAAGATCCGAAAGAGTCCTGACCACACGAACCTTCCAAATGAAACTCTCTCCCACCCTTACGCAGGTCATTAGCAGAATAATAGCTCCCATTACATAAAGACTCTCGCTCGTCTGTCAGTTCCATGTCCACGCATGTGTATGCCTAAGCTGTCTTTAATGTCCTGTATTCACCTTTGGTTTGGTCGACTCCTTCATCTTCATTTTTTTTTCTTCCAGGAACCAAGCCGTCCATTACTGATATTTCTAAGCCCCTTTGATGTTTAACATTTTAAAAATATTTAGGTTTCCGAGACACGAAGTTATCCGCCTTACATCGTGTCCATGCATACAAATGAGCCGCCAAGTTGCAGGTCGCCCGTGACTACTGGAGTTTATAACACAAGCATGGAGTTGTAACAATGTTACCTACTATACATGTCGTAAACGGCGACTCAGGAGGGTTGGTGTGAAACTGGCTTCCCCAACACGAAGATAATTTTAGCCCTAAATATATAGTGTGGAAAAAAAAAGGGGGGGGGGGGGTGTTCCCCCATATTATTAAAAAAATTTCAGAAGAAATAAACTAGAGAACTTGGTGACAACTGGCATGCTTGAGGGGACGAGAAGAAGGGAAAGGCAGAGAAGTAAATATCTGACAGGCTTACCAAATGGCATGTTCCGGACAAGAACACAAAGCTGATTGATCCACGACTCTGATGACCGTGTAAGATGGTGAAACATGACCACCCACACTTACCGACATGGCATATGATGATGATAAATACGTAGTGACATGTTTCGGAATCACACACAAGCCATACAATCTTATATTGCATCTTTCAGACAGAAAACTCAGTTACCTTCCCTCTAAAAAAAACAAAAGCGTAGAAGTTTAGTTAGGTATACGCCAAGTTACACAACAAAATAAAAACATTTCTTTGCCTCCTAAAGTTCAAAAACAATTTTAGTATCAACACAGAGCTTTTTAAGATTGCTTGGAGCCAGCCATGGCCCCGGTAAAGAACATAACTTCTTTCAGTACCCGGACAAATTTGCCTGCGCGTTTGATGTACAGCAACAATAACTACGTGAGTGACAGCGCGACAAATTGTACACGTCTGTCTCTAGCTGACCCGCGCCCTTCGAGTGATTTCAGTTTATGGATGAGCGCTTTTTGTTCAGCTCTTTCATCCGCTGACTTGTGCGTACGACGCCAGACTATGCTCTAGGTTAAGTTTCGGATGCTCTCTATCTGCAATGGTCGATCTAAGAATGTTCGTTTGTACTGGACTTCGTTGCTTTCATGTTGTGTGACTGTTTTACGACTACATTTTCGCCCATCTATCACTACCTGCATCTTTACTTTCCGCCGCGCTCTTCATTTCTATTGTACCGCGTCAAGCCTTTCATTCTGCTAGCCTACTCATTCAGCATCTACATAATATATTCCTATGGTTACATTCCGTACGAATATGGATAACGAAAGAGTTAATAATATGTTGGGACAGAGACAACATACTATTTAAGAGTTAACGGCTACGATAGATCTGAACAAAGTATCGCTAGAGACGCACGACAAAGGTTTGTTGACGTTATAGTTTGAAGGAAGCGAGAAGTATAGCCAGGCGGAAAAAAAAAGTGTAGAACTAAGAACTTAGTGTGAAAACAAGCAGCCTGGACGGTGGCTTTCGCCAGACAGAAAACCAGAACTGTTAGAAACAGAGCAAGAATGTTTATAGGCGCTAGAGGGTTCGACTGGATGAGGCGTTCATGTTGCTGAAGTAGACAGAAACGACATGGTAACCTGTTTGACATAATAGTTTGTTCCCCAGTGGTAGGAGAATGGATCTGCATCCTGCCCAGATTGGGAGGCCGGATAATCCACGATACAATGGCAATCAACGTTGTGGATGCTAGGCCTGGGAGTGTATGAGGACATCTCTGCACAACCTGGTGTTGTGCGAGAGGAATACATGTTTGATTGCCTACATGGAGTTTTGTCATTTCTGTGTATGCCATCGGACAGTCCGTGAGAGCGAGCTGAACCAGTGTGTGTGCCTGACGAGCTGAACCAGTGTGTGTACCTGACGAGCTGAACCAGTGTGTGTACCTGACGAGCTGAACCAGTGTGTGTACCTGATGTTCTAGACATTCTCAAGTCACAGAGATTCACGACAGATATGTTGTAGTTCATAAACACATTCGCAAATACTGGTTGGCGCCCATAGAAGCAGAAGAAGGAAGCAGAGATTATAGAACACACTAGTCCATAGAAGCAGAAGGGGGACGCAGAGATTAGATGACACAATGTAAAACTCAGTTCAACTCAACATCTAATACCTGAGCATGGTTTGCAGCTATCGGCGTCAGTTTGGCGTAGAGACTTCCCTTCCGAGCCGAAACTGAATCACCCAGTCTTTTCTACGGGGATTATGTTGCAGTGATCTCCTTCACCTCTCCAAGCCAAGAAACAAGCCAGGTGTTCAAGACGTTACTGGAACTTAACGTCTGCGGAGAGGCACATTAGGATGCAACCAGGTGGCGATTCGACACAGCCCATTCTGATTGACTGGGATTAGGCCTAGCTTGATGTTTCCTCCGCGGATTTTGGATACACACTTCAACCCCAATGTCCAGAGGACATCTTCTGAGTCTGGAGCAATGTTTGAAAATCAACGGCAATTTCTGCTTATGGAGTCTCACATAATTACCAACACGCCGAAGTGACTGTCTGGACTGCAGTGATCACGGCTGATGTAATCGCTACAAATGCACGACTGAGCTGTGCAATGATCTATTCTCTATATCCAATTGTGAATCGCCAAGCTAATCTTTCACCGAGAAGCACTGAATCATCGGTAAATATAATGACATCATTCCCTTCATAATTGTCTATCAACGTGGCACTTCTGTTCCCGTGCTGTCATGGCACCATTATCTGCATTTCCAGCCAAGAGTAATGATCTAGCCTCTTTCAACACATCTCACAAACATGCTATCAATATACCGCATAATCCAGCCTCTTTCATAAGGAAATCAAAAACAATCGACTTTATTGCTCCGGGTTCTATCCTATATGGCTCGACATTCTTACCTTATAGAGCGGCCTGCTGAAATGGTCGCACAGAACACAAACTCCAAAGCTTCAACCACGACACTCAGAGATCTCCGAAAAAATAGTGACTCTCTTGAACCTAATGATGTAGTCTTAAAACGAACCAAAGATTTTTGTAGTGCGAATCAGGTGGCTTGACCATTTCGCCACGGAGACCCCAGCCTTTTCCCACTATAACAGACTATCAATACTGTGCAGGAATCAGTTTCTTCACATCAATCACCCAAGCAGAACAGTGCTCCATCCAACATCTTCCAACAGATAATGAGTGCATGGTCCAGCCTCTTCCAACAGATCACACAAGCAACCTATCTACTGAGTGCATGGTCCAGCCTCTTCAAACAGATCCCACAAGCAACCTATCTACTGAGTGCATGGTCCAGCCTCTTCCAACAGATCCCACAAGCAACCTATCTACTGAGTGCATGGTCCAGCCTCTTCCAACATATCCCACAAGAGACCTGTCTACTGAGTGCATGGCCCAGCCTCTTCCAACAGATCCCACAAGCAACCGATCTACTGAGTGCATGGTCCAGCCTCTTCCAACAGATCCCACAAGCAATCTATCTACTGAGTGCATGTCCAGTCTCTTCCAACAGATCCCACAAGCCGCCTATCTACTGAGTGCATGGCCCAGCCACTTCCAAAAGATTCCACCAGCAACCTATGAAATTACTGCATGGCCCAGCCTTTCCCAACAGATCCCACAAGCTAGGCTATCAACAGACTGCACGAACTCGGAAGCACCATCGGGGATCCGAATGTGACCCAACCTACACACGCTATAAAGTATTCTTTGTGTAGACGCGACTTTCTCTTTCCAAATTCATCACGGACAGATTCCGTAAAGCTTTTGGTGAGGATAGCGATAATGGCAGCGATGACATTCGATTAATCACGGGGACTCCAAAACAGAACCTGTCCAGCGGGGCTATTACCTGGTTTCTGGCAGTGCTGGGTCGTATCCTGCACTGAAAGAAAAAACGTGTACAGCGGGCGTGATTCGAAGTAGTGCAGCAGAAACAGGAGACACTGCAAGGAGTTAGAATCGTGAGTGTTGGAGAAATATTAAATGTCAGACAAACCGGCATATGATACAGCAGATGAAGTTTCAGCAGAGGGAGAGTTTACCACAGGGGGAGGGCGGATGTGTGAAGCCGGATCAGCTCGGTCTGTCTCAGGTTAGCCAGATTTATGAGACAATGTTGGCTGAGAATGGCGAAGAGGGGAAAAGAAGCGGGTAGGCAACTGGGAAAGAGGGAAGAAAACGAGACACGGTTTTGGTACAGGAGTTACACTGAAAGCTTCCATCAAGTGGGAGGATAAAAAGAGGAGATTGGAGTGTGAGGGGTGAGGACAGGAAGCATGAAATAGACCAGAAGAAGGGAAATAAATAAAAGGAGGTAAGGTGGAAAAATAACAGATGGAAGGAAGGGTGGGGTGAAATAAGGCTAGTTAAGGAATAAGATGGCAAAAAACAAAAACATGTATGATAATAAGAAAATAGAAGAAAGGGAGGATAGGGAAGCGAAGAACTAGGCACGGTAGAGATGAAACGGAAGAAGTACAAAAGGATGAGGGAGATGGCAAGAAAGGTAGACAAAAAAAAGCAACAAAGAAGAAGAGAGATGGGAACTGAACAACAGAATTGTAGGCATAAAGAAAATGCTGGGGGAAAAGGGATATATATATATTCCTTTTCCCCCAGCATTTTCTATATATATATATATATATATATATATATATATATATATATATATACACACATATATACACTGGTATGTATAAAACAATCAGTAAACAAGAATGAGGAGGTTCTGCGTGGCAGCGAGGCATAATTAGCTTGCTCTTGAACTTCCACTGCGCTAATGATGGGGTAGTGTTATCGTTCCCTACACCGGTCAGTTAGACTTCAACGTTGATATCCCCTTTAACAAAAATAATGGCAAGCTACTGAACGTAAACTTGCCTAGAAAAGGAACCTGGTGTTGGGGTTAACCGCTACGTCCTGCAAAGGACACGCAATAAAAATCAAAGAAAAGAAGAAAATCGAGGCATCTGAACTTAAATACCAGGAAGGTTACCCTGTCTACAAATGCCCGGTGAGGTCGGATGTGTCGGCCGAAAGGTACAAATATCGCAGCTCTGTTATAAACAGGCACAGCGCTATTATGTCAACAACAACAAAAATTCCGGACGAACGTAGTAGAAGAACTGAAATATTGCAAGAACATTCTTAGACAATCATATATTAAAAAAGAACAATACTGATTTTCTACACGACCTGGGAGAAAGGTGGCGCGGAGACAGGCATAAATCCTCAGAAACCTAAACGCTTTGTGCATATTAAACGTCAAGGCTGTTTAAATAAAACAAAAAACAAAAAAAAAAACAGTGATGGCGTACAGACCAGATGGATCCTGAAGAATGCCACATAGCAAGTGCCAAAGCACACCATACAGAGAGGATGGAAGGAAAATCCCGAAGTGAACAGTGCACCAAAACCATGAGACACGAAGATACGTCACACCAACGCCAGCGTGACAACGAAACCATACGCTGTGCGACGACCAAAGTGAACGGGCGTGAATTCGATGTGGATAACAACTTGGTGTGGCTATTGGATTATTGGAGCGTCTGAAGGCTAATAGTGAACTCACTCCAAGCTAAGAACAGTGGAAGTAAATATGGAGAACGCCATGGATTTGAGAACGACGGGAAACCTTTAGACAAACAAAATCGGAGAAAGATGACGGCAAAGACGCGGAGGGAACATATGAAGGACAAGTGATACTGACGGACAGCCAGGCAAACTTTGGACACGCTGAGTAAACCATCTGCTGTATATTTAGATTAGTTGCCCCTCTGGTAAGAACAGAGACACTAATTGTGGTACTGTGGGATGTATCAGATGTACCAACGGCCGTAATAAAACGGTATTAGTTTCTGGAACTCTCCTATTTCACGTTATTTTTCAAAGTTCGTCATAACGTTGTTGACTGTTGTCATCGCTCCAAGTTTAATTAGCCAGTTCTATCGTAAGTTCTAACGTTTTCCACATGGCAAGATACAGCGACGAAAGACTTACAATATGGCAAAGAAGATGGACAGGAGGAATAATACAGTCCATGGAAATCTTCATATATGAAGCCGATACACAGGCACTCCCGCGCTGTGTATATACATATGTCTGACCTCGACACGGCAAAGTACAAGAGGAACGAGATGAGATGAGATGAGATGATGGGAATCTAGATATAAGAAGCAAATAAAGGGAACTCTCCCGATGATTATGTTTCATCTCGACACACAACAGGGTACAAGAGGAACACGATGAGATGATGGAAATCTTGATATATAAAGTCGATAAACGGGCACTCCCACGCTGTATATGTACATATGCTTGACCTCAACACTGCAAAGTATAAGAGGGGTGAGATGAGATGAGATAAGATGATGGGAATCTCGATATATGAAGGAAATAAACGGGCACTCTCCCGTTGTTTATGTTTCATCTCGACACACAACAAGGTACTAGAGGAACACGACGAGATGAATAGATGATGAGTGATGGAAGACGTGGTTCCTGGAAAAGGAGTAATGACCGACCAAGAGGACGGGGCACAGGGCATTAACGACGCCCCTGGGCATAGGGCATTAACGACGCTCCTTGGCACGAACAGTGCCGAGACAGGAGAACTGTGAAGGACTCGGGGTTGTGATGAAGGCGAAGTTTTTCAAAGTATTTGCTACCGGATGATGATGATGATGATGGTGGTGGTGGTGGTGGTTGTGATGACGGTTTACGTAGTTCACGAAACTGGAGGGATGATCTCGCAGTGCGTATAAACCTGGGCGCATACACCATGGCAAGAAGAAATTAAAGAAGGCCCATAAAGCACACACTTATAAGCCAGGAAATAAATTTACGTGACACCGTTGCCCGGCCGTACATAATGACGTACCAGATGACAAATGATCCGCTGCACGGGTATTATACAGGCTTTAGCTAATTGTAGAGGACAGGTTGGTGTCATGGTTGGGACGTTGCACTGAGAGCGGGCGGAGGAGGGTTCGACGTAAGCAGCTCTTGCCCTTCAACGCAGAGAGGGGGGGGGATGGGGGATAGACCTATGCAAAATATGAGGGTCCTAACACTTGACATAGCCCATTAGGTTTCTGCTACAGAGCTTTGCTCGCCCCCCCCCCCATTAATTGTGTGTATAGGAAATATATCGCTTATGGAGAACTTACTTACAGGGAGGGGGAGAGAGAGGGAGAGAGAAGGGAGAGAGGGAAGAGAAGGATAGGGAGGAAGGGAGAGATAGGGAGGAATGGTGAGAAAGGGAGAGAGAGAAGAAGAGAGGGAGAAAGAGAGAGAAAAGGAGGGAGAGGGAGAGAGGGGAAGAGAGATAAAAGGAAAGAGAGGGAGAGAGAGGGGAGGAGAAGGGGAAAGATAAGGGGAGAGAGGGGGAGGAGAGGGCGGCAGGAAGATAGAGACAGACAGATAGAGAAAGAAAGAAAGCAGGAAGGAAGGAAAGAAAGAAAGAAAGAAAGAAAGAAAGAAAGAAGAAAGAAAGAAAGAAAGAAAGAAAGAAAGACAGAAAGACAGAAAGACAGAAAGACAGAGAAAGAATTGCATAGGGAAAAAGAGAAAACGAAACGGAGAAAGACAGAGGCGGGGAAATAAAGAAGATAGAGAGAAAGAAAGGCAGAGAGAAAGAAAGAAAGCGAGAAAAAGGGAAGGAAGAAAGATCGCCGTGCCTGTACAAACAAATATGCCTGTGTTTGCGAGCCCTTCGCCTTACCAAACAAAACAAATGTAATAAGAATTTCTAATGACTTGAATAAATTAGTGGCAGGGATAATTCCATACAAAATTGAGGTGACACAACATCCCATGCACACCACGTTACGACATTATGAGACGTCGCAGTCAACCCCATTATTTTTTCGACTGTTCGTGATTTCTTGGCAAGTTTAGGTTCAGTAGTTTGCCATTACTTTCTGAACGACTGGCACTCATAGCATTTCATAAAAATGCAACACAAGGCGGTCTGCTGCCAAATCGCACGCAGCTGTATTTCGAACACAAGCATAACGAGCTGTGTCTAATAAGTTAATAAATGAACAAACTCAACTGGGCCACAAATTTGCGCGGAGATTACTTAATTATTCACCATGAGTGTTTATTAATAGAGTGGGCGTGCGAGTTAAAACATAAATTATTATTACAGCCAGGAAGACAAATGGAGATGTTTACCATAAGTCAGTCGGTACGGAAAATTTAATAGAAGACGCGGAGTTTGAGTAGCGTAGAGGTATGTCGCCGACCTAGCTCGACAGGGACCGGGTTACAATTCAACTGAAGAGTTCTCACACTGTTCCGAAATTCAGCATGGCCGAAGAGATAAGAACGCTCGTTCATAAACATCCGGCGTGCTGATTCCAAGATAGCGGGTTCAACCCCTACATCAGTCAGTTGGACTGAAATGTTGGCTACGGGTCCTTGACTTGGGGACGTAAATTACAAGGACCTCTGAAGTCGGGGTGGGTTCGCTTGACGACGAGGACACTAGTGACAGGGAAAGCTAACCCACACGTAAAAATCAGTCCAGTGCACAAAAAGTCGAAGCACGTGTATGGACTACGCTTGAGTTCAAAGCAAGCGAACAACAACAACAACAACAATAACAACAACAGCAACAACAACAACAACCCTTCCCTTCTCCAATTCTCATCCCTCTGGGCATTGGGTTGCGTGACTGCTGACAATGACATACATAGAGCGAGACGAGCAGACGCCGGGATGCTTTCGGTAATGGTGTCCGCTGCAGAGTGCTCGCATTTGGTTGCCTGTTACTTCAGTTGAACCGCTTTGCGCTGGCTTCTTCTGTATTCCATCTGTTCTCCCAGATCACCAAACCCGGGAGACCATGTAGAGCAGTGGTTCTCAACCGGTGGGGATGGGGAATTCCCCCGCCCTGGGGGGGGGGGGGGGGGATTTTAGGATTTCCAGGTGGGGGGAATTAAGATTATTTCAAGATCGCATTAATACAAGAACCAGTTACTTGATATTGTTTGTCCCTCTATATTTTACGGTTCTGTACTTCTCGCCCTAATGAAGTTCGTTTTATAACGTAAGTAGACCCACAAATCACGTTGTATGTAGATGTCTAGACTTGTTCTAGTATGTGTTATTAAATTTAGCTTCCATTTTTATGTATACTGTGTAAGGGTGGGGGAGGGGGTGGGGGGGGGGGGTTATAGTGAGTAAATTCGAGGGGGCGGGGGGATGACGTTCTGAACATATGGTAAAGGGGGGCATGGGCCAAAAAAGGTTGAGAACCACTGATGTAGAGCATAGAGTGTCTCACTTCATTTTCTAGAGGCCTCAAACCACAAGGTCCGCTGTCAATTCGATTTAGACTTATAATAGCCACTCATCGGCGATGTACGGCCAGGTGTACGTACGGCAGAAGTCTCACATGAGGTTTCATAAATCAATCAATCAATCAATCAATCAATCAATCACGTGCCATGCCGGAAAGCGTGGGCGGTCATGATTCGCCATTTCACTCGATCACCAGAGTCGTGGATCAGCACAGTGTTCCTGTCTCGTCCATGCCATGTGGCCAAGCCATCCAGGTATTTTCCTCTCGGTCTTCCTCTTGGTCTGTTCCCTTCAATCTTGCCAGCTGTCACTAAGTTCTCCAGTCCATTTCTCCTCATAACATGTCCAAAAAATTTTGACTGTCTACGTCTAATTTCTCTAATAAATCTACGATTTTCATTTGTCTCTTGTAGTACTTGGTCATTGGTTTTTCTGTCTGTCCATGGTATTCTTTGCATTTTCCTCAGAAACCACATTTCTGCAGCCATCAGATGTTTTTCAGCTTGACTGCACATTGTCCAAGTTTCACATCCATACAAAAGAACAGGCTCTATGTATCCCCTCAACACTCTTTTTCTCGTTTCAATTGACATCATTTTATTGGTCAGAATGTTTTTCATCTTGCTAAAGGCTACTTTCGCAATGGCGATTCTTGTTCTAATCTCTTCAAGGCATCTGCCATCAGATGTTATGACTGTTCCGAGATAATTAAACCGATTCACTTGTTGAAGAATATTCCCATTTACTTGTATATTACATTGTGGTACTTCGTTCTTCCTTGTGACGACCATAACCTGTGTCTTCCTACAATTTAATTCCAACCCCAGCTGCTCACTGTGTACAACAACAGCGTCTACTAATTGTTGCAGATCATGTGCATTGTCTGCAATCAATACTGTATCATCTGTATATCTAATGTTATTTATATTTCGTCCTCCAATGCTGATTCCATTTAGGTCTTCTACATTTCTGAAAATATTTTCACTGTATAGGGAAAAAAGATCTGGAGACATTACATAAAACCTACACACAATCCGTTGATGATCGAGGTCAGATATAGGGCAGTTGTCGGCAACCTGTTTGTAGGGTTGTACCGATGTAATGTTGCTAAGTCACCCAGCGTGCCAACCTAAGTCAACCATCGTCCATGTTCGTTTGTTGAAGACATTTTAGCGGCACTGTAACAAGACCAAGGTATGTGATAAGATCATCGGACCGTAGTAACATGAGTATACCGAGAGAACCACAGCGTTAGTGGTGGAGTGGTCGGGAGAGAACGGAGGACAGGACGGAAATGGAACTTCGTCAAGGTCGTCATTGTTGCCCCATACCTCTACAATTTGCATTAGATCGAAGATTGGTACAACTTTCAATTTGAACTCCGTGGCCAAAGGCTTGCGAACGCGGTTCGTGAGCCGCTTACCAAGCGTTCGACACGCAGCCGCGACCGATTTATGCAGCAGACGGCGTCGTGTTGGTATGGGAGCCGGTCGTTCAGAAAGCAATAGCAAACTACTGAACGTGAAATATGCCTAGTACATCAACAGCAGCTGAAAAATGCTGGAGTTGACTACAACGCCCTGCAAGGGATATGCAACATAAAAGAAGAAAAACAGGAATAGCTTGAAATTAAGTATATGCGTCTATCTGATTAAATGATTCAGTACCAAAGAAAAAGCAGGTTTAGATCAAACACAGCACGTAATCAAATAAACAAGTTCTATAATGTAAATTTACGTTAACTGAGCATTGAAACTGCGGTGGAAACCGCCAAACAAAACAAATAACACCAATAAATAACCTTTTTATTTTGCATATCCTTTTTACATGACATCGCAGTCAACACCACCATTTCTGCTGCTGTGATCTCTTGGCAAGTTTACGTTCAGTAGTTTGCTATAGCTTGCTGAACGACCGGCACGAATACCAACGCGAAATGAACGCAACGCGGTCTGCTGCGAAATCGCGCATAGCTGTGTTTCGAACGTAGGTATACGAGATTACGAACATCTTCGATAAGCCCTTCGCCACGGAGGTTGGCATGATGACACTAGTACGGCGATATATGATCCCATTTGGAGCCGGCACTAAATCTGTTAAACAATTTAGTCTTGTATGAAATCATACAACACTGAATTACAGATGGGTAACAGATCGGGGGGTGGGGGAAGGGGGGGGGGATGGGAGGCCTCTACTGCGGTACAAAGATGTGTGGGGAATCTGGTAGTACCTTTGGTGTAGATGGCTGTCACGCCCTTTTTAGGGCCATTTCACCACTGGTCCAGCTCACGCCTGTGGCTCCCAGTAGTTGTCAGCATGCGATAGCGCCTCCCCCCCCCCCCCCCCCCCCGGGAAACGACTGTGACAGGCCGCAAAACCCGACAAGGGTAACTGCTTGCTTGCTTGCTTGCGTTCGTTGGCTTGAGCTCCAACGCGAAGTCCTGTATGTCGGATGAAGGCATCCTGTTGTCCAACATCAGTGTGATGTCATACAGGACCTGAGTTTTGCGTGAGTATCCGTTGTCCCATGTCTGGCTTATTGGTGTGCAGACTGGTGGTTCCTCGCCGTACAGGCAGACACTCTCCGACTTCGGAGGAATCAGCGATCCTACTGACCTTAGCCAGGACCCCGAAGGGACCTGTTGCCCAGGACGCTCGACGAGGACGCGTCAATAGGTCTTGGCCAGTATATAACCCGGCCCTAGTGCCTTGGAAACACCTCTGCGTCCCACAAGGGTAACTGATTCGGCGTCAAGCCAATCAGTGAAGTAGGGTATGCCTATCCAGCATGTGAAGACAGTATTTGACAGACTGCGTGGAAGAAATCATTGATGATTCAACGGGCAAGGCGGCGTTTACCTGCAAAGCGTTGATGACGTGATGAGCACGACAAGACACGTAAAGCGCCCTGGTCATCCACTGCACTTGTATTCGTCTCCAGTCGTCTTGGCTTGTCTTGCCACTGGACTCAGATGAGAGAGTGAGGTCCACGAATTGCGCAACTCTTCCGCCCTTTAATCCAATTCATCGCGCAAGTTATTAATGTTTCATCCAAAAAAGATGTGTTAAGCGTGGTATGAATGATACAGGTATTGATACTGCCCCTTGGGAGCAAGTCGCCGCTGATCGTGTTGCAGGGAGAAGAAAATGCAGCATTGAATAAAGGCAAAGGAGAAAATTATTGCAAATATGTCAGACACTGAACGAGTGAGATATCAGATGGTGCGTTATGGTGGAAATGACCATGTATTTACATGCATCCACTGTGGACGAACATTTACCGTGCGAATTGGTTTGGACAGTCACGGTAGCAACCGTCATGGGTTGTAGTTATTAAGCCTTGTTTTTGGAGCACAATGTAAGAAACTATCGTTTGTCAAGACGGCCAGGTGCCAGTAGTATGAAATCATATGCTGTATTTCAATTCATACAGCGTGCTATTGAAAATTGTTCTATGTGCCACACTTGGCACGAGTGCCGCAGGTTGTCAACGCCTGGTATAGGGATCCTATTGTAAGCACCCAACGGCTCTAACCTTGCCCCGCACCTATGGCCATAATCTTCACACGATATCAGTCATCATATGACATATGCCTCTAATATAGCACAGCTGATGTGGTGGTGAAAGACTACTATCACGCTCGGACAGTGTGCCAGCTTGTGTTAGTGAAATAAAACATTCTGTTTCGGTGACCGCTAGTGATAAGGAGTGCCAGGGCTCGTCATACGGGCAGGCACTCCAGCTAATGGCTTTGGGCCGATAAAACGCGATTCCATAAACAATATCCAGACAGCGATATCTGAAGCCGGCGGGAAACAATAAAGAAATCAAGACAGCTGAGCACGGGCGGGGTGTGTTAGGGGTGAGTACTTAACGGGTGGGTAAGGCCCTTGGGGGGGGGGAAGAGGTGAAGATTGGGAAGGGAAGGGGGGATAAAAAAGGGGGAGGGGGTCTCAACCTTCCTGTCTAGCCTGCCTGCAAGTATTATATCGGAGTTTCATGGAAACAACAATGATAGACTGAGAGGAAGAAGAAGAAGAAGAAGAAGAAGAAGAAGAAGAACTACTACTACTACTACTACTACTACTACTACTACTACTACTACTACTACTACTACTACTACTACTACTACTACTACTACTACTACTACTACTGCTGCTGTTGCTGCTGCTACTACTACTACTACTACTACTACTACTACTACTACTACTACTACTACTACTACTACTACTACTACTACTACTACTTCTACCGCTGCTGCTACTACTATACTACTACCACTAGCTTTCATCGCGTTAAAAGGAAGGTTTGGCAGCCAATTCGGAGAGCTATGGGGCAGACTAACAGATAGATTGTATGACACAGTTGCAAGGCACAAAGACAGACAGGTGGATGTACTGATCGATGGATAGACAGGCGAAGGAGACAGACAGACATGCAGGCAGGGCAGACAGACAGAAAAACGGACGGACAGACAGACACTACATGAACTCCCCTCAGATCCCCTGCACGTGACCCTGACGTTGCCCCCAAACAGGCTTCTAACTTTAAAGATTCAAGCTGCTTCTTCTAGCGGGCCCACAAACATGTCTTCTCACATTACTCTATCTGTCTTTCTATCGCTCATTGGCCCACAAAAGCCAGCAAGGAATCTCTTTGTATCACAACGGATGAGACCCTGCCGTAACTCATCTCGACATTTCCCGGAGAGGCTGCAGTTGGAGGATATGTGAGAAGGATCCCAAATATAACTTGGTTAAACTGGTGGGTAGACCATGGCTTCCACTTTAAGTATATGTTTTCTCTATACCTATTGTATACTTTAACACACATATACGTGTACATAAAATCACACACACACACACACATATATAAATAATCTCTCTGGAGAGAGAGAGAGAGAGAGAGAGAGAGAGAGAGAGAGAGAGAGAGAGAGTGAGAGAAGAGGGTGAGAGGGAGACCATTACCCTAGGTTTCTATGGTAGAATGTATGTAAGACACGCTAAGGACCATATGTTCGTGTGAGAGGAAGAAAGAGATGAGAAAGACAGCGGGGAGGGGAGGGGTAGAGAAAGATGGGGCAGGGTGAGATAAGTGAGAGAGATACGTTTGTATGTATGAGAGAGACGCTGTGGGTCCTGTGAGAGAGAGAGAGAGAGAGAGAGAGAGAGAGAGAACGCTCGAGAGAGAGAGAGAGAGAGAGAGAGAGAGAGAGAGAGAGAGAGAGAGAGAGAGAAAGACTGAAGCTCATGTGTGTGTAAGAAAGAAAGAAAGAAATACAGAAAGACAGACAGAAAGAAAGAAAGAAAGAAAGAAAGAAAGAAAGAAAGGGCACGTTCTGTATGTAACAACACGGCCACTGTCTATCATTCTATATACCCGTGCAATCAGACCATTGTACACACAGACAATTGCAAGCATCAACCATATCTCCCAAAGTCTGTGATGTCGCCAACAAACACAAACTACTTACCACAATTGGCAATCCGAATGACTAAACAGCAAAGAATATAGACCAGGAGACGACCACACTGTCTTGTCGTTTCGCGTGTTTGGCACAAGTTCCCGCCAAATGCCATCATGGGCTACACAAAACCTTGACCCTTGTCCAGCCTAGGCATCGTGGGTCAATACGTCTGCTACCTGAAATAGCCAGAAACGTGAATGTAATTCATTCATAAGGATAATCATATATCACCGTCGTGCCTATTCCCTGGAGAGTAAATGTCCTTGCCTTCAAAAGCTATCAGTTACACCTTAAATGAAAATAATTGAAAAGCACGACGTGTAGGGGAGATTTACAAAATACACTTACGGAAAACATAAAACGTTGCGGCAACAGCCTACATCAGCAAACAGCAACAAGAAAACAATACTATACAATCCGACAATCATATACAATCATGAGATGAGACTCAATCAATCATGTGCCATGCCGGAAAGCGTGGGCGGTCATGACTCGCGATTTCATTCGATCACCAGCGTCGTGGATCAGCTCAGTGTTCCTGTCTCGTCCATGCCATGTGGCCAAGTCATCCAGGTATTTTCCTCTCGGTCTTCCTCTTGGTCTGTTCCCTTCGATCTTGCCAGTTGTCACTAAGTTCTCCAATCCATATCTTCTCATAACATGTCCAAAACATTTTGACTGTTTACGTCTAATTTCTCTAATCAATTTCTCTAATCAATTTCTCTAATCAATGAGATGAGACTACAGTGACTATATTAGCACATAATACGTTGAATCAAATGAAAACAAAATAACACATCTGTGGTAGTTTTCACAGAGAGTGCGAATATGAAATAGAAGATGTGCGAGTACAGCACGATTTGGCACAATTCTTACAAATTTGATGCTTTTACATATTACAGAGAACAGTTTGATCCAATTTGGCTCAGTCTCTTTCTTCACATCGTTTTGCCGAAAACATCGCATACAGCCATGACCCCCAAGGATAAACAAAACGGCGGCGTCCCAATCTGGATCCGAGGACAGCGGCTTAATCAATTCGCAGCTAAGAACCCCCCCCCCCCCCCCCCCCTTCCTTTTGCGATCACATAACCTACTATACCTTGCAACGACGATGGCAGTAGCTGAATTAAAGACAACTTCTTGAAAGACCGAAAGCAGTGGCAAACAACTGAAAACTGGCCAAGAGATCACAAATAGCAAATAAAAATGCTGTTGTTGACTGCGACGTCCGGTAAAAGGATATGCAACTAATTTAACCTGAAAGACTGGGACGAATGGGTTACGGACGCAACTCGTAATCTCGCACACCGAGGATCGAAACACAGCTGTGGGTGATTTGGCACATACCTCTTGCGTTGGTGTTTTCATAAAATGATATGAGTACCGGTCGTTCACAAATCGATGGCAAACTACTGAACGTATACTTGCCAGGACATCACAAACAGCCAAAAATGATGGGGTTGACCGCAAAGTCCTATAAAGAATATGCAACTAACTTCAACCTGAAAGACAAATATTACCGTTATAATGTGCCGGTACCGCACAAAGTATCAATGTCATTCTGAAAAACACAATTAAATACTATCGTTATCTTATCATCAACACTTATAGAGGAGCTTGGTACTACCAAAAGCACTTGTACCACAGTTGTTTGTATCTGAACGCCTCTCATGTCACACTCTACAGCACTTTCTGTCACTGAATCACCTACATTATGTGCGTGTATATTGTACGTGAGATTATGCTGCGATCTTGCTCACAGGTCAACTGGTAGCGACACAATGTGCCCTGAATTGTCGACAATTAACGGAAACGGCACTTATAATGTTACATTTTAATGTATCCACAAACAGTTAATTTAATTAATAGAAAAGGCCTGTAGTAAGATGTCACGTATTTACGCAGGCACATGCTGTAAACTGACGAAACATGAGGTAAATGTCAAGAATTCATTAAGCCATATGTTATAAAATGTCACAAAATAGATTATATACCCTTTAACATGTCATAAAATAAGGGCGCTACAAGCTATAAATGTCAACCAGTAACGACGTCACAATTTAAACGGCCAGACAGCTATTGTAATTACATTTTTTGTTCTGTTACATAAAGGATCATCCCAGATTTTTTAAATCCTGCATATTTCAACATCTTTTCACTTAACCCTTAACTACTCTGGCAAAACAATGGTGCCAGAGACGCTACAGAGGGATTCAGAGCGTCAGTTTAGTCATTCAACCATGATTCGACAGCGATGATTTCAACTACAGCGGCCGAGAATTAAAAGACGCAGCACGGGAAAGGATAGTGCTCGCGAAGTAATGTACAAAGAGGAGATAACTCGCAATGGTATAACGCGTCACGCGTTTTACAGGAAGCAGATGAAGATTGGTGACAGACAGTTAGGAATTTCATTTAATACTTATATGACAGAACAAAAAAGACGGCACTGAGCTTAGCTCGCCAAGAAGAACCATTTCCCACATAGAAATACAAAATAGTGCTAGGTTCAGAGTTCAATGATCTATCAAATTAATCTATGGATACATTTAAAGTAATGTCTGTGGATCTTGGTGGGTGAATATTCTAATTTCTGAAGTCAGACATTTTGAATATTCCTCATGTCTCCTCTCAAGAATACTTCCTTATGGAAAATAACTAAGTGCGCACTTTTCTTTGACACTCTGGCCTTAATTGTTGTATTTAAATTTTTCTAGGTGTTGTAATGTTGGTGTTATCATTATTATTATACTACAAGTTATAAATAATAGTAGAATGTAGTCAGAAAGGCTAATCCCCCCTCCCCTACGAACAAATTCTGAGAGAGAGAGAGAGAGAGAGAGAGAGAGAGAGAGAGAGAGAGAGAGAGAGAGAGAGAGAGAGAGAGAGAGAGAGAGAGAGAGAGAGAGAGAGAGAGAGAGATGGCGAGATATTGAAGAACACTGAAAATGAAATTATTGTATGATGTTTACTATTGACATCTAACTCGTAAGAAATTGAAATACTAAGCATTATTTGAGAGAAATGCCCGCGCAAACATTCCAGGCTTAAATTTTATAGCACTCAACATACTACAGTGGCATGCCGAAGGTGTCTATAACAAGATTAACACATCGTCTTCATAAAGATAGAATAGATGTAGCATGCATTCAAGAGACACCTCAACGCCAATCGCAGATTTTCAGTCAGAGGATATCAGGCCACACGTTTCGACCGCGAAGGACACAAAGGAGGAGTTCTAATACTTACACGAAACACAATACCTTGCAGTGAAGTACCTGTGGCTACTGACAACCAAACGGAAAGTATAGGTGTTGATATAATGATAAAGGACGTGAAAATAAGAATTTACAACCTGTATGGCCCCTTACACTTTCAAACATGAAAATAACTGACACAAACTGCATTATTGTTGGAGACTTTAATAGCCGTCCAGAAAGATGAGGATACCCAGATACTGACAACAGAGGAGATGAAGTGGGGGACTGGTAAATAAACTAAAATCTCCATCTACACAACAAAACGGACGACACACCGAGCTTCTACTCCAGAAGATGGTTTACCACTTCTACTCCAGACTTAGCTTTCTGCACAGAAGACATCCTCCACAAAATCGATCGCCATGTGCTTGAACAATTAGCAGATAGTGTCCACAGACCAATCAAGCTTGAATTGAATATGGAGTATGTTCCACAGGAGCAAAAGCCTTTGTCTCGTTGGAATTACAAACGAGTGGATTAGGACAGATTTGCCATACTAACAGACAAATATTGTGAAACATAAATACACGACATGGAAACATGAAGCAAATTGTGGAAAGTCTAAACAAAGCAATAATACGGGCGGCCACTGAGTCCATTCCAAGAGGAGCGAGGAAAAATTACAAACCATACTGGACTTAAGAAACTACAAATTTTGGAGGACAAAGTTGAAGATGCCAGGAAGACAGCAGAGAGAGAGAGAGAGAGAGAGAGAGAGAGAGAGAGAGAGAGAGAGAGAGAGAGAGAGAGAGAGAGAGAGAGAGAGAGAGAGAGAGAGAGAGAGAGAGAACAAACAACTGAAGCGAACATCTTTCTCAAAGCCATCTCAGCACAATAAAAAAGAACAGTAAACCAAACAGCAAGAGATTGTTGGAGAGAAAAAAACAGAAAACCTGAACTTTGACAGGGATGGAAACAAACTATGGAAACTAGTGAAAGCCACGAACAATGAAGGACCCAGAAACAAACAAATAACAATTAAAAAGGAAATGCCTTGCTTACAGGGGGAAAAGGCTGAAAATGGACTAATGGAACACTATGCTAGTGCAAACCACATTGATATTACAACCGAACAGAAGAAAGCAATCAAAGATAAACAGACACATCATAGTAATACAGAGACAACAGCAGAATACATGATGGCAAATCTGAAAATGGAAGAAATGGAACAGGTAATAAAAAAAGAAGAAATCACCAGGAAAGGATGGAATCACAAATGAAATGCTAATACGACTAGGCACTAAAGCAAAAAAGAAACTACAAGCAGCCCTAAATTACAACTGGAAGAGAGGAATAGTCCCACAGGCATGGAAGGGAACTATACTAATACCAGTCCCAAAGAAAGGAAAAGACCTGGAAGAACCAAATGGCTATCGACCTATCAGTCTACTTAGCTATGTAGGAAAATTAATGTAACGCACAAGCAATGGCAGGCTAACATGGCATCTGTAAGAAAACCAACTCTTAACACCACACCAAGCAGCATTCAGAAAGTACATATCCACTAAAAGATCAAATAATATATATAACTCTGAAAATATAGGATGCCTTCCAAGAGAACAAGCACACACAAGCGGTCTGGATAGATTTAGAAAAAGCATTTAATAAAGTATGGAAGGAAGGACTGAAAGTAAAACTGCAAAAAATGCATGTTTGTGGGAAAATGTACACATGTATCAGCTACTCGACGGGTGTATCACACAATGAAACAACAAATGTCCGGAGACAGTTTGCTCCTATGGGTCTGTAATGTTATAAGGCCATCCCATCCTGTAGGCCTGAAAGCATGGAACAATGGGCGGCTTTTCCCCCCTCACTTATCAGGCGACGAGCCCAGCCGTCAAAGCCTCGTCCGCATTAGCTTTAAAAAAAAGCACCCATAGAAACGCTGTAGATATCAACCCACGAAGGCGCACGTAGTACCTGGTAATTAATTAACGGGGTCGTCTTACCTGTGAAAGAAGTCAAATGCTATTACCTGATAAAGAATCAAGGCACACGCAGTGCCTACCTGTTAATTAAGGCACATGCCATAGCTGTTGGAGGTCGCAGAAACGGACTGGCTCGTGAACTCGCCTGTTTATCCGTTGATTGTGGGTTCAGATCTCCCTGGACACTGGATGTTTCGTGGGCACGTGGGTCCGGGGACGATCCATCGTCACAAACTGGGTACCTGAACATTTACAGGTAGAAAGTTGGGGGGGGGGGGGCGCACTCACATCATACATGCACACGTGCTGATGGACGGACGGGGCGGGTGAGCGGTCAGACCGAGTGACCAGCAACAGATTTACATACATACATTCATACCTTCATACCAGCCTGCCTAACCACCTATACACACGCGCGTGCGGGTGCACACACACACACACACACACACATTCATGCATGCATGTATACGTAACACACCCCCCCCCCCCCCCCAACTCAAACACATATCTGTCTATCTATGTATATGTGCAAACAACCAGAATTATCACAAATATTTCACAGATACGAACCACAACCTCCGATATCCGAATTAAGGAAGCGCCTTGCGACAACATATGGAAATCATTAACTAGGATTATTATGACTTCACCAAAGTATTTTCGCAGACATCCCCTCTTCTCGTCTCCTCCCCTCACAACTAACATCGGCAGGAGCAGTTCTTAGCCTCGACTTTTCCTCGGGCGTTGGGAGATTAACTGGAAATGCGATCACATAGTTTCTCATATTATATGTAACACATTGCTGTTATTAAAATGAATCTTTAAAGTCGGGGGAATAACGGCGTTTTAAGAACTGATAACGTATAATAATAAGTTAAACGTTAGTTGCACATGAATCTTTACAGTCGTTTTACGAACTGATTTATTGTATATAAGTTAAAAGTTTGTTGCAAATTAATCTTTAAAGTCGTATTACGAATTGATATAATCATCATTATTATCATCATCATCAAGTGTCATGGCAGCTAGCGTAGGCGTTCATGGCTCTCCACAGATCTCAGTCTTTGCTGTTATGGATCAACTCTGCTGCTGATATTCCTCCATGCCACCGTCTCAATCCATCCAGCATCATTTCTCTTGGTCGGCCCCGTCCTCTCTTCTCCTCGATCTGTCCAGTCATCACGATGTTCTCCAATGCCTCTCTTCTCATCGCATAACCAAAGAAAGTTCTTTGTCTCTTTCTTATTGTTGTACAAATGTTCTAGTTTCATTAGCTTCTCTCATGCAATCTTCGTTAGTTACTCTGGTAGTCCAAGGAATTCGCATCATTCGTCTCATGAACCACATCTCTGTTGCTTCGAAGCTCTTCCTAATTTGTTTATTTTCATTTCCAAGATTCACTACCATACAGCAACACTTGTTCTATATAGCACTTCAACACTCCCTTTCTTACACTCAATGATAGTGACTTATTACATAAGATAATTTTCATAGTCTAAAGTGCAGGAACCTTTAGTCTGATATTATAAATGCCTCCTAGGTATTTAAAATTATCCATTTGGTTAAGAATGTTCCTTTCTATTTCCATTTCACATTTTAGTGTCACATTTTACTTTGATATAACCATTGTTACTGTTGTCTTGGTATTCACATACATTAAAAGTTAGTTGCACTTTAATGTCAGGAGAATAACGCCGTCTTACGAACTGATGATACACGAGGGAGTTTCAAATGAAAACTTTAAAAGTGTGATATAAATTACAATAACCATACCATTGTCTTGTAACCTGTCAATATTGCTGTTAAGGCTGTCAAGAGTGTTAAGCACGTGACGTCACGGTGAAGACGAACACGGCGACGTCATAAGGACAGCTTAATTATGATCGTCCCACTTTTGACATGCACCACAGAGGAGGATCTGTTATCCGTTGTTGTTGTTTTTTTTTTTTGGGGGGGGGGGGGATCAGTGAAGCTGTGAAACCTAAAGAAATCCATCGGCGAATGAAGGTCCAGTATGGTAACGCATGTCTGTCAGTCCAGCAAGTGTATGAGTGGAATGGGAAGTTTATAAAAACGGTGTGACTTCTGTGACAGACTATTCCCGGCTAGGCCAGACATCCCGAGTAGTGACCGCAGAGTCGATTTTTCTACAGGAATCCAAGCACTTTATCGGCCCAGAAGGACTCTCATTGAATATGCCCAGCCATTTACTGGAAACGAATCCTTTAAAGCCTAAGGCGGACACCGGAACCTCTCAGCCACGCCGCCGCCTGTCCTGATAGTCTGAGCCCTGAAAGGGACAGGCGGCGATCGGACCGATTTGGGTGCTGATACTTCCCTCCCGACCCGCTACCGAAATACCATCTTCTGTACTGCAGAGTTCCCTCTCCTCTCCCCAAGCCCAGAAATCAGGGGAGAGTACATAATCGTTACTGGAGCTCTACATCTGCAGAGAAACAGGCACATTTGAAGCAATGGGATTCAAATTATTATCACCAATCATAACGCGAAGTTTATCTCCAAAAACAACGAGCTGGTAAACACAGGAATTGTTCTTCGGCATGCATTCTAAGAGTCAATACCCAACCAGCCACGTCCTCCCCTGTGGCACGTTTGCTCACAAACATGAAAGATTGCCATGTCCCCCATGGTTAGCGTATAAGGACAAGATATGTTTGTGGGATGGCCGTATCCGTAACGAGAGGGTGGGGGTAGTCGCAATTGCCGTCTGCTGCTCTGATAAAGACGCGGTAAAATATACACGGACGGAGATAAGCTAAACAAATATAACTGATGATATTTGGGGTTTATGTCGTGCATATTTGTGTTTATGATTCATCCTGTTTCAAGCTAGGCTTCCAATCTTCCTCTCCCTCATTTCCACACGAAGTTGTCCTCTCCTGCTCTATCCACTAGTCATCATCATCACCTTTTCCCCTGACAAAAGGCGTAGGCGATCATGTCGCTCCACAGAACTCAGTCCTTGGTGTTAGGGATCAACTCTGTTGTTTATATTTCTCTCAGTCCATCCTGTTGGTCTGCTTCTTCTCCCACTGATCTGTTTGGTTGTCACGACTATTTGATTTCCAAGGTCTCTCTTGACATTATATGACCAAAGAAAGCCGTTTGTCTCTTTCCTATACTTGTGTATCATGCTCTACTTTTATTAATCATTTTCAGGCAATCCTTGTTAGTTACTCTGGCAGTCCACGCAATTCGCAACATCCGTCTCAGGAATCACATCCTCGTTGATTTTAAGCTCTTCCTAATGCGTTAATTCATGTTCCATTCACATTATAACAAGACAAGTTGTATATCACATTTTGGTACTATCTTTCTGACATTCAATCTCTCTCTCTCTCTCTCTCTCTCTCTCTCTCTCTCTCTCTCTCTCTCTCTCTCTCTCTCTCTCTCTCTCTCCCTCTCTCTCTTCCCCCCCCCCCCCCCCCCCCCCCCCCGTTCATTCGCTTTGAAGTCGAATGTAGTCAACAAAGGACTGGTTTTTGCGTGTTGGCTAATTGGACAAATTTGTTGACCTCTTTCCTTGAATTGGGGATGTAAATTACAAGTACCTCTGAAGGTGAAGTGGGTTCGCCTGATGGCGAGGGACACTGGTGATAGGGAAAGCTAACCCACGCACAAAACATCAGTCCAGTCCAGTGCACTAGAAGTAGTAGCACTTGTATGGACTACGTTTGAGTGCAGACAACAACAACAACAACAACAACAACAACAATACTAATACATCTGTCTGGCACACAAGGAAGTAAGAAATGTATAACATGTATGGAATCCATCCATCATCTGCCATACAGGAAAGCTTGGGCGGTCATGACTCGCCATTTCACTCGATCATCAAAGTCGTGGATCAGCTCAGTGTTCCTGTCTCGACCATGGCATGTGGCCAAGCCATCCAGGTATTTACTTCTCGGTCTTCCCCTTGGTGTGTTACCTTCGATCTTACCAGTTGTCACCAAGTTCTCAAATTCATTTCTTTTCATTACATGTCCAAAAAATGTTGACTGTCTACTTCTATTTTCTCTAATCAATTTACGATTTTAATGTGTTTCCTGTAATACTTGGTCACTGGTTTTTCTGTCTGTCCATGGTATTCTTTGCATTCTCCTGAGAAACCACATTTCTACAGCCATCAGATGTTTTTCAGCTTGACTGCTCATTGTCCAAGTGTCACATCCATACAAAAGTACAGGCTCTATGTAGCACCTCAACACTCTTTTTCTTGTTTCAATTGACATCTTTTTATTATTTAGTATGTTTTTTCATCTTGCTAAAGGCTACTTTCGCCATTGCGATTCTTGTTCTAATCTCTTCAAGGCATCTCCCATCAGATGTTATGACTGCTCCGAGATAATTGTACCGATTCACTTGGTGAAGAATATTGCCATTTACTTGTATATTACTTTGTTGTATTTCTTTATTCCTAGTGACGACCTTAATCTGTGTCGTTTTACAATTTAATTCTCACCCCAGTTGCTCACTGTGTACAACAACCGCATCTACTAATTGTTGCAGATCCTGCTCATTGTCTGCAATCAAACTGTGTCATCTGCGTATCTAATGTTACTGATGTTTCGTCCTCCAATGATGATTCCATTTATATCTTCTACATTTCTGAAAATATTTTCACTGTATAGGGAAAAAAGATCTTAAGACATTAAACATCCCTATCTCATACCTCTCTTAATAGGCTTATATTGTCCCACTTCATTATCAATCCTTGTGGCAGCTTGTTGTTTCCAATATATGTTTTTTTTAAAATAAGTCTAATGTCTTTCCCATCAATTTGTAGATCTGAAAGCATATCTACCATGTTGACATGTCTTAATGTATGGAATAACTATTTAAAAAAAAAAAAAAAGTAGCCTGCTTGAACAGGAAGACTTACAAGATAGCGGGGGACAACCCAAAACATTTAAATTAAACAGTCTAATTTATCAATACACTAGCTGACCCGGCCCGGCTTCGCCTGGTCCCTGGAGGGGATCTATCTATCTATCAGTCAGTCTGTCTGCTTGTTTGTCTGTCTGGCTGGCTGACCCGGCCCGGCTTCACCCAGTCCCTGGTGGGGAGCATCTAATTTAATTCATATAAGTAGTCATATAAGCTCTCCCGTTCCAGACTATCTGTTTGTCTCTCTGTCCCGGCCCGGCTTCACCCAGTCCCTGGTGGGGAGCATCTAATTTAATTCATATACGTAGTCATATAAGCTCTCCCGTTCCCGACTGTCTGTATGTCTGTCTGTCTGTCCCGGCCCGGCTTCACCCAGTCCCTGGTGGGGAGCATCTAATTTAATTCATATAAGTAGTCATATAAGCTCTCCCGTTCCCGACTGTCTGTCTGTCTATCTGTCTGACCGGCGTGGTTTCGCCCAGCTTTTGGCGCACAGTAACTTAAAAGAATGTCCTTCCACACACCATTCAATGAAAACTGTAGAAAAAGATGGGTTAAAAGGTTATGCATAATGCATTATTTTTATGCCAACTGTAAAAATACCTTAAAGATTATATCATTATTTAATATAACTCATATGCCTAAAAATAACTATAGACAAAGAGTGTAACAATAGTGCAGGAAAGTCCAACAATATGACTATAAAGTATTTAGAAATGTTATTAAAAGTTATGCCCCTTGAAATAACTTTTCTAGAGTGAAGTGCCCCTGCTATATAGACATTATATAATGAAAATGGAAAAGTAAATGTTATTAAATAAGTAGAAGATTTTACATTCAGAAATTATTATAGTCGGTTGCACAGGAATGAAAGGAAGACGTGTAGAAAATTTCATCTCAATCGGATGTACCGTTATCGAACGCATCCAAATCCACAAACCCACAAACAAACAAACATACAGTCTCTTTTATAGATATAGATACATACAAACACCAAAATCTGGTGGATACATTGTATTCTAGACCTTTTAGTGTCTCTATTTTGTCTTTGCTCTGTGTGCTTTTTAATTAACGAGCAACGGGAAGGCAAAGAGGTTAATACCCGGGTGGCTTGACCACAAGGCATAATAATCGGGCCAGGAATAAAATAACACAAAGTAATGTACCTTTACCGGTCTTTCTGGCCGAGGGGTTACACGTCATTCTCCGTAATCCCGTTTATCCACGCAGGCTCTCGCAGCGCGCGAGAATTGGTTGCGGTTCTACCCGCGCTCGTGACTTGCGGGATAATGAGCCGGCCGCTCAGAAAGCAATGGCAAACTACTGAGCGTAATCTTGCCAAGAGATCAACAATCAGCTGAAAGATGCTGATGTTGACAGCGATGTCCTGTAAAGGATATGCAAAACAAACAAACAATGCACCTTTACAGAACAGAATTCCTGGGATTCTGAGATAAGTAGTTAACATTTCTGTTCAAATTGTCTTTTTCTCTCCATTGTTCTCATGTTTTCATCTTTTAATTCTTCTCATCTCTTCTTATGCCTAATGTAGTCACTGGAGGGTCTTCTCCGTGATTATATGTTGTGTTTTGTGTTTGTATTTATTTGCTGACGAAGGCTAGTCGTCGTAATGTCCTTGTTTTCTTCGTAATGCTGTTCTGTAAAGCTGCATTATTTTGTGTTATTTTTATATTGTTTACATTTCCACAGCTTTACCGCAGTTCCATTAATTTTATTCATATAAGACCTTATCCAAGACTGGTGATCCTGTGAGATGGCTAACCGTGACAGTGATGATGATGATGCTTTATGCCTTTGCTTACTGTAATATAGTTGCCTGCTGATGACGGATTGTCGCCGCAATGCCTAACTCTTGTTTATCCTTACATCCATTCAATTCTCAGTGTTACCTTAGCACAGCTAAGCTCACGATATTTGTGTATTAATCTTCTGTGGAAAGTTCTTGCTTCCGCGAGAGTCAACAGGCAGGCAGTGCGGCCTTGAGCTTATCACTGAAAGGAGACGTCAGCGAGGTTTATTTATGCAATGTTTTACGAGCCAAATGCCCACAAATCCAACGCCCACTTAAGATGACCTGCAATTGGCGTGAGTAACACCAGACAAGCTTATCCAGGAGGCTGCATCTAATGAGACAGGTGAAGAAGTGCCTATGGTAGCCTATCCGATCCCCCTACCCTGAACCGCCTCTACATACGTTACATTTTTTTAAAGATGGCGGAAGTTACACTTGTTTCTTCTGAGGGGCAAACCGGCGTCATCTGAGTCCAGTCTTTGCGTCCGCTTGCTTTAACTCAAGCGTAGTCTAAAAAAAGTCGCTTAAAAGTCGACAGGGTCGACTTCATTGCACCGGGTTTTATCTCATATGGCTCGGTCTCTTTCCGCAGCACGGAAAGCGTCGCACAAAGCACGAACTCCGTAGCTTTTAGCGACGACCCCCAGGAGTCTAGCGCAGTCTATACATGTGTTAGTACTTCTAGCGCACTGGGCTGATTTTTGCGTGTGGATTAGCATTCCCTATTATCAATGCCCCTCGCCATTAGGCGACCCCACGCCTACTTCTAATGTACGCGTAATTTACTAATTTACGCCTTCAAGTCAACGACGAGAAGTCAACATTTAAGGTGTAGGGGTTGAACTTGTACCTCGACATCAGCACACCGGAAGTGTAAGAACGAACGTGCTTATTCATTCGGCCATGCTGACCTTGAGTTCAGTCTGGTAATGTGGTTATAGCTATCAATTTTCTGTTATTTAGAGTGCCCTTGAAAAACATATCCATCCATCCATCATGTGCCATGCCGGTAAGCATGGGCGGTCATGTTCTGACATCTCACTCGATCACCAGAGTCGTGGATCAGCTCCGTGTTTCTGTCTCGACCATGCCACAAGGCCAAACCATCCAGGTACTTGTTTCTAGGTCTTCCCCTTGGTCTGTTCCCCTCGATCTTACCAGTTGTCACCAAATTCTCCAATCCATTTCTTCTCATAACATGCCCAAAGAATTTTGACTGTCTACGTCTAATTTCTCTAATCAATTTACGATCTTCATTTGTTTCTTGAAGGACTTGTTCATTGGTCTTTCTGGCTGTCCATGGTATTCTTTGCATTTTCCTCAGAAACCACATCTCTACAGCCATCAGATGTTTTTCAGCCTGACTGCTCATTGTCCACGCTTCACATCCATATAAAAGTACAGGTTCTATGTAGCATCTCAACACTCTTTTTCTCGTTTCAATTGACATCTTTTTATTGGTCAATATGTTTTTCATCTTGCTAAAGGCTACTTTTGCCATGGCAATTCTTGTTCTAATCTCTTCAAGGCATCTCCCATCAGATGTTATCACTGTTCCGAGATAATTGTACCTACTCACTTGTTGAAGAATATTCCCATTTACTTGTATATTACATTGTGGTATTACGTCCTTCCTAGTGACGACCATAATCTGTGTCTTTTTACAATTTAATTCTAACCCTAGTTGTTCACTGTGTGTAACAATAGCATCTACTAAATTTTGCAGGTCCTGTTCATTGTCTGCAATCAAGACTGTATCATCTGCATATCTAATGTTATTGATGCATCGTCCCCCAATGTTGATTCCTTCCATATCTTCAATATTTCTGAAAATACTTTCACTGTACAGGGAAAACAGATCAGGAGACATTACACATCCCTGTCTCACACCTCTCTTAATAGGCTGATATTGGCTTACTTCATTATCAACTCTTAGAAAAACACATAGAGGTATTCAAGATACGGCGATATCAGAACATGACAACTGAATGCTGAGCTGAACAGCTGACGATGGGTAAGTTCTGGAATATTTAACAGAACAAAGACTACTGTCTTAGAGCAATATACAGACATGACGGCATGCCACAGGCAGGACTTCATTTTCTTACAGATCATGCCGTGTGGCGCTGGTTATCTTGTGTGTCCACAGCCTTCTGTCCCGTCCATTGCCAATCTTTTCTGACACGGATGTTGTTAGACAACAACAATAAGACAAAAATAAAGAGATATGGACTAGCGAAGTATCTTACCGAGGTCCACAAGGAAAGCAAAGAATAGTAACACTGTAACCAACATGCATGCCGTAAGAGGCACTTAAGGAGGGTTGGCACAAGACTGTCTATCTCGTCCTGTAGAAAATTTTAACTGTATAACCCAAAGAACCACCAGCAAGTCTCCAAAGGGCGTCTCGATAGTTGGATGAAGGCCAATGTTCCATTGGGAAACAAAAGCAGAAGGAGAAGTGAGATACACAAACCTGCTGCCTTGTAGGTAGACAGTCAAAGGCTAGGAAAATCAAACCCGAAAAACTAGCTGTCGAAATTGGATGCACTGAGTCGCAGGTAGGGCGAAAGAGTGCAACGTAACTCGCTCTGTTATGACGTTTATGCTGCCGTTTCCTTATCTTTATTACTACTGCTATTAAAGGATATGGGGAGCCTCACGGGAGATACTGCCCTTGTGGTGTGAAGAGCTACGCATTCACATATTCTAACCAACAGCTGTATAGATATAGAAGGTGGAAACGGAGACGAAACAGCACATAACAAAAATGTAGACACGAAAATTCAATAAAGAAATAGTATAATTTAAATATTAAAATATATATGGATATATCGCTTATGAATATACGATAAAGACTTAGGAATATACGATAATGACTTGTGAATATACGATAAAGACATGAATATACGATACATACGTATGAATATACGATAACGACTTATGAATATACGATAACGACTTATGAATATACGATAACGACTTATGAATATACGATAACGACTTATGAATATACGATAACGACTTATTAATATACGATAAAGACATGGATATAAGATAACGACTTATGAATATACGATAATGACTTGTGAATATACGATAAAGACATGAATATACGATAAGGACTTATGAGTATACGATAACGACTTATGAATATAGGATAAAGACTTACGAATTTACGATAAATACGTAAGACTATACGATATTTACTTATGAATATACAATAAATGCTTATAAATATACGATAAATACTTATGAATAAACTGTAAAACGCATATATGTTAAATAAAACGAATTGTAAGAACATGAATAAAAACTTAGTTGACATATGATAATGGGAATACTTGAAGACGGTCAACAAATGCCCGCAGCAGTTGGATGTGTCGACCTAAAGGCGCAATATCGCAGCTCTGCTGTAAACAGACACAACGCAATCACGTCCGGAAAAACTCTCCGGATGAATGCAGAAGAAGAAGAAGAAGAAGAAGAAGAAGAAGAAGAAGAAGAAGAAGAAGAAGAAGAAGAAGAAGAAGAAGAAGTACTTCTATTGCCAATATTCATGTAAAAGTTAGCCTGTACGAGGTGTATAAAGAAGTCAATGCACGAGGGACGGAAAGATAGAACGAAAGAAATGCTAGACAGGCATGTGTGCCCAATTCTGAACACTTTGAGAATACAGGTCCTGAGTTAGTTTCTCTTTTGACAATGTTTTTCCCCATGTTAGCCGGTCTCTCTGGCTGTGAGGTTACAACACTTTCTCTCTGTAATCCCGTTTATCACGCAGTCTCGTAGCGGAGAGAGAGACTTGCGGGATACTGAGCCGGCCGCTCAGAAAGCAATAGCAAACTACTGAGCGTAATCTTGCCAAGAGATCAACATACAGCTGAAAGATGCTGGTGTTGACAGCTAAGTCCTGTAAAGGATATGCTAAAAAAAAAAAAAATGTAACATGCACAATGATGAACAAATGATAAGTGATTGGAAGGGCCGAATGTAAGACGGGCCTACTTGCCCAATTTGTGACCCTTAGAAAATAAAGTTCGTTTCGTTCGTTCCCTATTTCAGTTGGCCTCCTCTAAAATATGTCACCCCTGCCCGCCTCCAATTGCGTTCGCTCGCGTTGAACTCAAGCGTAGTCCATACACGTGCTTCTACTTCTATTTCACTGGGCTGATTTTTGCTTGTGGATTAGCTTTCTTTATTACCAGTGTCCTTCGCCATCAGGTGAACCCACTCCGACTTCTGAGGTACTTGTAATTTACGTCCCCAAGTCAAGGACGAGAAGTTAACATTTTAGTCCAACTGACTTGACTAGGGGTTGAACCCGCTACCTCGGTATCATCACACCGGATGTTTAAGAGCGAGCACTCTTACCATCCTGACCCCTGCCACCATTAGCAACACCACTTTACCGACAATTCACCTTTGACGCGGCTTGCCCCCAAACTGCACGCGCCTGCAAAGTTTATACAATAAAATAACCATTACCCAACGTTCCCTCGGTCCACCGTTTGCCCTGCTCTTCATGCAGCCAGAACATGTTTCTGTCTCTTCATCTTCGTACAAAATAAGGGCACAGCCATTACAGAGAAATGACTGGGCAGATCACAGACAAAACTAGTCAAAACACAGCTGCAAATAAGCACGCAAAGAGTACTACAAAATAAAAGAAATGTTTATCTAAGAACAAGTTCCACGGAGTACATCCGGCCAAGATTTGGGAACCACATGCCAGGCGCTGCTGTATAGACCTGAAGTGTTCGTTATCATGATCACCTTCACCAGCATCGTCATTATCATCATCATCATCATCATCACTGTCATCTTCATTACCACAATCACCTTCATCATCACCGTCACCGTCTTCATCTTCATCGCCAACATTATCACTAGATCACATTCGTCACTGTATTTGCCATCATCATCATCATCATCAAAACAAGTATCATCATCTTAGTCATCATCACCAACATCATGATAGTCATCACCTTTATCGCCATCATCGATATGATCGTGACCAATATGATAATCCTCATTGATATCATCATCATCACCAACTACATTACATCACCACCACCACCACCACCACCATCATCATCATTACAATATCAGAATCACATCATCATCATTGCCACAATATCATTACCATCGACAGGACCACTATCATTCATCATCATTATCATTATCAACAGCATTAACATTATCCCCAAGAGTGCCCATCATAGCCAAGAAGCTATTTTTATACAATTCGATGACAGCACTGCGACATATGGTGCCCATGGCATATTCTTTGACAGTAGAATAAACCCTATTTAATATTATAATTAAAGGGGAAATTAATCCCCGCCCTGCCCAAAGGCTAGCTTCCCCTCATTTCGTGATGCCGGCAACTCAATACGGGCACGGACATCGCTGAAACACCCGCCATCGAATCGAACTGAAAGTGACCAACGACTGGTCAATAATTAGTTCAGGTCAATAAGGTCATTCAGAAGGCGAGTGGTCAAAGCGTGCAGAAACTGGAATGCCAGGGTAATGGATTAATCTGATGACAGGCTCTACAGAACTGGCTAGTCATGCCTTGAGCAGCGTTGCCGAAAGGCATCATTTGCATGGAATTGATAGTAATAATTGATAGTTCGGGAGGGAAATCCATACTGCGGTGTTCTATTGCAGTGTAGGTTTACAGTGGGCAGATATCTCTTAATCAGTCAGTGCCGCATCCACAATGAAGGTTGGCTGTAATGAATCTCCAATACACTCTCTCCCTATCCCCGGCTGTATGCTCTGACAGACTGTTGTTCTTCCATCGCTTAATGTTATCTTCCTACTTGTATCGCTGTCTATCTTTCGCTCGCCTCTCTTCGTCTTTTCCCTCCAGTAAGGTTTTTATATAAGAGACATGCCTTTTAATGTGGCCGGAAATGTTTCATGTGTGCCTTTTTAAACATTTCTTTCATCGTCCCCCCCCCCCCCCCCCCCCCCCCCCCCCCCCCATCATCAGCCTCACTAAGCCTTCTGTAATTGATAATCTTATATTTCTTTTAAATACAACCTTCTATTCTGTTCATCCACATTTCCATTTCAAATTGTATTCTAATAATCATCACTGTGATCATCCTTATTTATATCATCACCATCACTCATCGCTGGTCTCTCTTTTCCACTGCCAATTATCACGGTCTCGAGGTATGGTGTCCGCCTCGAGTGCTGGAGGTCCCGGGTTCAGGCCCCGGTGAGGACCAGGATTTATTTAAAGAATCCACCTGGACTTCCAGTAATTTCCCCTGGTCTCTGGGTAGTGAGATCGGACGCCCGTGTGTATTGTTGCGCACGTAAAAAATCCCTTGGCAGTTGGAAATCGAAAAAGAGTAGCCTAACGACGCTGCCCGGGCAAAATTTCGAGTTAAAAATCTACCCAAAGCATTTCAGGATCCTCGCCGATGCAACGGAGTTCGTGCATTGAGCTGAGTTTCTCCAAACTCAGGTTGGAGTTAGGAGGAAAACGGAGCACTTATGGGTTAAACCGTGTGCCGTGATGTTGATCCAACGACTAAACTAAACTAAACTAAACGAATAGATATAGCTCAGAGGAATTACAAAGTGGCGCTAAGCTATCTGCATATTAACGGGTTACAGTAAAGCTGTGAGGATACAATGTATAACAGAAACGACTTAGTCTAGGAAGCCAGCTTTACACGGACACAGTCGCACAAAGGGTCACTCATTACAAGGACACCATCACAAAATGGGTCACGCTTTACGAGGGCGCAATCACAAAACAGATGGTGAACATTGTTTAAGCAATTAGTTAAAAAAAAAACAACATCAGTTAAGTAGGATAAGTTATCGGCGAACATTGTTTAAGTAATACGTTACAAGAATAATATGTTACATCGCTTACATGTGATGAGTTATTGGCTGTATTATTAAGATGTTAAATAAAAGATTAATATCCTTTACAGGACGATGCTGTAAACCCTGGCCATTTTGGCTTTTAATGATCTATTTAATGATCTAATATCTAATGAGATATTATAGGGCAAAGTGAACAAAAGACATTGGAAATATTGACTCACTTAAAGGAAAAAGCCCAACAGATGGGGCTGGTTATCAACCAAGATAAGACAGAATATATGGTAATTTCAAGAGATGGAATGGCTAAAACCTCTGGCCACATACAAATAGATAATATGACCATTAAAAGAACGGAAACATACAAATACCTGGGTACAATCTTCAACTGCTCCAACATCATAAGGGAAGAAATATAAACTAGAATCAACTCTGGAAATAAGGTATACTTTGCACTACAACATCTACTAAAATCAAAGGCGCTATCTCGTAATATCAAAATCACAATATACAAAACACTGATCAGACCAGTTGTGCTGTATGGCTCTGAAACCTGGAGTACAACGAAAGGAGACGAAGCCTTGTTACAAACCTTTGAGAACAAAATTTTAAGACGCATCTTTGGACCCATTAGGGATACACAAAGTGGAGAGTGGAAAAGAAGAAGTAACAAAGACATTTATGATCTGTTTTAAGTCCCCGCTAATCACTGGTATCATGAAGGCTAATAGACTACAATGGCTGGGGCATATAGAAAGAATGGAAGATAATAGGGAAACAAAACTCGCTTACACTCAGGAAATAAATGACCGTAGACCCCGAGGTAGACCAAGAAGGCGGTGGAGAGATAATACATATACAGACCTACAAGCACTTGGAATCAATGACTGGCAAGAGAAGGTCCACCAGAGAGACGAATGGAGACGGATTGTATCTCCAACAAAGAACCTCAATGGCTCGGAACGCTGAAGAAGAAGAAGAGAAGAGAATGATCTATTGGCAAGTTTACGTTCAGTAGTTTGCCATTGATTTCTGAACGATGTTTCATAGACAATTCTAAATGGATAAAAGTAGAAACAGCAAGAATAAAATCCACACAATATAAAACACACATATGTTTAGACCAGGCACGCCGAGAAAAAAGGTGGGAAGGGGGGGGGGGGGCATCGAAGTGACTAAACCGCATTCCGCATGTTCCATTCTGTACATGAGGACTGGTTCATCATCATCATGTGCCATGCCGGTAAGCGTGGTTACTCTCCAGAAACCATATTTCCACTGCAATTGATGTTTTTCAGCTTGACTGCTCATTGTCCACATTTCGCATCCGTACAAAAGTACAAGTTCTTTGTGGCACTTCAACACTCTGTCTCGTTGAAGTAAATATCTGGTTCAATAAAGCTCTGAAGAACCCTTTTTCTCGACCCAATTGACAAAGTTAGCTTGCAGAGAATATTCTTGACCCTGTAAAATATTGTCTGTGCTTCCTTAGTACATCTTCCATCTGCTGTTATTAAAATACCCAAATAAACACCTTGTCGTTGTATATTTATGAACAAAATACACGACGCAAGGGAACTGGCAAGAGACAGCGGGCCCTGATGGGGTGCCAGGTTCCGTACAGGAGCCACCTGATGATGATGATGATGATGATGATAATGATGATGATGATGATGGTGACGATGATATGTAAGAGTGCAGGTTCGTGCCACCCGATTTTATCTTGTAAACGCTGTACAACATTACCCGCCCGTGTATGTCACTCGGACATGTGTGTGTGTGTGTGCGTGAGCGCGTGTGTGAGAGTTTTTGTGCGTGTGTGTGTGTGCGAATGTGCGTGAAAGTGTGTGTGCGCGCGCGTGTGCGTGCGATTATGTGGTGGTGAAAATAAGATTTGGGGGGAAAAGGGGAAGGGGGTAATCGAAGTGGTGGAAACATGTTCATACAAGAAAGACGACTCTCCCCAAGCCAGTCTGAGCGTCCTATTCGCCGGGCTAGTCTGGACGACGTGTCCAAATCACTCTTACATGAGATTGAGAGAGAGAGAGAGAGAGAGAGAGAGAGAGAGAGAGAGAGAGAGAGAGAGAGAGAGAGAGAGAGAGAGAGACGTAGGGGCAGGTAGATATTGGTGGATGGATGGATAGAAAAAGAGAAAGAGAGAGGAAAGGGGTAGGGGGGTGAATAGGATGATAGGTAGGTAGATAGATAGATAGATAGATAGATAGATAGATAGATAGATAGATAGATAGATAGATAGATAGATAGATAGATAGATAGATAGATAGATAGATAGTTGTATAATCGTATGCAGGAGGTGTGTGCAATCAGTACACTCTGGGACCCCGTGGACAGGCAAACCGACTGAAGACATCACTAACTTTTTGCCTCCTGGCTCTAAGAAAAGTGAATGTAATGGCGACATCGTAACATACAAGCAAACATAAATCACACTTAAATGTGCCGAGAATAACACCCATGCTTCCGCCAACCTCATATTTATGATACCTCAACCGTCAAGAGATAAGTGATTTAGTCACATTTTGTCGCCTCAAACTAACCGTCTCTTGCCTGCATTGTCACGATCTGCTTTTCACGATCATAAACATGACAAAATGGCGACAGGAGCGGCTTTCATCCACTACTCAAGCTCTTACACATTTATCACAATCGAACCATAAAACAACACACCTTGCGGAATCCATTAATCCCACAATCCAGTCCCCAAACGGCTTGATCGGGATTCATCGGCTAATCCCAGACGACGCTTCCAAACACTAATGGGATACTTTTGCATATATCTTTAGCGGCGTTTGGATTACTTATCCCCAAGTGAATGCAACAAATAAAAATGGACATCTCCGAGAGGCGGTAAATTTGGGTTCTGCAAGTCCGTGGTGACTCTACAACGAGTTGATAAATGATAGGCGACATCGCCCTTGACACAGTTCATCCTTTTATATGTTATACAGCTCCTATGGGGGAATGGGATGAGAGAGCAGACGTGCTTACAGTGATGAATTGAGGCAGTTCCTGGCTGGTTAGAATTTATCCGGGATTTACACGACTTTGAAAGCCCGCCAAAATGTATGACGTTGTAATGTAGTTATTTGTCTGTCTGCTTGTTAGTTTCTGTGTCTGTCTGCATGTCGTGGGGCATTTTATTTAAATCGCTAGCTTTGAAGACGAGCGTTGTCTGCAATGGAATGATTTCTGCGTGTGGACCAGGTTTTCGTGTAACCAATGTCCCTGGTCATAAGGTGAACCCACTCCGACTTTCGAAGTCAAGGACGAGAAGTCAGCGCTTAAGTCCAACTGACCGGTGTAGCGAGCGAACTCTCTATTTTGTCATTAGCGCACCAGAAGTTAAAGAGCGAGCGCTGTTATCTATTCGGCCACGGGATATCTACCGTGGGAAATGAACGTGAATCTCCGCTTACTGAACAGCTGTGTTTGGCCTGTGAAAGTTGAGCAATGAGTAATAATGAGTAATAAAATGAGGAAAAGAAACAGTGGGGATGTGGTTGTCTTGGGAATCTTGAACATTTAGCGGTCAGAGAAGACAACAAACGCTGAGGTATTGACGACAGCTACAAGTATTGCTAGATCAGTGGTTCTCAACTTTTTTTTTTTTGCCCCCTTTCACCATATGTCAGAATGTCATTGCCCCCTTTCCAGCAAACGAAAGAATTTCCCACTTTCCAAAAATTGTCAGCTTCAAAATGTGCATTTTTTATATCCACAGTATTTTATTAACACACCATATTAATCATATTATAATAAATAAATAGTTAAAACGTCAAAGAATTGTCACTTAATAGGATATTGTGCCAGAAGCCATTTTGAGTCTGCCAATCTGTGATCTTAATCCCGAAACCCTAAAATTCTCCTCTGGGGAGGAAGGGGGGGGGGGGGGGGGGGGTGGGGAGGGGGTGGAAATTCCCCACCGGTTGACAACCACTGTGCTAGATCATTCAACAATTATGTCAGTATGGCAGAATGGATTCTTATTCGAATGGACTCTCGTTCTTAAACATCCGGTGTGCTGATGCTGAAGTAGCAGGTTCAACCTCTAAACCGATCAGTTGGGCTAAAATGTTGACTTTTCGTCCTTGACTTGGAGATGTAAATTACAAGTACCTCTGAAGTCAGAGTGAGTTCGCCTGATGGCGATGAACACTGGTAATAGGGAAAGCAAATCCACACGCAAAAACCAGTCCAGTGCACTAGAAGACTATACTTGCGTTCAAAGCGAGCAAACGTTAAACACACACACACACACACACGTACACACACACACACACACACACGTACACACACAATATGTATGGGAAATAGCAGAAGACGTAGAGTACAGAAAGAAGTCTTGTGTTGTGAAATTCAATGCCAGGGAGAAAACTGTATGTGGAAAGCTTGAACAAATGAGCAACAGACAACGTAACCAGCATCAGCTTCATCAGAATATCAGATAACAGGGACGATTGAAGCTTTATCGACGCGACTATCTCCCCTCCAGACAAGGTACTTGAATAAGTATGTATGTAAACTTTGCGACGACTGCTCGGGCAAGCGATCTTTTATCTTTTCCGTTAGACAATAGCAACGATATAAATTGTGTAATTTTTTGTTGCAGAAAGAAACAAGGGAAGGCTGAAATTGGACATAACAAGCGAAATCAGCATGGCCGAATGGATAAGTACGCTCGCTCTTAAACTTCCAGTGTGCTGATGCTGAGGTAGCGGGTTCAACCCCTACACTGGTCGTCTGGACTAAAATGTTGACCTTTCGTCGTTGGCTTAGGGGCGTCAATAACAAGTACTGTACCTCAGAAGTCAGAGTGGATTTACCTGATGGCGAGGGACACTGGTAACAAGGAAAGCTAACACACACGCAAAAATCAGTCCAGTGCGCTAAAAAAAAGCTAACAAGTGTATCGACTACACTTGAGTTCAAAACGAGAGAACAAATAATTTAAAAAAAAAAACGTTACAGGACACGAGAACTCCACATAATAAAATGGGTATCAGGGCATGTGGTGGGGAAGTAAAGTCGGTGGGATTTATATTGTCCACATCACCTTTAGAGCCCCGATTAGTCTATAAATATACGAGTCTAGCACCATATACCCAATTTGCCTCAGTGTGTGCAACATGGATCTTTACTTTGTTACAGACGTGGATCTTTACTTTGTTACAAACGTGGATCTTTACTTTGTTACAACTGAAGTGTAAACAATATAAAATGACACAAAGTAGTGCAGCTTTACATAACAGAATTACGACAGATACAGGACGTTGCGGCAATTAGCCTTCATCAGCAAACAAACACATACACAAAACACAACATACAGTCACAGAGATCTCCTGTTACTACATTAAGACGTGACAGAAGGATGGGAAGAATAAAAAGATGGAAAAAAAATGGTCCTATTTACCTCACATAGGAGATCTCCGTGACTATATGTTGTGTTTTGTGTATGTGTTTATTTGCTGATGAAGGCTGATCGCCGCAACGTCCTGTATGTGTCGTAATTCTGTTATGTAAAGCTGCACTACTTGTGTCGTTTTATATTGTTTACATTTTCACAGTGACATAAGCCTGGGTCACTGACATTGAGGTGAGTGACCGGGCATGAGGAAGAAGGGAGATGAGAGTGGGAGACAGTAAAGTGACTGACCTGGCTACGAGGAAAACAATCAACCCTCAGAAATAATGGGGCGGATATGAGTGGAAATCCCCAGGGGGGGGGATGGGTCGAAAGAGAGTTGTGTGTTGTGTGAAGTGAGGAGACTGGAAAGTCAGTGAGAGAAGAGACCGACTGCGGGTCAGGTCGTTTAAGAGAGAGCTCGGTGTTGTGTTGTTCGGCTAGTTGTGAAGACAGGCCTTAACCCAGAGTGGGTTCTGTATTGAGTGTAGGCCTAAACCCAGAGTGGGTTCTATAGTTGAGCAGTGGCTCCAACCCAATGTGTGGGTTGTATTGTGGGAGATCCAGCCGTGGATAGTAGCTGGATTACCTGTCTTGTGGATTGAGATAAGAAGCAGGCCGTGAGAAGGCATTGATGTGTGCTGGTTAAATTGTGAGGAGGATATTTATATTCTATGGATTTACATTGTTTCTGGATATATATATATATATGTTCCGTCTGTTCGTCTTATTTCTGGAATAAATGATTATGTGCGCCAACGGAATCTTGTTTCATGACTGGTGAAGGTGAACTTCGGGGGTGAGTTGGTTTAAGAGACAGTTAGATATCTCAATTGACACACCATGAACATCGTTACCTAGACAACGACCATCACACGACTATAACAAGCAAAGAACATCAAGAACACTGATATTATCATCAAGAAAACGTGTGACAATCTGTGAGCTCGTCCGATCAAGAACATCTGGGCGCTCGTCGCTTAGTAAGGAGTATCTGGAAGGCCACGTACGGTCAAGAACATTATAGACTGTGTTGTCATTCTGAGATATTTGTGTGCTCTTCGCGGAGAGAGGGTGGACAGCGGAGTGTGTCCACCGTATAAACACTGAGTTTTTCTCCGTGCGGGAACTGGCTACAGCAGTTCACGTCAAGTCCACTACAGGTGAATTGGAACCAACCATATCGCTGAAGCGAGAGGGACAAAAGTCGGTGATAAAGACACGCCATACAGACTAACCGGGAGAGTCCATTACGGTGACAGGTAAATTTGATACCAGGCAGGAGGGCTGAAACTAGCAGACGCGGCGATGAAAGACCAGTGTTGAATCCAGAGTGGCGAGGGCAGCGTGTGTGTGTGTAGAACATCCGCTGTCGGTGATAATGACAGGATTGGGAACCAAAGATAATTGACAGGTGTGTGTGTGCTGGAGGCAAGCGCACTGTGTTGTTGCAAGTTGACTGGTCAAGATTTTTCGACGCAGTAAATAGGACGGGTGGGTACACCAGCGTCCAGGTACTGGGGAAGTACATGTTTGGAAAACAGAGAAAAATTGGCAGTCGCTGATTTGACGGACAGTTGACTGAAGGGGATAGTAACGGTACCCCTACCGCAGCCGGGTGGGGCTGTCAAGTTTGTGTGAAAACTGTTTTACGGAGGAATTTTTCACTGAGAGTGATAAAGAGAAATTAGGTTGACCTTGGAAGGCAAGGCTGTTTAACAGTAAGCAGTTACTGAGAAAATTTCCACGGAGTCAAAAGAGCAGCCGTGTCGGGGCTGAGAAGTTGTGTGGAAGGTGTTTTTGTATGACGGAAAAGTGTCCGGTCATTTTACAGACAGTCAGTGTGGATTATTATGACAAAGAAGACTGAGGTACTGACTTGAGATGTCCGGCAAGGTCAAGGTTAGGGACAGTGGAAAGTTACTGGGAATTTCCACAGGAGATCGGGATAAACAAGGTTGTTTTGAAAGAAAGCCAGATTTGATGTTTCGTCTTTGTTCAAGCCGTTGTCATCATTATTCTGTTATGAGCAAACAGTTTTAACTTATCGTCATCGCAACCATGGTTGTACTTCTTTGCCGATAAGGATTTATATACCCAAATTTAAAGCGCTGAACATTGCCTGCCATTCTCCTTTTCTTTTTGGTGAATCTTGTCGGGTAACGAAAATCCATAACATTAATGATACAGCGAAGCGCCATCTCCGCAACGAAAGTAACAACATATCGAGAGAACACTTTGGATTATTATTGTGGTACCACCGCGTACAGAGAAAGTACAATAACGTTACAGACTGTGTCGAGACAGAACAGTTTGGATATCACTATCATCTTCAACTTTTGTCGACAGTTGGAACTTGTGATCACCACGTGAATTAATAACCACTCAACAAAACAAGAAGTCGGTTTGAAATCTAGTGTCGTAGACATTTCCAGCGGATTGCGAATAACTATTAAAACGAACAAAAACTTTGGTGACTGAATAAAAAGAACTTTTGGCGACGGATTAATAGGCCCATATTTGTCGGCCAACCAGTTACACATTATTATTTTTTATTGTTTTGCTCCCATCGTCATATTTATTGTTGTCGGGTGTTACGCAATTATTTGTATGTGGTCCAGTGTTTGTCAAGAGTAGGGGATTTTTGTGTTGTCTCTCGAAGGCCGGGAGACAGGGCGAAAAGTTACTTTCTGAGGTGCACCATATATAATGTCTGGGAAGAAAATCGAAAGGTCGGTTTATTTGGTTCTGCAGGGACGGTCCTGAATTATATAACGTGCCAGTTTGTGTTTGACTGTCAGATTTCTGTATAATTTTATGCTATAATTTTTTTTTCTTCTCTTTCTTCTTTTCGTTATATTTACATATGATATTTGTTGTGTTCGGATAGATGTTATTATCGTGCACTTTTGTCGTGTCTACTATCTAGTGGTATCTGAGTCAGTTTATATTTTACGCGCACTGTGGATGTCCCTACACAAGCTTGTATTTGTTACTGTGGTTTATTTCTGTGTCATCATCGTCTCCGTGTACTCAGCTTGTGAAGTCTAGCGTTGGATAGTCATCACTTAGTGTTATCATCCATTTGTTTGTATATGTATTTATATGTATGTTTAACAATATTTCCAGGGACTTCATGAACTTGTGGTCATAGATATATAGATATAAGGGAGTATAGGTGATACTTCCCCCCTCACTACCTAGTGCTTATAGAGTGACTGGGTGAGTACAGAGTGATATTTTAGCACTACGCAGTTACGTGCACAAGGAGTGGTAGTGTACGTATTGAAGGCACACAAAGGACTACTAGCAGAGTCTGTACATTTATAGTTGGCTGATTCAGACAGCAACGTGTCCACAAGTACAAGATGCCTACTTTAATGGAATATATTGAAGCAGGTGAACGAATAGGCCTGAAGGGTAAAGAGTTACAGGAGTTTGCAGAAGCAAAATTGAAAGAAGTTCAGCACTGGGAAAGAGAGGAGAGGCATAATGAACGCGAGGCAAAGCGTCTACAGGAAGAGAAAGAGACGCAAGTAAAACTAGCTGAAATGGAAAACAAGCGTCTACAGGAAGAGAAAGAGACGCAAGTAAAACTAGCTGAAATGGAAAACAAAGCGTCTACAGGAAGTAAAGTTAGCTGAAATAGGAAAACAAGCGTCTACAGGAAGCGACACAAGTAAACTAGCTGAAATAGAAAATGCGGTGGAAATCGAGAAGAGAAGATTAAAATGAAGCTGAAATTGCACTTAAGAAAACTAGAACTATCTTCGAAAGGTCAAAGTGAGGAAAGCAGAAGACCGTCGCAGTCGTCACAGAGATTAAAACTGCCATATTTTACAGACCGGGACCAACTTGAAAATTATTTGGCCAGGTTCGAGGCATCAGCCAAAGCGTTAGGTATTCCAGAGAAAGAGTATGGGATGCGACTTGGCGAATTTCTTACGGGCAAGGCACTAGACACCATGTTCAATTTACCTGTAGAAGAAAGGAACAACTACACTATCTTACGTCAACGTTTGCTGACTAAGTTCCAACTCACTGAGCATGGATATAGGACAAAGTTTAGACAGTTAGTGCCAGAGACAAATCAAGATTTCACAGACTTTGTTAACACAGTCAAGAACACATTTAACAAATGGATGGAGCTCGCAGAAGTAGGGAAAGATTTTAATAAATTAGTAGATCTAATGTTAAGAAACAAGGTAGTATCTGCATGCAATTCTAATTTAGTGGCGTTCTTTGAGGAACGGAAGCCAAAGGACATAGACACAATGTCTCAGTTAGGGCAAAACTACATGACTGCACATCCTAACGTATCTATTGGGAAACTAATGAGTGAGGAAATAGTCTGTGCAGCGTACACTAAACAGGACCAGAATCCAGTCATCAGACCAAGGGCGAAAAGTGTGGATTCAGCACAGAAAGGTGAGCAACAAGAACTTCAAGATAATGGTTTCCGAGGAAACAATGTTGGTAGAGTAGGACGGTACCCATATAGAAGAGGGAACTTCCAGAGACGTCCAAATTATGCCGGATGTTGGAATTGTGGGAGCTGGAGACACAAGGCAGCAGAGTGTGATGCACAACCATCAGATGGACCAACGAACAACACTAAAAGGGAGATGACTTGTTTCAAATGTGGAAAGAAGGGGCATATCAGCCATCAATGTAGGATGAGAGAAACAGAGCACTCAAATGCAGCGCAAGTAATTGAGACGCTGAACAATGAAGATTGTAGTGGGTGCAAACCTCTTTTTGAAAAAGACAGTCAGCCAGTCCTAATATGTGGTCATACAGTGAAAGCAGGATCAGCAGTGCATGAAGGAGGAAGTCTGAAGCTGCATCAGGGATTTGTCAATGATAGACCAGCGTTAACAATTAGGGATTCCGGATGTACGTCTATCGGAGTGAGGAGAAGTTTAATAGATCCCTCGGATTATACAGGGAAAAAGATTAGATGCATAACATTCAACGGCACAGTAGAGTTCTACCCAGTAGCCATAATAACTAGTAAAAACACCATATATCACTGGAAGAGTGACAGCGTGTGTTTTGGACTCACCAGTGGCTGATTTGATCATAGGAAATGTTATAGGAGTTAAAGATTGTACAGAAGAGGAAGTAGTTTATTGGGACCGAAAAATATAGTGTAAGCAGTAATGAGGTAGTTACCACAAGAGAACCTAAATTAGAGAGTATAGCTGAGGTAGAAGAGGCACTTGAAGTAGACACAGGAACTCAGGACAAGGATAGTACAGCTGAGCAGATGAGAATGGATCCCATATATAGTGCTAGTGAATCCCAGAGACAAGATACTACTCTGAACAAATGTTCCCAAGGGTGTAGGAGAGTAGAACATAGGCAGTCAAAGAAAGGTAGATGGTGCTTCGAGAGGAAGAACAATGTTCTCACTCGCAGGTTTTCAGATAGCAGAACTGCACGTGGGCAAGGAGCAGTACCTTTAGCACATAGAGACCGATATACTAGAACAGCTCAGGATAGTGCATGTGCAGGGCACATAGGCATAAGGCGTATGCAGCAGAAAGCAAGGTGCCAGGTATATGGGCCAAGATTGAATAAAGAGTTCAGGCTAAACAGAGACGCAAGTGTAACGGTGCAATATGCAGATAGGAAAGTGGAGTCAGGTCAAAAGAGTTTTTCGCGACATTACTGACCCAGGGCTAGGGATAGCAAACAGATGTTGTAATTGTAGAGGTACCATGAGTCATGGGTACATGAAAGGTAGACACAGCATCGACAGGAATCAGAGGAGGGTTAATGCAAGAACAGAACCACCTGATATAGGGTCGGTACACAAATAGTAATGTGTGGTCGTGAAGTAGTAAGAGACCTGTGGGTACATAAGTATAATGCTTTTCTATGATGTATTATTATTATTATGTGATGTATTAGTTCATGCATTGATACACAAGATAGATGGTTGTATTTATGTGTGATGAATATAGGAGTGTAATATGAGCATTTGATGTATTATGTAGTGATGGTAGCTAGAGTAAGGTGCAGCCATACTTAGGGCTACCCAGGCTATATGTCTGGGTCACATGATTAGTAAGTTTTAGTCTCCCAATGTTTGAAAACGAAGTTTTCTTTTAAGAGGGGGGTGATGACATAAGCCTGGGTCACTGACATTGAGGTGAGTGACCGGGCATGAGGAAGAAGGGAGATGAGAGTGGGAGACAGTAAAGTGACTGACCTGGCTACGAGGAAAACAATCAACCCTCAGAAATAATGGGGCGGATATGAGTGGAAATCCCCAGGGGGGGATGGGTCGAAAGAGAGTTGTGTGTTGTGTGAAGTGAGGAGACTGGAAAGGCAGTGAGAGAAGAGACCGACTGCGGGTCAGGTCGTTTAAGAGAGAGCTCGGTGTTGTGTTGTTCGTCTAGTTGTGAAGACAGGCCTGAACCCAGAGTGGGTTCTGTATTGAGTGTAGGCCTAAACCCAGAGTGGGTTCTATAGTTGAGCAGTGGCTCCAACCCAATGTGTGGGTTGTATTGTGGGAGATCCAGCCGTGGATAGTAGCTGGATTACCTGTCTTGTGGATTGAGATTAGAAGCCGGCCGTGAGAAGGCATTGATGTGTGCTGGTTAAATTGTGAGGAGGATATTTATATTCTATGGATGTACATTGTTTCTGGATATATATATATATATGTTCCGTCTGTTCGTCTTATTTCTGGAATAAATGATTATGTGCGCCAACGGAATCTTGTTTCATGACTGGTGAAGGTGCACTTCTGGGGTGAGTTGGTTTAAGAGACAGATATCTCAATTGACACACCATGAACATCGTTACCTAGACAACGACCATCACACGACTATAACAAGCAAAGAACATAAAGAACATTGAGATTATCATCAAGAAAACGTGTGACACACAGCTTTACCGCATTTCCACCAAATTTTATTCATATTTTTACAACTGAAGTGATGCAGACTTAAACCTAATGACTAATGGGAAACAACAATTACAGAAAATAGAGTTACACGGTACACTAAAGTTGGTTCTATAGCGGATACTACAAAATGGTCTGAAGCGCTAGGGCTAACGAGATGAATGGACCAATTTCCCTTACTGCAGCCTTTACTTCTTAGTCTCATTTCACCTCATCTCATCTAATCTCATCTTGTTCCACTTGTACCTTGCGATGTCGAGGTCGAAGTATAAACAGCGGGAGGGTGCCCATTTATGGGCTTCGTGTATCGAGATTACAATAGACTCTGCTATTCCTCCTGTCCATCACTTTACGTCGTCGGCCTCTTCTTCCGCTTCCATTTGGTCTGTACATCATTGCTTGTTGGGTATACTGTTAGTTGGTAACCTAGCTACATGGCCAAACCATTTGACTTGCTGCCTTCTAATAAAATCTAGTGCTGCTATAACTCCCACTTTAGCCCTGATTTAGTTCTGATTTCTGTTTAAACACCTTTTCAAAATGTTATCCTTCGAGACTGAGCCGACCCCTGGGCGGTATTCATAATCATTACGTGTCAGGCTGGTGACCGTGGGCGGTTAAGGTTCGCCGTCTTACACTTTCGCTAGAGCCTTGGATCGAGTCTGTGTTCCTGTACTGATTACGACATGTGACCAAACTATCTTCAAACTAACCAATCAGTCAACCAATCAACCAGTCAATCGAACAATACACAGCCTACAACCAACCATACAGCAAATAAACCATACAACCCCACCAACCATCTATCTTACTAACCAACTAATCCTCCAACCATGCAGCCAATAATTCAACCAACCGTCCAACTAACCAATCATCCAATCAACTATACTACCAACCAACCAACCAACCAACCAACCAACCAACCAACCATCTGCACACTTCTATCAATGTCTACATCTTGCCGGCCTGTCTATGATTTCTCCTCTTACCTCCACCATGACTCCCATAAGAGTGCCACATCTTTTAAACAACTGTCAACCTGTCATTTACTGCCAATATAGTACCTTGCGGTGTATGGCAGAGGGGTCTTTGAGCCTGAGGAATAAAGACCGCCTGGCTAGTGCAGTCGCCGCGAACTGTGCAGGTTAGGATTTTCTTTTTCCCCCCAAAAGAACAACAACTGAATAAATACAGGAAAGCTAGTGTCATAAACGCAATAGAAGAAAAGCCATCAATAACAATCAAACACAAAGATACACCCTAATAGATGACAGTTCAACGAGTACCATGAACACATTTTGCCCCGGCATGAAAATACGAAACCCATAATTCTATCATCCGGGAGTCACTCAAAATGGCAAAGAACAAAGACTAAATCAATGGCAAACGTCCCTCGAACCGTATAAGAAACATCATCAGGAGCAGAAGCTGGCGTGTCATGGATGTACAACTGCCGCCATCACAATGAACGTAATGTTCGTATATGAAAATCTATACAAAAAATGGGCCGTTTTGACTGGGGCCTCCATGTCAGCCCGTCACGAGCTGGTGTGTGCTTGTGATCGGGTCTCCGGAAGATGTGACATTGTAAATGGAACGGAGCCCGAACATTGGGCACTGACGGGAGATTTGATATTCTCAGGGATGAGAACGGCCAGGCGGGCTGGGTCTTCCAGACAAAACCACGATTATTTCATCGCACTGCGTACACGGGGCGCTGAACAATAGCGCCCTCTTTGGAATGGATTCTGAACGTTAGGTCTTTCTCTTTCTTTCTCTCAAACTTCTTATAATTATTTTTCTCTCTCACTCTTTCTCTAATTATTTATCTCTCTCTTTCTCTATCTATCTCTTTCTCCCTCTTTCACTCTTTTCCTTCTTACTCTAATTCTTTCTCTCTCCCTCTATTTCGCTCTTTCATTGATTTTTTCTTTCATGCTTTCCCTCTCTTTATTTCTCTCACTCAATCCCCTCCTCTCATCGTGTGTGTGTTTCTCTCTTCCTCTCGTGGTGTGTATGCCTACCTCGCTTTCTCTTCTCCTCTCTTTCTCCTTGTGTGTCGCTTTCTTTCTCTTGCAGTGTCTGCCTCTTTCTTTCTCTGTCTGTCTATCAATCACTGTATATACCCCAGTTTCAGCTTCCTTCTCTCTCTATCCTTATACACCTCTCCGTATAATACACGCACTCTTCCTCGTCCCCTTTCCCACAAACAGCGCCGAAAGAGCAAAATTGATCCTCGACTGACCAACGGGTCTCCAGAAATCCACATTGCTGACTCAAATATTGTCTCATCTGTGAATGCTGAATCATAGTATACGTACTCTGTCTGTTTACGATTAAATCCTTGTACAGGATGTCCACTTGTACCAAACATACTATGGCAAAAAGAAACTATATAAAACAGATTTATGATATGAATCGCCAAGTCTCATCACGACATTGGAGGTCGCCAGTATTGAGTCTTCAGCGGCCTCCGTGCTCGAACCCGCTACCTCCTACCAATGACTATGTCGACTAACTTAAGAAACATACGTACTAAAAGCGTTGAACAGGCAAGATGATTGAATTCATTGCAACGGGTTTTATTCACATGGCTCGGTCTCTTTCCGCAGGGTGGCACAAAATTCGAGCTCCGCAGCTCTCCCGAAGCCGACTCCAGGCGTTCACACAAGTACATATTTTTCTCCCCGGAGACCACTGCTGATCATCGCTGGGGCTACGGGGTTCGTGATTTGTGCGATGCTCTTGGCAGGCAGCTGGCCGCTCTGCGGAGAGCGACCGAATCATGTGGGTTAAAGCCCAATGCAATAAAGTCGGGGAGCGGCTGGCCGTGTGACTAAAAACGGCGGGTTCTCCTTCGAGAGACCTGGATTGGGATCCTCGGTAAGGATGGAATTTTTTCTGAGGGGGGCAAAAAGAAAATCCTAACCTGCACAGTTCAAGGTGACTGCACTAGCCAGGCGGCCTTAATGTCTCAGACTAAAGACCCCCCCCCCCCCACCCCCTTCCCTGAACTGCAAGGTACTATAGGCAGTAGATAACAGATGACAGCAATAAAGTCAATGCTATTGCCTATAACGTTTAGCTCTAACTGTGCATCTGTTTTATTTTGTCCTGCCTTTGCGGGAGGCGTCGCAGAGACCAGGCAGATGTAATTTTCTCTTTTTGATGGTTTGTTGGTTGGTCTCTTGAACACGTAGGTTCTAACGACCAAAGCGGTCAAATAAGAAAGCAAGTCTGCATCGAGTGCCAATCAATACACATGCATGTATTCCTCTTCTCACCTTACTAGAGCCGGCACTGTGGCGAAGTGGTTACCAATGTAATTCGTAATCTTCGCATACCATGTTCGGAACACAGCTGCGGGCGATTAGGAAGCAGACCGCTTTACGCTGATGTTGATACAATGGTATGAGTGTCAGTCGTTCAGAAAGCAATGGCAAACTACTGAACGTAAACTTGCCAAAACATCACTAACGATCAAAAACAATGCTGGGATTGACTGCGACGTCCTGTAAAGGATAAGCAAACTAACCTTACCAGAAGCAAGGTGTGTGACATTTGCAATTTATAAATGGGCACTTGAAAGATTTACACAGAAGAGAGCTATTGAAAGTTGTTTTCGTGACGCACAAAAAGAAATTCACAACATGCAATTAGTCAGAGCTATCAAGGCACTATCACGGAGAAAACAATGGACGTTACGGCTAAATAGCCTTCGTCATCATCTGTTCTGTGTCTTTAGAGTGCATTCATAACGGCATCTTTTAGCCCATCTCTTGATGTTGACCACCCACATTTACCATTCTCTTCCCTTTGCATGCTTCCTCTCATTTTTTGTGTTCAGAACATTATTTAACGCTTTATCTCCGCATACTACCGAAATACGTTAATTTGCCTCACATTGACATCTCTCAGTAATAATTTCTTTACCCGCAGTTCATAATATAAACTGATAACATGTATGGGTCTTGCACGTTTTTGTTTCTTTTAGACGAAAGTGCGGTAAACAGTTTTCCCATGTTTGCTGTGGGAATTATGTCACTCAGTCAGTAACATAACAACACTCTGCTGAAACCCATAACGGGTGGGAAAATACGAACAGCACAAGTGCTAGAGGGCATCAAAGATGTACATGGGCAGACAATGTCAAGATATGGTCAGGATACAACCCAGCGGAATCTACGTGGATGGATACAGACAGACTCCGCTGGAGATCCATGACTGCCAATCTTCACTGCGGAGACGGCAGGTTGAATCATTTTTATGTACTGTAGCTTCTTCACCTTATCGCCATTCCGTATGGCGTTGGTCATCAGATATGTCTACAGCCTCCTGTCTCGCGTACTGTCAATCATTTTGAATTCAGATGTTCCTTATTGCCACGATGTCTTGTAGGCTAGTATCGTTCTTCTAGATCTTTTCCTGCCTTTCAACTGTCCTGTTGCCTTGACGTACCGTAGTTTTTATTTCTCGTGATGCGTCTAGAAATTCGACGTTTTTGAAACTGAAAGTTACATACACATTCTGTGAATACCGTGGATCAAGTAGAAGAAATATACTGACATCTACCAGATCTGAACATCGAAGAAACCTGACACAGTGTTAGGTCTCGGAGATCTAAATATTGTGACCACATGAAACGTCAAAGTGGCGAATACAGAACGGCAATATAAGGCGCAGTTCTTGCAAGAAAAAGCAAGTGTAGGCTACCATAAAGGTGGATTTTTAAAAAAAAAAAAACGTTAGTTGTATATCCTTTACAGGACGTAGCAGTCAACCCCAGTATTATTTGACTCTTCGTGATTCCTGGGCAAGCTTACGTTCAGTAGTTTGCCACTGCTGTCTGAACGACCGGCACCCATACCATTTCATTAAAAACCAACACAGCTGTGTTTCCAACGCGGGTATGCGTGATTACGAACTACGCCCGTAACTTCTTCGCCACGGAGCCTATGTGGATACAGGACTTTAAATCTGAACGTGAACATGCATGATGCAGACGTTCAGCAGGTTAACAGTTAGTTGCATATCGTTTTATACACAACGTCGCAGACACCTCGAACCATTTTTTGGGGGTGGGGGGGGGGGGGGGGGCTGTTTGTGATATCTTGGCAAGTTAACGCTCAGTAGTTTGCCATTGCTTTCTGAACGACCGGCACCCATACCAGTTCGAAAAAATCCAAATCGACCACAGCTGTGTTTCGAGCGCGGTATGCAGGATTACAAGTTGCGTCTGTAAAACTTTCGCCACGGAGCTGGCAGTTCAGTAGCAGATATAGTTTTATAGACGAATGATAAGAAGACTGTGAACGAATAGAAATACCAATGAAGATATCATGAAAGAAGATAACTCGCAAACAGAACTGGTTACTCGGATAAGAAGGCGACAGTCCACATTCTTAGAACGTGTCATTAGAAGAGGAAAGCTGGAATATATCGCCACAACGGGAAGGATGGAGGGGAAGAGAGGCGGGGGGAGACAATGAGAGAAGATTGCTGGACAGTTTGACAACATGGTCTGGAGGGACGTCGGTATCAGAAATGATTCCCAGCACACGAGACAGAAGGCAGTGGACAGATATAGTCACCAACGCTACACGACATGAACTATAGGAAACAACACACCTTTGATTTTTCTTGACCCACTCTTCGGAAGAAAAAAAAAACAGAACATCATTCATTTTCTTGACCTACGCTATTAAACACACACACACACACACACACACACAGACATACACACAGAGAGAGAGAGAGAGAGAGAGAGAGAGAGAGAGAGAGAGAGAGAGAGAGAGAGAGAGAGAGAGAGAGAGAGAGATATAAAGAGAGAGAGAGAACGGCACTAACTGACGTGACCTATTCTATGCCCGGAAACTCGCTTCTCTTTCATAGGTCAGACATGCTATCTGTAGCCAAAGAAAAAGACAGAAGTGAAGCACACGTTGCCTTCCTCTTCTTCTTCGTCCTCCTCTCCCTTTTATCCCCCAAATGGAGCATAAGCCCTCAACCTCCACGCCCTCCTGTCCTTTGCCAACTCCTGCCGATCCTTCCTCATATTACTCATCTCAGTCTGTAACGAATAATATGAAGAGGACATGCTTATATATGCTAATACAATAATGCAACACGAAGGAATCCCCTAGACAGACAGTTACAATCACTACGGAAGGCTGCTAGCCAGCAACGGCCTATATATCTTCATTATAAAGCACTGACAGTTCAACAAGGCATCTTTCTTCATTAGTCAGCCATGAATAGCTTATGTGGAAAATCGGTAACTGCCAGCTCCAATCCGGGTGACTAGAGGGGTATTTGCATATCTTGCAGGCTGCCCACAAGTGTCTTTATGACACTGCAAAATGTACGGAAAGAAGTAATTGAATCGCCAGGTCATAATCATTTTCTTGATTTTAATGTCAGAGTTTGCTTTCTTGCTATATCCCAATGTACTGTTCTATGCTTGCGTAGTTATGACAATTATAAATAAATAAAGACATGAGTAAGACCCGGATCTGTTTTGTCACGAATCTTTGATCTCTATATTGTGAAATAAAATAATTGACAGAGATAAAAGATAGACCAGAAATACGGGCTGGAAGTTAAACGAGAGGGTTTCAAATGAAAACCTTAAAAGCGTGATAGCAATTTTAATAACTTGGCCATTGTATTGTAACCTGGCAATATTGTTGTTAAGGATGTCAAGAGTGTTAAGCACGTGATATCACAATGCAGACGCACACAGTGACGTCATATGGTCAGTTTAAAGGTGGCCGCCCCACTTTTGACATGCATCAAAGAGGAGCCGTGTTTTGTTATCCGCGAAGCAGTAAAACCTATACAAATTCATCGGCGAATGAAGGTCCAGTATGGCGATACATGCCTGTCAGTCCAGCAAATGTATGACTGGAGTAGGAAGTTTAAAAACAGTGTGACTTCTGTGACAGACTGGTCACGACCGGGTCAGGCACACGAAGTAGTGACCGTAAAGTCGATTTTTCTACAGGAATCGAAGCACTTTATCGGCGCTGGAGGACTTGCAATGAACGCAGTGGTGATAACATCGAAAAATGATACACTTGTTAATTACTTTCTCAAAATATATTCACAAAATTAAGGTTTCCATTCAAGACCACTTCGTATAAACAATCTACGTTATGCAGATGCTACAGTATTGGTAGATAAACACCCCAGATATCTGCAGCAGCTACTAAAAATTGCAGTAATATGTCAGTAAATCAAGTAAAAGACCCTTTTACAAGCACTGGGGAGTGCTTGTGCATGGTGATAGACATATATATTTTAATAGACCAGTCAGCACTAGATGAGTGCTGTAATTAATCTCACATCACCCACGCTGCCGTCGCCTTTACTTTTAGGATATTTTCAGGTTCCTATTTCAGGTTGGGTTGACATGAAGACCGAAGTATAAAAAAACATGTTTGTAGGTCAGCATGGCCAAATGAATAAGAACGTCTGTTCTTAAACATCCGGTGTGCTAATGCCGAGTAAGGGGTTCAACAGTAAATTACAAGTACCTCTGAAGTCGGAGTGGGTTCGCCCGATGGCGAGGGACACTGTTAATAGGGAAAGCTAATCCACACGCAAAATTCAGCCCAGCACTACTAGAAGACGTGTGTATGGACTACGCTTGAGTTCAAAGCGAGCGAGCGTTAAAAAATGTTTAGAAATTCACGACGAATGGGATTCGAACACATGGCCACCGGGTCAGCAGGCAACCATACTAGCCACTGTACCAGCGCGACTCCCGTCTTGGTTAGTAACTGATGTAGCACAGTATGTTAGTTGACTCCCGTATGTTGAGGATACAATGTCATAAAGATGCATTTATGTATAACCTGTGTGACATAAAGACACTTCTGTACAGCCTGCGTGACATAAAGACACTTTTCTCTACAGCCTGCGTGCCATAAAGACATTTTTCTGTACAGCCTGCGTGACATAAAGACACTTTTCTCTACAGCCTGCGTGCCATAAAGACATTTTTCTGTACAGCCTGCGTGCCATAAAGACATTTTGCTGTATAACCTGCGTGCCATAAAGACACTTTGCTGTACATCTTGCGTGGCATAAAGACACTTTGCTGTACATCTTGCGTGGCATAAAGACACTTTTCAGTGTAGCCTGCGTGCCATAAAGACACTTTTTTGCACAGCCTGTGTGCCATAAAGACACTTTTCTATGCAGCTTATGTGCCATAAAGACACTTTCCTATGCAGCCTGAGTGCCATAAAGAAACTTTTCTGTGCCAATAAAGACACTTTTCTGTACAGCATAACGAGAATAATTTAATATGCCAAACTACGGTATCTATGGGGTGCCCCCCTCACAACGGGCGCACCCTACTCACACGCCTATGGTGACTAGCTTCAACAGAAACACCGGTCCACGCCTTTGGGGTGTTTTCCCCGTTATCCCTGTGATTCATATCATAAGCTGTTGATTTGTTGTTGTGTTACATGTTTACGCGTTCGCTGTTCTGTTTACATTGAATATTATCACCAAAGCGCGTCAAGGCAAAATTGACTGTTAACGTCTGCTAGATTATGGAATGCTCAAAAACAAAAAAGTCCAATATTTGGGGCCATCAAAGTAACCAGCGGAGGCATGAATAATATTTTAAGATAACAGGTAAGATGCAGATACAGTTGACTAGTTGGTGAATCCTTTGGAAGACTGGGTTTTAACTTTTTTTAAGTCCGAAGTATTAGAGTCTACAAGGGTGTTGTGTCACAGAGCTTGCCTACTCCTTCCTCTCCGTGTTCAGAGACACGCGGGGAGTGGCAGATCGGTACTGACACTCAACATTTGTGGAGAGGAATATGGAGCTGATCCACGACTCTGCTGATCATGTGAGATGACGCAACATGACCGCCCACGCTTATCGGCATGGCACATGATGATGATGTCATGATTCAGCACAGTGCACACCGACTGGTTGGGATTAGCTCTGTTCCCCTTCTTCGCTCGTCCGATATTTTTTGTTGCTGACGTAATTGCGTAGCGTTAGTTTAGAGCAGAGCTGCGATATTTGCACCTTTCGGTCGACACGTCAGACTTCTGCGAGAGATTAGGCATACGCTGGTAATGTTTCCTTCACTGCGTTTAGGTACTGCGTCAACATTTTAGTGTGTACTGTGTTAGAATCCACCGTGTTACACATGCCGTTCTGGTGTTCTCTAGTGTGTACTGTGTTAGAATCCACCGTGTCAATAGATGCCATTTTGTTGTTGTTTAGTGTGTACTGTGTTAGAATCCACCGTGTCTACATATGCCGCTCTGGTGTTGTCTAGTGTGCACTATGTTAGAATCCACCGTGTTTACACATGCCGCTTTGTTGTTGCCTAGTATCGTGTGTATCATCATGTGCCATGCCGATAAGCGTGGGCGGTCATGTTATGTCATCTCACATGTTCACCAGAATCGTAGATCAGCTCCATATACCTATCCACAAATGTTGAGTGTCAGTACTGATCTTCTACAAAGCGCTAGCCGGTCTCCGTGGCTAAGGTTTTGCGAACGCGGTTTGTGAGTCCGTATACCCGGTTTCGAAACACAGCGGTGCTAGTTTTTTCGAAAAAGGTATAGGTGCCGGTCGTTCAGAAAGCAATGGCAAACTACTGAACGTAAAATGTGCTCAGGAATCAAGAACAGCGAAAATGCTGGGGTTGACTGCTACGTCCTGTGAAGGACATGCAACTAAATTTCTTACTGTGTTTACTGTGTTAGAATCCACCGTGTCAATAGATGCCATGTTGTTGTTGTTTAGTGTGTATTATGTTAGAATCCACCGTGTCAATAGATGCCATGTTGTTGTTGTTTAGTGTGTACTGTATTAGAATCCCCGGGTCAATAGATGCCATTTTGTTGTTGTCTAGTGTGTACTGTATTAGAATCCACCGGGTCAATAGATGCCATTTTGTTGTTGTTTAGTGTGTACTGTGTTAGAATCCACCGGGTCAATAGATGCCATTTTGTTGTTGTCTAGTGTGTACTGTGTTAGAATCCACCGGGTCAATAGATGCCATTTTGTTGTTGTCTCGTGTGTACTGTGTTAGATCCACCGGGTCAATAGATGCCATGTTGTTGTTGTCTAGTGTGTACTGTGTTAGAATCCACCGGGTCAATAGATGCCATGTTGTTGTTGTCTAGTGTGTACTGTGTTAGAATCCACCGGGTCAATAGATGCCATTTTGTTGTTGTTTAGTGTGTACTGTGTTAGAATCCACCGGGTCAATAGATGCCATGTTGTTGTTGTCTAGTGTGTACTGTGTTAGAATCCACCGGGTCAATAGATGCCATGTTGTTGTTGTCTAGTGTGTACTGTGTTAGAATCCACCGTGTCAATAGATGCCATGTTGTTGTTGTCTAGTGTGTACTGTGTTAGAATCCACCAGGTCAATAGATGCCATGTTGTTGTTGTCTAGTGTGTACTGTGATGTGTGCTTCTGTCTATAGTCGTATATCAGTGTCATTCAATACGTGAAATTCACAGCAAGAGCGATAAAAAGACCGAACTCGTTAAAGAGAGTGACAGAAAATGTGTGAGAGGCAGAGAGGTGGTGAGATTAGCAGAGACATCAAGATGCATAGAGAATACAGAGGTACAAACTGAGAAAGGAAGAGCAGTCCCATTTCTAACTACACTGGCAGACGCATTCCCATCAACTGGCGACACAACATGGTCGCCTTCCCAAGGCCGGACCTTTCTATTTTTTTTTTTCCATTCACAGTCTCAGCTTTTGTGTGTTGTCCCTGGAGCAGAGAACTGGTGGACACCAAGACAATAAGGGCGGATGGTCCCGACCTCAGGTCACGGCACAGACTCATTATTAGGTGGCTTTCTTTATTTCTGTGGAGGTGAGTTCTTGCCGAAGTGGGCCGCGTTCTGCATCACAGCGGGATACGCCTATGGGAGACACGGGACAGATGAAGAAATAATAAGATCCAGGGAACGCCCCTTTACAAACTCCACATGAACCGGTTATTTTCGTTATTTTCGACTATTGTGAAAGAAAGGTCTTCTCTCCTCCTCTTCCCCCCCCCCCCCACACACACACACTTATCGCCATCGTTCCTTCTTCTTTCCATTGTTTGACAGTGGCAAAACTGTGGAAGCGTAAACAATTGGAAAACACGGAATGTAGGTCACCTGTTTTCTTCTTCTTATAGTCCATACTGCGTGGCGTTGGTGATAATCACTGTCCACAGCCTCCTCCCACGTGTTCTGCCAGTCATTTCTGACATATTTGTTCCTCCATGCGAAGATGGCAAACTGCCCAGCATCTTGTCTCTTTACTCCTCTCTTTGTTGTGCTGCAATTTGCTATTCGTCAAGTTGCCACTCTTCTCGTGGTGTTATGTTTTGCTATTCGTCACGTTATTTACCTTAAGGGCTATCTTCCACGCTGCTACTTGCTTTTTGATACTATACTGTGCTACTTGCCATGTTACTACTCTCCTTGTGATGCTATATTGTGCTACCTACCATACTGCTAATCTCCTTGTATGGCTATATTGTGTTACTTGCCATGTTGCTGCCGTCCTTGTGGTGCTATATTTTCCTAATCGCCACGTTGTCAGCCATTAGTTTTGTCCGTGGCCGTGTCACGGCTTGGTTGGCAGCTGTATATTTCTTCCGTGGGTGTGATGGCTATCACACAGAACTGCACGGATGACTGGCTAAGGTACTTTAACGTCTCCAAGGTGACGGAGCGTGACGCCATCCACAAGTCTGCGAAATGGCTTGAATCCCCGTAGCTTACAAACAGGGATGTTGGGGTGCGGACGTCCTTCTCATATACAATCCCAAACTTTCGTATGTGTTGAATTCACAAGCTTTGAGAAATAAATAAAGAAATTCATTGTGGGGTAATTCATTAGTCTTGAGAAATGAGTAAATCCATTGTGGGGTGACTCACTAGTCTTGAGAAATAAATAAATCTACTATAGTTGTACGATTTACTAATCTTGACAAGTTAGTTATGTAGGCGCCAACTCGACAACGAAGGTTGGCTGCAATGGATCTCCAACACTGCCTGTCTCTCGTCCTGACTGTACATTCTGTCAAGCTGTTGCTCGTCCATCTCTTAATGTTATTTGTTATCTTCCCACTTGCATCGTTGTCTACCTCTTGCTCGCTTGCCATCGACCTTCATCTCTAATATGGTGTTTATAAGCTTATTATGTCTTTTAACGTGACCGAAATATTTGACTTGCCTCCTTTTTATTTCTTTAATCAACTCTCTTTTCATTCCCAGTTTTGTAGAGCCTCTGTAATTTATGGTTTTTGTTTCCATGAATTACGAGATATTCTTCTGCATATCCACATCTCCAGTGCCTCTATTCGACTTTCTTATTGCCTGTTCATTGTCCAATATGCATAACATTTGACAATTCTCATTTATAATGCGTTTTTAATCTCTCTAGATGTTAATACTAATTTCATGATGCTGAAAACACTTCAGGCTAGCTCTATTCTCTTTTTTTAAAATAAATATTTCTGGTTCACTTCTACCATCACTTTTTATGACATGTCCAAGATACGAAACATTGTTACTTATTATAGTATCTCCCTGTTTTGCTCTATTTACTGTGATCTTCATTGATGGCCTCTCCTTTTCACTGCTAATGATCATAATTTCCGTTTTTGGGAAATAAATTAGTTCATTGCGGGCTGGCCGATTCACTGGACTTGAGAAGTATGATGGTTTCCTAGCAACTGATATTAGTGTTTATTCGAGTTTCTTCAGGAAAGAAAAACTGAAATTATAATATCCTCTGCGTCGGGAGAGGCAGGGGGGAGGGGGAAGAGAAGGGTTGAGTCAACAATGAGTCATATTAACATTCACGAATGAAGGATGCAGACAACTACCACCAGTTATCACTGTCATCTCATCATCTTATCTCATCTTGTTCCTCTCTTATCTTGCGATGTCGAAGTGAAGCATAAAGAGCCAGTTTATGGGCTTCATATATTGAGATTCCCATGGACTCTGTAGTCCAAAGAAAAAGTATTTATTCATACTATCACAGTTATGGCGGACACGGTAGTGCAGTGGCTAGACGCTCGTCTGTCGGTCCGGTGGTCGCGAGTTCCAATCCACATCCAGCCGAAAATCTAAAACTGACCAGGGCTGCCAGGCTGAGCCAGCTTAAAATAGATACCAGGTTATGCCATGGGAAGTCAAGGCAGCCATCACGGTACTGACCACACCGCCCACAGAGTGCCTGGTGTATATATCGCTCTATAACAACTTGGGATATGCCCAGTGCGCTTTAAGACGGGTCAAATGGACCTTTAGTTTCTTTTAACTGTCTTAATTTTCGCAGTGGTCACCATCATCATCCAGAATCTTGCCAAGTGGCGTGGTTACTCGTGCCTCTCAACAACTTCCTTAAACATATGATCAATTCGTGTGCCAGATATCTTTCATGTCAAGATGCAAGGCTGCTAATACTCTCTCTCTCTCTCTCTCTCTCTCTCTCTCTCTCTCTCTCTCTGCTTATCTGTCTGTAGCCTACTTACCTACGTGTCCGCCTTTATATCCATCCCATCTACCTACCTAGCTATCTATATCTCTGCCTAAATACCTACCTACATACCTACCTACATAACCTACCCATCTACCAACCTACATATTTGCCTACCAACATACCTATCTATCTCGTCTTCTCCAACCCCCAATTAATCTTACCGGTTGGTATACCATTATAAAGAAATAATGAAACCAAATAATTACTGACAACTACAGATAACAATAAAAGGAAAACAATCAAAGAAACAAACAGATCACGCCCTCCCATGTTTCTACGATCTCCAAATCAAATGCGATCTAAGTGAATCTCCCCTCATCGGAAGCAATCAATTTCCCACTTTTTCTTATTTCCCCCCAAGTACCCATTCACAGAAAACATGCAGCCATCGATCGATGTCTTATGTGCTGTCGTGATTTCTTTCCCCACTTTATGCGCCTTCGTTTATCAGCTTTCATCATTATTGTCATCTGCCTTAGCCGACTCACACGATCAGTGGATTTGTAGATCGGATCTGTGTTGTGTTCCAAATTTGGCAAAACATCTATATGTGTATCTCTTTGCTTTTCTCTTACTGTTTTTTTTTTCCTTTTTGTTCATTACGTTTGTCAGTTGTCATTAAGTTTTTGTGTTTAGAAAACCGAACTGTCTATATATAATTTCGTTTGGTGGTCACGTGGTAGAGGATGGACAACTCACGGCGTGGCAAACACAGCTCTGGGGGTTGAGTATCCACCGGGCTAAGTGGATAACACACGGTGTGGCAAACACAGCTCTGGGGATTGAGTATCCACTGGGATAAGTGGACAACTCTGCAGCTGAGTAGAACAGGGCACTCGCATGTCCTGACAGTAGGGACTTGCCGTCCAAGACAGAGGTAAAGGACCTCCGGGAAAATGTGGAAGGCAAAGGCAAACCATCACTTTATCTTCTATAGATTTCTTGAATTTCAACAGACAGTAGTCAGTGAACGGATTCCGAACACCAGAGACCGGGATCTGTGGACAGACACGAACGCCTGCCCCGGCTGGCAAGGTATGCGATGATGACGAAGAAGAAAAACGATCCATAAAACAGAGAACCGATACATAATAAAATAGAACAAGAGAAGAATTAATACAAGGAATTAATAGAGTTCAGATTTGGGGGCAATGATCTGCCTCTGGAAAATCCAGTTGTCCGATTCTATCGAGATAATGAAAGCAACGCGCAAGTAAAGGGAGGTAGCATCAGATTAAGCACAGTGGTTTATGAGGAGGAAGGAAAAATGATAGTGATAAAAGATAGGCGAAATGGAGCACAGAATAAGGACAAGAAATTGAAGTGTAAGAGAAGGAATAAAAGGAATTTGAGATATAGAAGTGAGTAGAGGAAGGCAGCTGTGAATGAACTAGTCTCTCTCTCTCTCTCTCTCTCTCTCTCTCTCTCTCTCTCTCTCTCTCCATGCATGTCGTAAGAGGTGACTAAGGAGGGATGCGTAAGAGACCGGCTACCCCATCCTGAAGGAAACTTGAGCTGCAGAATCAGACCAGTCATGACCACGTACATCTACAACGGCGTTGGCGCCAGTTGGTTGAGGGACTATGTCCATTTGGAGATAATAATAATAACTATAATAATAATAATAATAATAATAATAATAATAATAATAATAACGAGGAGGAGTAGACGAAGAAGAAGAAGAAGAAGAAGAAGAAGAAGAAGAAGAAGAAGAAGAAGAAGAAGAAGAAGAAGAAGAAGAAGAAGAAGAAGAAGATCTAGAATTATTCAAGATGATGTTTATATATTGTGTTTTGTACCATCTCTTACAGAAACCCCGATAAATTATCCTAGGAACTACCGGGTACCAGGGAATCCCGGGTGAGTTAGGCGAGTTTAAGATATTCACCAGCTTGTGAATCACTCGGGCCAAAAACTTAATCTCTCATCAAATGTGCAGAAGTGAATCAATGCATGTTTTTCCTTCTTCTTTGGGGCGCTTCCATACATGGGCGTTTTAGTAATCATGGAGTGTTTGCTTCGATATTTCTAGCTGGTATCCTTTCACATTTGCTATTTTTACTCCGGCAGAACCAATATTTTCATATGGAGCTAGCGATTTCAGGCACCTAAACTCTTTACAGAAAGAAACACTCGAATGTATCGATAAGCAAAATATATAAACAGCATCGAAAAACGTGCCAGGGCGATTCGGTTAAAGGTCTCTTGGCAATCAAGAATGCGTGTAGAATTATCCCTGATAAATGCAAATATGATTGCTCGTTATCTCTCCTTTTTTCCCGGGAGTGTTAAAAACATGGGGAAAAACTCTACATTGCATTATAAATTGTTCGCGTCTAGTTTTTGTTTGAATAGGAATTCACGGGAGTAAAAACTAGACAAATCTACAGATATTGATAATAAACAGAAATATTGATCGAGCAGTATTCTGTAAATAAAAATTGCTTTGGGTTATATTAGTATTTTATAGCTTTCCACGCGCAATGACTTTTACAAAAATGTACGTTGGAGGTGGTTTACAGAAAAGTTGTGACTATATCTAGGAAAATGAGATTGCGCATTTTGGAAGAGATGACGATTTGCGATGTTTTCTTTCTTTCTGTCTATCTATGGTGTACGGGTGTCTTTCTGCTGCAGACAGAGACAGTTTTTTCTCTTTAGGTGAAAGCGAGCATCATCATCATCATGTGCCATGCCGGTAAGCGTGGGCGGTCATGTTTTGCCATCTCACTTGATCACCGGAGTCGTGGATCAGATCTGTGTTCTTGTCTCGATTTTACTACATGGCCAAGCCATTCAGGTAGTTACTTCTCTGCCTTCCTCTTGCGCTTCCCTCGTGCGCTTTCATACTGCCCAATAAACAATGTCATTTGCAACGAGAAAAAGAGTGTTGAAGTGCTACATAGAACCTGTACTTGTGTATGGATGTGAAGCGTGGATAATGAGCAGACAAGCTGAAAAACATATGATGGATGTGGAAATGTGGCTTTTAAGGAAAATGCAAAATAAGAACATGGACAGACAGCAAAACCAATGACCAAGTCATACAAGAAACAAATGAAAATCGTAAACTTATTAGAGAAATTAGACTTAGACTGTCAAAAATTTATGAGAAGAAATAAATTAGAGAAATTGGTGGCAACTGGCAAGATCGAGGGGAAGAGAACAAGAGGAAGGCAGAGAAGTAACTACCTGAATGGCTTCGCTACGTGATATGGTCGAGACAAGAACACAGAGCTGATCCACGACTCCGGTGATCAAGTGAGATGGCAAAACATGACCACCCACGCTTACCGGCATGGCACATGATGATGATGCTCGCTTTCACCTAAAGCGTGGTTCATAAACGTGTATTTCTAGTGCATTGGACTAATTTTTGTGTGTACTTCCATCCACACTGTACATCCACGCCTACTGTGCATCCGTCCACATTGTACATCGATTCACCGGTACATCCATCCCCACTGTACATCCATCATCACTGTACATCCATCCACACTGTACATCCATCCACGCTGTACATCAATCCACGCTGTACATCTATCCACACTGTACATCCATCCACGCTGTACATCCATCCACGCTGTACATCCATCCACGCTGTACATCCATCCCCACTGTACATCCATCCCCGCTGTACATCCATTCACGCTGTACATCCATCCACGCTGTACATCCATCCACGCTGTACATCCATCCACGCTGTACATCCATCCCCACTGTACATCCATCCACGCTGTACATCATCCACTGTACATCCATCCCCGCTGTACATCCATCCACGCTGTACATCCATCCCCACTGTACATCCATCCACGCTGTACATCCATCCACGCTGTACATCCATCCACGCTGTACATCCATCCACGCTGTACATCCATCCCCACTGTACATCCATCCCCACTGTACATCCATCCCCACTGTACATCCATCCACGCTGTACATCCATCCCCACTGTACATCCATCCCCACTGTACATCCATCCCCGCTGTACATCCATCCCCGCTGTACATCCATCCACGCTGTACATCCATCCACGCT
>JACEFZ010020813.1:845000-898922 GCA_014155875.1 Cepaea nemoralis
ACACACACACTTACAAACCTTACGTAACTACCTACTCCAGCCGTTTGACAAGAACCGATTTGACGTTGACAATGAACATTCAAACTCCCCAAAACGAACTCTCTGAAACGATTAGCCAGTAGCAATCAAGTGCTTGTCCTGGATCATAAACAACTTTTAAACACGTTTTCGACAGCACAGAAACGAGCTTAATTGGCACAGAAGCATTCCTTTAGTGCACCGAGGTTCTCACAACGTTGAGACTTCACGTGCTCCAGGATTCAAATTAATCGCCGCGGTGATTCTTGAGCAGGGCGAGACAGCAGAAAAGAAAATCCGGTGCATGTTATATAGGCCATAGGAGCGCATTTCTTCTGAAGAAGAGTTGTGAAGCGACACGCTGAAACCCTACGATGTGAACGGTCAGTTTGCTATGTTCATCAGAGAGTTTAAAAACAAAAAATGTAAAGGTGCTCTTTAGAATGTGCCCTTTTGACGCCTTAAGGCACAATGGGCATACTGTGTCAGACGCATGTTGTTATAGACCAAACGGCACTCTGAGGGTGATGTGGACGGTATCACACCGGCCGCTCTTACTTCCAAAGACTGCTTCCTGGTACCCAATTTAGGCTGAGTAGATCTGGGAACCCAGGTCAATTTACAATTCGAAACCGGCGTCTAGCCTCTACGCCACCTCAGCTCACCACATCTGGGCGTGGCTGTGTGTCTGTCGGTCATGTATGTTTGCGTCTGCAATATTTGTTAACAAATTACACCAATTATACAATTAAAACAAAATAATAATTACCCCAGTGTAGATGGTAGGGCCGTGGGAGGCTATGCTACTGAGTGAGTGTTCTAGACGAGGCAGACAGTCTCACGGGCCGACAGACGAACGAACACGCGAATGAACGAACTTTATTTTCAAAGGGTGGAACAACAGACAGATAAGTAGGCCGACAAGAAGCAGGCATGCAAGTAGGCAAGCAGACTGGCAGACAGACAGACAGACTGGCAGGCAGACAGACAGGCTTGCAGGCAGGCAGAGACAGACAGACAGACAGATAGACATACAGACAGACGGATGGATGGATGGATGGATGGATGTATAGATAGATAGATAGATAGATAGATAGATAGATAGATAGATAGATAGATAGATAGATAGATAGATAGATAGATAGATAGATAGATAGACCATCACACAGCTTACTACGTGCTGTCATCTATCACTACGCAGCTTATTTACGTGATGTCATCTATCACCTTCATCAGCAAACAAATACATACACAAAACTCAATATATAAATTAATCAGGGAGAAGACCCTCCAGTGGCTACAGAAAATTAATTTACAGATAACTAGTAACGAGCTAGAGAACGTAAATAAGTCTAAAACACACATAGAAACATATAACGATTAACAGGAGGAGATAGCACACTTAGTTGCAGTTGTAAACATAGTTAAAATGTGAATAAAATACTGAACGATTGTGAAAATCAAGGCAAAGCGATCTGCTCTAAAACTACCGCGACTTAAAATAGTTCCGGGCCAACGACTGCACAAGTCTGCCTAGACACCGGGTAAGTTCAGCATGCACCCAACAACTTTCGGTTCCTTTTTTGATTTCTTCAAATAAATAATGACGCCGGAGTTTGGCTAACCTCGCCATGTTTGTTTACCTTCGGAGAACACTGTGGCTGATTCAGGCCAATGGGACAGGTGTACGGCCTGCTAGCTTGGCTGTTGGTTCGAGGAAACATACAGGGGGCAAAACAATCAATTAACTGCTCTGGTAGCAAATGGTAGAGCGAGTTTCTTATCTCAATGTCTATTAACTAACGTACCAATCCGGCTAACTATTCAAGGGTTCGTGTAGCTAGCGAGTTTTTATATGTTTAACTATTAACCAGCTTGTGTACTTACTGGCTAACTATTTCTGAGTTTAAGTAGGTAGTGCGTTTCTTATTTCTCTGACTATTAACTAACATACCAATCCGGCTAACTATTCAAGGGTTCGTGTAGCTAGCGAGTTTTTATATGTTTAACTATTAAACAGCGCGTGTACACTATTCCTGAGTTCACGTAGCCAGCGAGTTTCTAATCTCTCTATTAACTAACATGCGTTGCTACCCAGCTATCTATTCCTGAGTTCACGTAGCCAGCGAGTTTCTAATCTCTATATTAACTAACATGCGTTGCTACCCGGCTATCTATTCCTAAGTTCACGTAGCCAGCGAGTTTCTAATCTCTCTATTAACTAACATGCGTTGCTACCCAGCTATCTATTCCTGAGTTCACGTAGCCAGCGAGTTTCTAATCTCTATATTAACTAACATGCGTTGCTACCCGGCTATCTATTCCTAAGTTCACGTAGCCAGCGAGTTTCTAATCTCTATATTAACTAACATGCGTTGCTACCCGGCTATCTATTCCTAAGTTCACGTAGCCAGCGAGTTTCTGATCTCTATATTAACTAACATGCGTTGCTACCCAGCTATCTATTCCTAAGTTCACGTAGCCAGCGAGTTTCTAATCTCTATATTAACGTTACTACCCGGCTATCTATTCTTTAGTTCTAGTAGACAGTTAGCTTCTTATCTCTCTGACTATCAACTAAGTAATAATTCGTTTAACTATTCAAGGGTTCATGTAGCTAGCGAGTTTATTATCTGTTTAATTATTAACCAGATTATGTACTTACCCGGCTATCTATTTATGAGTTCTAGTAGGTAGTGAGTTTCTTATCTCTCTAGCTACTAACCAATCTGTGTAACTACTAATCAACTTGTACACTTACCCCTACCCGGAGATCTATTCCAGAGATCATGTGGCTGACGAGTTTCTTATCTCCCTAACTTCTATCCAACCTGCGAACCTACCCGGCTATCTATTCCATGGTTCGTAAAACTACCATCTGTCCAGTTATCTGTATGCATGGTATCTATCTAAATAGAAGAACCGGGGAGATAACAACATATTATTACATGTTAGGGAAAATTGGGCTCCACTGAAATAGCATGAGGAATAAATTCCCAAGCAAAAATGGATAGCCGAGCTTGGCGAGAGTTTGTGAGGGCTTATACTCCACTGGGGAATAAAAGGCTGAAGAAGAAGAAGAAGAAGAAGAAGAAGAAGAAGAAGAAGAAGAAGAAGAAGAAGAAGAAGAAGAAGAAGAAGAAGAAGAAGAAGAAGAAGCAGAAGAAGAAGAAGAAGAAGAAGAAGAAGAAGAAGAAGAAGAAGAAGAAGAAGACGAAGAAGAAGAAGAAGAAGAAGAAGAAGAAGAAGAAGAAGAAGAAGAAGAAGAAGAAGAGGAGCGTGCAGACGGGGCGGAGCCTTCTAGTTTAGCTGTTATCAGAGAAGGCCAGACATTCTGTAAAAAACAGTGAATGTTACTACCCAGATGATGTAATTTTACACCATGCTCTGGATTTAATTTCCCTCGATTCTCGGAGACGGTAATACTCGTAATTCTATAACCGCCACAATGTCATTTTCTTACTGCTGGTGTTTTCATTAGTGTCTAGAACAGCGGTTCTCAAACTGTTTCGGACTACAGTTCCCCCTGGACCACATAGCGAACACTCTCATGTATATACACATATATGAGCCTATTTCTTTCTCGGTATTGTCATTATCCACTTGCCAACCAATCACTGGCATGTCAGGGTTCAATTTTCCCGATCAGTATGGATCTGGGCGGGACCCAAACTCATATAATGAGTATTGTATTATTTTCATATTTTATTCAGAAAAGCCCATAAATGGGCATTCCCCCGCTGTGTTTGCTTCACCTGGACACCGTAAGGTGCAAGAGGAACAAGATGAGATGAGATGATGATTCACAATTGATTATAATATGGTTGGAAAGGAAAGATAGTGAGGATGGTAACTGGCCATTCCACCTCATTATAGGTTAGAATATGGAAAGTTCCAATACTCCAGACCTCAATGGCATTTTCTATCATGGCGCTTCCTTTAAAATGTATCATACTAACTACTGGTATTGTCTCGCGTGTCCGGCAGGTCAAGGGGTTGGGACCAGACGATGGGATACACAAAGCTGCTGCCTTATTGTTAGACTGGAGACAGTTATGGAGACTATTAAAGGCTAGAGAAAGCAACAACAACAACAAAAAAACACATTCACACAAATGTTTGCGAAGCCGGATATACCGAGCCACATGCTTGACGAAACAGAACTCACTAAATGATGTAAGATCATGTGTAAATGTGCATAGTCTGGGCAATCAAAATTTGCCATCTCATACGATTCCGAGAGTCTCAGATGAAAAAGGAATATAACTGCATTAGCTGGTTCAGTGCCAATCAAAAAGAAGGTTTGAACCAAACATGGTTCGCAATCAAATGACAAGAATCAATGCAAATCTCCGTTCATTGAGCGTTCAGATTGCGAAAGGTGCCACAAAACAAAACAAACAACCCGATTACCCTAGTGTAGCGATATCTTCGGCACTGAATCGGTTAAGTCAAAAGTCCCAAACACAATAACAACGGAATAAGGGGACGCAACAAGCAAGCAACAAGGGATATAACTGCAACCAAAATAGAAAAATGAGATAACGACCCGCAAGCATAATCAGACAACAAATAAGCAACTGAACAGGTCCAAGCAGGTTATTTGTAAACAGAGGTTCAAGGTTCTGAGAAAACTGCTTGAGAACTATTGGTCTAGAACGACTTTTATGCTACTGAATAATTTCACTGATGCTAGCAATATTTCTCGACTTTCTTACAGGGATCAATGCTCAGGATTATTCAACGAATTAAGATGACGCAATATGAATGGCAATATTGGTTTCATAAACAACAGACTGACGTAGGTTATGTTTAGGAAAGTAGTCAGTACAAAGTAAACGTTTGTTTTAAAATATTCTTACTTTCACTATTCACCAAAGTTTAACATCGAGTCCCAGAAGATTATGCTGCAAATATTCTAGGAGAAATTATGAGCGCACTATTTTCATTATCATCATGTGCCATGACAATAGGTGTGAGTGTTAAAGGCGCAAATTCAAATACTCTCTCCCTTTCTTGGATCAGGGTGGACTTCTTGCCCTGATTATTTCATGTGACCAGGGCATGCAGATAGTTATCTCTTTGTCTTCCCCTTGATATTTTCCCACCATGTTTGTCAGCAGTCACTAAGTTTTCAATTTTATTTCTCCTCATAAGGTGCCCAGAAATTATTGACTGTCTACGTCTGTTTTCACTAATAAATTTACGGTTTTCATTTGTTTCTTGAAGAACTATCTCTTTCGTTTTCCTGTTCGTAAATGGTATTTTTATCATTTTCCTTAGAAACCACATCGCCACTGCTATTCGATGTTTAACAAATTCTCTGCTTATAGTCCATGTTTCACATGCACATTATTTACAAATAAACATTGCATGTCAAATACAGGACGTCGCAATCAACCCCGAGCATTGTGTCACTATGTATGATTTACTAGGCAATTGTTACGTTCAGTGGTATGCCAATGCTTTCTTACGGATCGACGCCCATGCCATCGAAATCAACGCAGGGCGGTCTGTTTCCAAATCGTCTGCAGCTGACTTCGAACCTTCGACTCCGTGTGTCAGGGATTTGTGAAACGCGTCCACTGCCCTAAAGCCACAGCTACCGCGTAAATCAGTATAGTTTCTATTCATTACTTGAAAACTCGTTTTCTCACAGCAACTGACAGCTTTTTAGTGGTATGTTTAACTTTCACAGAAGCAAAATGGGTGTACCACGTATAAAATAATCACGTGAGTGGCCACTGGGGTAGCCAGATATCTTTAGTATGCTTTGGCCAAACTAAGATAACGTATTACGATTATGATTATGGATTCACGGTTACTATCTTTAAGAAGGAGCAAATCCCTTAAGACCCCTTATTTGAGAAATGTGTTTATATTAAAGGAAGGAGAGAGAGAGAGAGAGAGAGAGAGAGAGAGAGAGAGAGAGAGAGAGAGAGAGAGAGAGAGAGAGAGAGAGAGAGAGAGAGAGAGAGAGAGAGAGAGAGAGCTATGCTTGAAAGTCGGTGTTTCAAAAATTACTGCTATTCTAGCTAATATGATACTTTAAACTGTGTGTTTGTGAAGTTACTATTTTAGGTGAAAAAAAAACAAAAACAAAACAACAACTATACTTTAAACTGAGTGTTTTGAAAACATTATTGATGTTTTAGCAAAGATTATAGTGAAAACAGACAGGCGTGGTCTCGTGGAGGCCAGCACGCTTGCCCGCAGGCTCGATAGCCAGGCGTTCGAATCCTCACAGAGTCTGTATGTTTTGCTTAATTGACCTGCGCTGCTGGGTCGGTCCAGCCTAACATAATTACCAGGAAATGTTCTGGGAAGTAAAGGCGGCGGCCGAGATATTGACCACATCACACACCACCGGCCGACTGGCATATAAAATTATGGGCCTAGCACCAAATACCTAAATATCTAAATATGCTTTAATGCATGGAGACAAGGTTCCTTATTTTATTTAAACGTGATACCAGTTGCTGGAAGAACTACTGGCATTTTCAGAAGAACTATACACTTTTAACCGGATTGTTTGAGAAATTACTGGAATTAAAAAACAAACAAAAAAAAAAAAACAATGAACAAACCTATATACGGAGCTAGTTATTTATTATAATAATCATAATTATAATAATAATAAAACCCAAAGAAAAAGGAACCTGGTATGAATCTGTGATACGTTGGGACAATCACATCGTGCAGGCCTGAATGCACGGGTGAGCAGGTTGCAAGTCTTTCAGTCTCTGAACGGACATCGAACCGCGCCCATGACATGTCAGTGTAGACTCCTTACGACCACATTAACACGCCGGCGTAATATATTTGAGCTTTTGGCAAAATCTAAACTGTTGTTTTAGAAATGACTACCTTTCGCAATAAGAAATTATTTAAGCCCCGATTATTTGAGAAATTATTGACTGAGGTATACATGCTTAGCTAACAAAATTATAACAATTATAAATAGGTGTGAGACCCGAGTTCGATCCCTCGGTAAGGTGTGGGATATTTTTCTGTCGGGGGCAAAAAGAAAATTTTAATCTGCACAGTTCGCGGCGACTGCACTAGGCAGGCGGCCTTAATTCCTCAGGCTCAAAGACCCCTCTGCCATACACCGCAAGGTACTATGTTGGCAGTAAATGACAGCTTTTATAAATAGATGTAAAACTGTTATTAACTCAAGAATATACCAGATATTATGCCAAGTGAAGATCTGTTTATAAATAAACATATGAGTATTGTTTGGCGCTTATAGAAGTAGAAGAAAGAAGTAGAGCCTAGAGGACGCGCTAGACAACATGAAAATTGAAAACTATAGTACCGCCCAAGTCGCAGTTTGTTTTGCTTGATGGCGAGGGACACTGGTAATAGGGAAAGCTAATCCACACACAAAAATCAGTCAAGTGCACTAGAAGTATTAGCACGTGTGTGGACTACGCTCGAGTTCAAAGCGAGTGAGCGCAAAAATAAAAACTATAGTTACCGACCGACTGTCACCTCCCGATGACGACAGCGCCTTGCTGCAGGAACAATTGTACTTCTCCGCAAGACCAACTAAAAGATGTATTACTTTAATTTGCTTATTTTTTTTTTATTTTTTTAAAAAGGTAAACTTATGAAGTCTTCTTCTTCTTCGTCTTCTTCTTCTGCGTTCATCCGGAGTTTTTTTTTTTTCTTTTTTTTTTGTGTGTGTGCCTGTTTACAGCAGAGCTGCGTTCTTGCGCCGTTAGACCGACACATCCTACTTCTGCGGGCATTTATTGACCGGGTTAACCTTCCCGGGGTTATGAATTCAACAACGCGAAACAATTAATATTATAATAGCGGAAGTCATTGCTATTCATAAATATATATATATTTTGCGCTCGCTCGCTCGCTTTGAACTAGAGCGTAGTCAATATAAACCACTTGTAGTAGTGCTGGACTGAATTTTGCGTGTGGATTAGTTGTACCTATTAACATAGAAAAGCCAACTTTGTGCAAACAGAAAGACATGATAGTCGATTTAAAATTACAGTGGTAGACAATGTAAATTACCGATGTCATTCATTCAGTAGCATGTCCTTTGCAGAACCTCACCCCCATAATAACCTTCCGGAAAACCTCTCGATCATAAGCAAAATGTCCCGCGTCGGATACACCCATCTGGAGATCATCCACCACATCCTGCACCCATCTTCTCTTTGGCCTTCCTCTTCCTCTCTTCCCAGGCATATACGCCTCCATTATTGTTCTCTCCAAACTTTCGTGACATTTAAATTACCGCTGTTGACAATGTAAATTACAGTGTTAGACTATGTAAATTACCTCTGTAGACAATGTAAATTACAGTGGTAGACAATGTAAATTAGCGCTGTAGACAATGTAAATTACAGTGGTAGACAATGTAAATTACGATGGGAATATGTGTTATATATCTCAGCTACAAGGATTTATCACGTTAGTTTATGTTGTGTGCATTCCGCAGTATGCACTTGACGAGATGCAGCGAAATATGCCGGGCAGTAAATTATAGTTGTGTCGCCGCTATTTAAATTCACAACGGGGAAATTGTTCTGAATTAATATTATGTTGTTTCCGGCGTAATCCATTACCTTAATTTCACACGGGTCCATCCATGAATGCTCCAGTCTACCGTAAAGATGATATTAGGAGAATCTTAACACGGTGCACAAATTCCGCATATCGACGATGATGCTAATGTGTGTTTTTCTGGATAATAATAATAATAATAATAATAATAATAATAATAATAATAATAATAATAATAATAATAATAATAATGGGACCTGCCGACTCGCGTAGACGTTCATGTCTCTCCACAGATTTTGATGCTTGATTCTGGATCAGCTCTACAGATGATATTCCTCCATGCCACCATCTCAGTCCATCATTTCTCTCCGTCTGCTTCTGCCTTTTCCCCCAATGATATTTCCAGTTGTCACGATGTTCTCCTAGGCCTCTCTTCTCGTCATGTGACGCCAGAAACACACATGCCATAAATCTGCTTTAGTTATGAGTAGTAGACTCGAAATAAGTCGAATCGAGCTGAGTTGAGTTGATTCAAGAATTGACATCACAGTACTTTGGAATTCCTCAAAACGTGCCCTCCTCAAAATTCCTCAAAACGTGAGCGAAGAGACTCAATGCTAATGGTGCCAGTAGCAGTCTATGAGTCGCCCTTCTAACTTTGAAGTCTCGCCCGGGTTGCAGTGTATTCTCCATTAACTGATTAAGTAATCGCCTTAAGGGACTTCCACTATTTGCCATAAGCTTATATACAATAGGTTTCCTTATGCAACCCCCTTTCATTTGATATATAATACATGCCTGTTACCATATTACTGTAACAACTTTTAAGTTATAACTGTGACACACCCCCTACTTCCTATTCTCCGCCATTCATTTTTATTTAGTCCAAACCTACTTTTTGTTTCGCAGTGAATCAGTTTAAAAAATCAGTTGTAAGCCTGTCCCTGTCTGTACTACTGCCGCCCTTTCCGTTCTCCACGATGTGTTCCAATACCCCTCTTTTCATTGCACCATCAAAGAACATTGTTTGCTGCCTAGCCAATCTATCTGGGGCTGGGGTTAGCGGCAATAGGTCCTGTCAACAGGACATATAAGATGTTTGAGAGAGAGAGAGAGACAGAGAGAGAGAGAGAGAGAGAGAGAGAGAGAGAGAGAGAGAGAGAGAGAGAGAGAGAGAGAGAAAGAAAGAGAGACAGACAGACAGACGGACGGACGGACGCACGGACGGACGGACGCACGGACGGACGGACGGACGGACGGACGGACGGACGGACGGACGGACGGACGGACGGACGGACGGACGGACGGACAGGACAGACAGACAGACAGACAGACAGACAGACAGACAGACAGACAGACAGACAGACAGACAGACAGACAGACAGACATACAGACAGACAGAAGAGAAGAGACCCGGTAAGTAAACAGGTGCTGTCTTACTCCTTACTTCATGTGTTCATAAATGCCCTCTTCATTTCCCATTTTAAGTGCAGCTTTTGTGTTTGTTTTGATTCAGTGCTAAACAAAAAGCAGGTTCGGACCAAACATGGTACACAAATAAACAAGTACCACAATGTAAATGTCCGTTCACTGAGCACTGACATTGCCGAAGACAGCACGATACAAAACAAATAACACGATGGCCTTAGTATGGCGATATATCGTCCTTCTGTCCAAATGGGAGGTCACAGTTGGTGATATATTATCCCACGTCAGTGAATCAGTTAATATCTTCCAACAGTTTAACCACTTCATCGCGCTTCACATGATCAAATACTTTGGTGTAATCTATAAGGCACAAATATATGTCTTTCTGTGTTTGCGTTGATATCTCTATTACTACTAGTGTTTGCATTGTGTATATTGCACTATTTGCACCCTTCCCTTTAAGAAAAATCCATACTGTTCTTCGGTAATTTTCATCTTTATTGACCTTCTCGTTTTTCTCATTATAATTATGAACAGAACTTTGATGATATAACTAGCGGTTGACTTACGGAATCTTCCCATCCTAATGCTTCAGGTCTTTAGGTTAGAGTTATAATATTATATTCCAGCATATTAGGTATATCCAGTGTTGTCAATATAACTCAACAGTTTAGTTAATATTTCTTTTCCAAATTCTCACAGCGCTTCTACTTCCACTATTCTGGTTTCACTAAGAATCCATTTGGCCGAGCTTTTTGTTTTGTATGTGGGTGTGCCTTTGTTCACATGTTTGATAACTTCATTTACTTCTTTTGAAATATACGGATTTTCTTCGTTACTTTTATTCTACTTTTTCTCCACCATTTAACTCTTTCATGTATTCATTTCATCTTTTTATTTCTAGCACCGTCATCCATTAATACCTTTCCTGTTTCGATTTCAAACATGTTGTGCTTACTCTTGTTTTTCTTCCTGTCAGCTCAAAGATATTTCTACGCATCTCGCATGTGCGATAGGTAAATTAACAGGCTTAAGAAAGCAACGAAAATCAGATATGATAGATCGCGGTTCAATGTCATAAAAATACAACATTATAATGCTCATTTTATGAGGTTGGCGCAACCGTTAAACCATATGGTCACGAAAGAAATCCCGCGTCTATTGGGATTTGAGCCCAAGACTATCCAGCCATCAGACCAGTGCACTGGAAATTACCATACAGTGGCTGCAATTTTATATGTAATATGTGTACAGTGAATTTATAGTACAACAATAGTAGAACTAATATGTACACTTAAGAGGTACAACAATAGGACAAGGTGGATATATGGGAGGTGCAACAACAACAATACTTGTATATGTGAGAGATAAACTGATAGACCAACTGACGTGTACACATTGGCGTACGACAAGAAAACATGTAACAAGTATTCCTATGTCACAGATACAAAACCACATTAAATACATACACGGGAATAGTACATCAATAGGTCAACTAAGATGTGTATGTGGGAGTACAACACTAGAAGAACTGCCATATAAATACAGGCTGGTCAACAATAGCACAGCCGATATAGATAATCATAAGGGTGCACAGCAATACACGGGACCCGCGGTGGTCTAGTGGCTGGACGCTCGTCTGCTGGTCTGATGGTCCTGGGTTCAATCCGTACCAGGGCGGGTTCGAATGCTTGACATGGCCTGGGCCCGCAGGTCAACCCAGCTTAACAAGTAACAAGTTTCTCCTATCTTGGACATACAATAACAGATGATGGCAGAAGTGAAACAGAAATCAAAATTGGAATATGAATGGCTAAAAATGCTTTCAACAGCATGAAATCAGTATTAACATCTAGAGAGATTAACAGCGCATTAACAATGAGACTTTTCAAATGTTACGTACTTTACTTGGGAGCGTTAATTACAAGTACCTCTGAAGTCGGAGTGGGCTCTATGAATGGCGAGGGACACCGGTAAAAGAGAAAGCAGGCCCACACGCAAAACTCAGTCCTTTACTACTTGAAACAGTGTGTAAGGACTACGCTTGAGTTTAAGCGAGCGAACAAAAAGATGAAGAAGACATGTTACGTATATTCAACACTATTGTATGGCGCAGGAAGCCTGGACATTGAACAAGCAAACTAGAAAGTCGCATAGAAGCCCTGGAAATGTGGATATACAGAAGGATATGTCGTATTTCATGGAAACAAAAACAATAAACTACAGAGGCTCCAGAAAAACCGGGAATGAAAAGAGAGTTGAGGACAGAAATAAAACAAAAGGCAAGGGAAATACTTCGGCCACGTTAAATGACATAACACTCTTACAAAAACCATACTGGAGGGCAAAGTTGAGGGCAAGCGAGCAAGAGGTGGGAAGAGATGAACGAACATCATCAGTCTAACAGAATGTACAGTCAAGGCGAAAGACGGTGTTGGAAATTCATTGCAGCCAACCTTTATTGTGGAGACGGCACCTGATTGAACATGTTACCAGAAAATGTCTTGGGAAGTAACTGTTGCCGGTGCCATGCTGACCACATCACCCAGCAGGTGGCGATAGGTCCAACATTAAATGGGTCTTGACCACATCACACAGCAGGTGGCGATAGGACCAACATTAAATGGGTCGAGCACCATATGCCTCATTACGACTTAAGGAATGTAAAACGGATCTTTACTTTACTTAGCCGGCTCTGTGGCGAAGGAGGTTTGAACGCAATTCGTAATCCCGCATGCCGCTTTCGAAACACAGATACGGGGATTTAGAAGCAGACAGCCTTGCATTGGTTTCAGCACAAAGTACACAGTGCCGGTCGATTATAAAGCAATGGCAAACTACAGAACGTAAACTTGCCTAGAAATCTCAAACATCCAACAACAACAACAACAACAACAACAACAAAGTCGCTTAAAAGTTAACTTCATTGCACCAGGTTTTTATCCCATATGGGTCAGTCTTTTTCCGCAGCGCGGAAAGCGTCGCACAAAGCACGAACTCTGTAACTCCAGCGACGATCCTCGGGAGTCTCCGAAAAATACACTCGTGAACCGAAGGATGCGGCCCGGAATATAACCCACAACCTTCGGAGCCCGAGGGTTGGCCCGACGGTTTGGCCACTTCGCCACGGTGACTCCCAAAGTCAAAGTCCCGTAAAAGATATGCAACTAACGTTTATTAACACATACTTTACTAACAGCAACACAATACAATCTAGTGCGTATGTGAAAGGTACAGGAATATTTACAATCACATATGCATGTAAAGAACGTAACAGAATATTAACTTACATGTATATGTCAGAGGTATCCAAGCGGGTTGTTCGCATTCGTAAGGCGTAACACTGATAGGAATAGCGGCTAAAACAACAAGAGATACTGGCCGCCTCCAGCCCTAAACCTATAACAAACACGCGCTAAGAACGGTTCACGGCTTCAGGAAATCCACAGTGGGACCAAATAATGGTCCCAGAAACAACAGCAGTCACAGAATACCAAACATCTGTCAACTAGCGCGCACAATGAATATGGTAAAGTTGATTGATATTGTTGTAGATGGCTGCGATGGTGTTAATCGTTCCAACTCAGTTTTGTCACGAGAACGAACTACCAAGTTTCCACGACAACACGCTATTTGTATAATGAAAACATCCGTATAACAGAATAATATTATCAAGAATATCCTACAAGTATAAATTCAACAATATAAATGTGAACAATGGAAGCTGTGAAGAAAATATCCTGAACCTCGGCGCCGACAAAATAGTTTCGCTAAAAGTTTAACCACCACAAGGCAAATACTCCGTGCTCGTCTGAAGAAAGTAAGCAGTTTTACTACGGGCGACAACGGGCCACGCGGCACCTTAATGTACTACACAAATGTAATGTTTCATTGCGGGATACTGCAGGCACTCGGTGTATTTCAGCCGGGGCTGTGAATTCACATAGGCCGGCCAAGGCAGAAATCTGCGCCTCTGTTTTTCAAACTCGTGTAAGGAGTAAGGCCCCCGAATCCTGAGTCGAGCGCACTACCGAGTTTTCGCATTTATCTTTGAGAGTATGACTTTTGGTTCGGCGTGTCAATCAAAAAGTTGGTGCCGCCTCACGGCCGCAGTTAGACGGGAGAAAAACTGCACGCGAGAATTACCTCTGCGAAACAAACCGCATCACCTTGCCCTCTATAATATACGTCTATTCTTACACTGTTTTCCTTTGGGCGTTCATTGCTTTGTTGTTTATTTACTACATCTTCCGACGCCGATGGCGCTGAAACTAAATATCAGGATGTTGCTATGGTCGCTTAATTTACTGCCATAGACAGGTGGCTGCAGTTACGGATGAGTTACTGCCAGAACAGATAGCAATAGACTGTGAACGTAATCTCTTAGCAACAAACAAACTGTCGCAAATCATTAGGTACATCTCATCTGATGTTTAATGAAGCGACCATTTTCTTTCCTCGCTATCCTTGCCTTTCCAACTCAGTTCCATGTTTTGATGCAGTTAGTTGAAGAGGTCGTGCCCACATTTTGAGTCTGAAATGTAAAACAAAAGAAATAATCCCACTGCAGACATTGCTTCTAGGGAGTGACATGACAGGATGTAACATATACTAGGTTGCTTCAGAGAGATGGGATGACAAGATGCCGTCCTCTCCGTTTATGTCCTACATAGACACACGGTGACATTCAAACATGGTAGCCACACAGCAGACATTTCCGTTGGGGGTGTGAAATATTAGGGGACGTCACATGTTCTAGGCCATGAAATATGAGGTGAGTGTCCAGTACTTGTCCTCGTCGCCTTTCCTTCCCAGAAAATTCCCAAGAGCTGAAAGTTGTCTGGAACCAAACTGTTATGAGGCTAGGTGGACCCTAGATCTGTACTGAAAGGGCACAATAATCCTGTCTGCCGGGCAGTGAATCCGGAACAATGTCTTTAGGTTTCCAATTTCGCAAAGTTTTAACGACACCTGTGTGGTGAGCGTTAGGGAGGGAGGGAGGGAGGGAGGGAGAGAGAGAGAGAGAGTGTGAGAGAGTGAGTGAGTGAGTGAGTGGGAGAGAGAGAGAGAGAGAGAGAGTGGAAAGATAAAGAGGAAGAGCAGAGTTAGATGGAGAATGACTGAGAGAGATAGAGAGAGATTGAGAGAGACAGAGATATATAGAGAGAGTGAGAGATAGGCAGAGTGATAAAGAGAGAGATATATAGAGAGATAGAGAGATAGATACAGATAGAGTGAGATTGAGAGAGATAGACAGAGATAGAAAAGGGAGATTGCGAGAGCTTGAGAGAGATAAAGATAGATACAGAGAGATAGAGAGATAGAAGAGAGAGGTAGAGAGAGATGGAGAGAGATGAGGAGAGATAGAAGCGAGAAAGAGAGAGAGATGGAAAGAGATAGAGAGATAGAAGAGAGAGGCAGAGAGAGAGATATAGAAAGATAGAGATAGACAGAAGAGAGAGATAGAGAAAGATAGAGATAGACAGAAGAGAGAGACAGACAGTAAGATAGAGAGATAGAGAGATAGAAAGAGAGAGAGAGTTAGGGAGAGACAGAGAGAGAAAGCGAGGGATAGAGTGGTAGAAAGCTAGATAGATAGTGAGAGATAGAAGAGAGAGACAGACAGAGATAAAGATATATACAAACATACAGAAAGAGAGGTGGGTGGGCGGAGTGTAGCACACATATCTCCTCATCTGGGGTTTGGAACCAGGTTCGCCATTCTGATAATCCGGTGAACTAAGCACCACACCACCAGGGATCCACTCAGAGCACACGACCATGAACATGAACCACTGTCACGTCTGCACCTATCATGTATGTAGGTCGGCTTATGTGGCTCAGGGTTACTGAACGCAGTCACACAATCCCAACATACCGGTTCGAAGTCAGCCGCAGGAGATTTGGGAGCAGATCGTGTGCGTTGTTTTCGACAGTGTTATGAGCGTCAGCCGTTCAGACAGCAGCGGCAAATTACTCAACATAAAACTGCCAACAAAATCACAGTTAATAAGTGTTTGGGTTGATTGCAGCGTCCCGTAAAGGCATGGAACTAACTGTCTTCACCGAGCGTGCATTCAAATGTAGAGATGCACTCGTTTATGTAATCTTTAGTTGCCTGTTTATGAATGACAACAATGGACACACTGATTGTATCGAAAAGTCGTTCAAACCGCAGTAATAAACACGCTATTGTATTTAATTGTTGATGCCACTGTGTGCATTTAGCGTTTATCGCGTAGAGAGAGAGAGAGAGAGAGAGAGAGAGAGAGAGAGAGAGAGAGAGAGAGAGAGGTGTATGGTGAGGGCGAGAAGAGGAGAAGATGACAAAGACAGAGGCTGGGCAATTTGAGGAAGGCCAGCACGCGTTACAGAAAAAAATTAGTCCGAATATAGGGAGTGTTTTGCTGATGAATATAAGAGAGGGAGAGGTGATGTGGGGGGGGGGGGGGGGAATTGAGGGATTAGAGAGTGTCTAAATATAGAGATAAGATCTGCTAATTATAGAGGGCACACAGAGGAACAGGAGATAGATAGATAGATATATATATATATATAGATAGATAGATAGATAGATAGCTAGATTGATAGATAGATAGATAGATAGATACAGAGAGAGAGAGAGAGAGAGAGAGAGAGAGAGAGAGAGGGAGGAAGGGGCAGTTAGGGGGTACAGAGACATCTGCACAAGAGACACAGTATAATTATGAAGAGGGACAATTAGGAGTCATATAGAGTATTGTAGAGTAACTGGAGAGAGAGAGAGAGAGAGAGAGAGAGAGAGAGAGAGAGAGAGAGAGAGAGAGAGAGAGAGAGAGAGAGAGAGAGAGAGAGAGAAAGAGAGAGAGAGAGCGAGAGCGAAGAGAGAGAGAGAGAGAGAGAGAGAGAGAGAGAGAGAGGAGAGAGAGAGAGAGAGAGGGTTTAGGGTTTCGGGGGGGGGGGGGGGGGGTAATTAAGATTATTTCAAGATTGCGTTAATACAAGAACCGATTACTTGATATTGCTTTTCCCTCCATACTTCACGGTTTTTTACTTCTCGCCCTTCTGAAATTCGTTTTATAACGCAAATCACATTTTATAAAGACGTCTAGACTTGTTTTAGTATTTGTTATTAAAATTAGCTTCAATTTTTAAGTATACTAGGAATTTATAGGGAAGAAATACGAAAAAAGAGGGGAGGGGGGCGGGGGGGGGGGGGGGGGGTGACATTCTAAACATATGGTAAAGGGGTGGATGGGCCAAAAAAGGTTCAGAACCACTAGGTCCCCTCTGCCGTGCGTCCACCTTGACGAGGTAGAGGGGCTTGAGCGTTCCAATGACCCCAAGAGCTATGCCGACGGTAGCACAGCTACTGGTAGGGTCACCCATGTCGGACAGGTCAAGGGAGAGGGACCAGACGAAGTGACGCACAAACCTGCTGCCTTGTAGGTAGACTGGGGACAGTCAAAGGCTAGGGAAAGCATCCCGAACAAATGCTTGTCGAAATCGGATGTACTGAGCCACAGGCTTGACAAAGATGTGCAACGTAACTTTATCATTTCATGATGCCACAGATGAAAATTAATCGTTATGGTGCTAATCCCGTGAAGTCCCATCAGGCGGTGATAGTGCCGGGCCCCCTGCCTCGAGGGGGTCCACCCATGACTACTGGTGGTCACCTTCCCCTGTGCTGTGGAGTCAAGGCACAGAGGAGTAGGTTAAGAGCTATTGACCAAACACCCCGGACACTCAACATACTACAATGGAATGCAGAAGGAGTTTATAACAAGAAAGCCTCCCTAACACAGCGTCTTCATAAAGATAGAATAGATGTGGCATGCATTCAAGAGACACACCTTAACGCCAATCGCACATTTTCAGTCGAGGGATATCAGGCCACACGTTTCGACCGCGAAGGACACAAAGGAGGAGTTGTAATACTTACACGAAATACAATACCTTGCAGCGAAGTATCTGTGATCTCTGACAACCAAACGGAAATTATAGGTGTTGATATAATGATAAAGGACGTGAAAATAAGAATTTACAATCTATATAGCCCGGCAGATAAGGATCTTACACTCTCAAACATGGAAATAACTGACACAAATTGCATTGTTGTCGGAGACTTTAATAGCCGTTCAGAAAGATGGGGATACCCAGATACTGACAAAAGAGGAGATGAAGTGGAGGACTGGGAAATAGACTCAAATCTCCATCTACTTAACAAAGCGGATGACACACCGAGCTTCTACTCCAGAAGATGGATTACCACTTCTACTCCAGACTTAGCTTTCTGCACAGGAGACATCCTCCACAAAATCGATCGCCATGTGCTGGACCAATTAGCAGGTAGTGACCACAGACCAATCAAGCTTGTAATAAATATGGAGTATGTTCCACAGGAGCAAAAGCCTTTGCCCCGTTGGAATTACAAACGAGCAGATTGGGACAGATTTGCCATACTAACAGACAAATATTGTGAAAACGTAAATACACGATATGGCAACATGAAGCAAATGGTGGAAAGTCTAAACAGAGCAATAATACAGGCGGCCACTGAGTCTATTCCAAGAGGAGCAAGGAAAAATTACAAACCATACTGGACTGAAGAACTACAATTTTTGGAGGACAAAGTTGAAGATGCTAGGAAGACCGCAGAGAGAGAGAACAAACAACTGAAGCGAACATCTCTCTCAAAGCCATCTCAGCAAAATATAAAAGAACAGTAAATCAAACAACAAGAGATTGTTGGAGGAAAAAAACAGAAAACCTGAATTTTGACAGGGATGGAAACAAACTATGGAAACTAGTGAAAGCCATGAACAATGAAGGACCTAGAAACAAACAAATAACAATTAAACAAGGAAATGCCTTGCTTACAGGAAAAAAGGCTGCAAATGCACTAATGGAACACTATGCCAGTGCAAACCACATTGATATTACAGCCGAACAGAAGAAAGCAATCAAAGATAAACAGATACATCATACATATACAGAGACAGCAGCAGAATATATGATGGCAAATCTAACAATGGAAGAAATGGAACAGGCAATGAATACCCTAAAAAAGAAGACATCACCAGGAAAGGATGGAATCACAAATGAAATGCTAATAGGACTAGGCACTAAGGCAAAAAAGAAACTACTAGCAGTCCTAAATTACAGCTGGAAGAGGGGAATAGTCCTACAGGCATGGAAGGAAGCTATACTAATACCAGTCCCAAAGAAAGGAAAAGACCTGGAAGAACCAAATGGCTATCGACCTATCAGTCTTCTTAGCTGTGTAGGAAAATTAATGGAACGCATTATCAATGGCAGGCTAACATGGCATCTGGAAGAAAACCAACTCTTAACACCTCACCAAGCAGGATTCAGAAAGTACAGATCTACTGAAGATCAAATAACCTATATAGCTCAGGAAATAGAGGATGCCTTCCAAGAGAAAAAGCACACACTAGCAGTCTGGATAGATTTAGAAAAAGCATTTGATAAAGTATGGAAGGAAGGACTGAAAGTAAAACTGCAAAAAATGCATGTTTGCGGGAAAATGTACAAATGGATCAGCCACTACCTTGAGAACAGAACTGCCAGGACAAAAGTACAAGGACAAACCAGCAAAATGATGCTGTTGGAGCAAGGTGTCCCCCAAGGAGGAGTTCTTTCACCAACATTATTCCTAGCATATATAAACGACATCACGGAAAATTTTCCAGCCAGAGTACACACATCATCCTTTGCAGATGACCTAGCCATATGGACATCTGAAGAATATATTAGTACAGCTAACAGCAGAATACAGCAAGCCCTATTAGCGCTAGAGGGACTGGTCAAAATCATGGCTAGTGAAGATAAGTGAGGAGAAAACAACATGCACAGTGTTCTCCCTCTCAACTAAAACTCAGCAACCTAAGCTGGTATTGAATGGAAAAATATTGCGCCATGAAGAAAATCCAAACTATCTAGGAGTCACCTTTGATCGTCGCCTGACATGGAAGACACAGGTTGAGAAAAATCGAACAAGAGCAAGGCAAAGAATGGCAATCATGAAAAAGCTTGCTGGTACAACATGGGGAGCAGATGAGAAAGTTCTCAAGAAGTTATATACTGGACGGGTGAGGCCAGTACTGGAATATGGCATTGCAGCTTGGGCAACAGCAGCTAAGTCAAACTTTAACAAAATAAGTAGAGTCCAAAACCAAGGAATGCGAATCATAACTGGAAGCCTGAAGACAACGCCTATTAATGAACTAGAAAAGATCACTTGTTTACAACCAATGCAGGATAGAAGAGATAGCAGAGCCCAGCAACAAGCAGAAAAATTTAGAAGATTGACAGACCACCCTATGTACAACAGATTTAATGGTTTTGGAAAGGGAAGACTGAAGCGTAGCAACTTTGTAGAAACTGCAAAACGAAGGATTAGGTCAGATCCTATTCTTAACATATCAACAGTCAAGCCCATACACAATGCACACAAGTTCCCAGCTTGGAGACAGCAGCAAGTGCCTGAGATGATAGAAAACATTCCTGGTATTGAGAAAAAGAACACTCAGCATGAAACCGAAAGAAGAGAAATAACCCTAAACTACATAAAAGAACATTACCCAAGCAGGAATTGGACCCATGCATATACAGATGGACCAGCCAAAAATTCAATAGAGAATGGAGGAGGAGGAATTTTCCTAAATTTAAAAAATGGAGCGAAAAAAACACATTCAATGGCAACTGGAAAATTTTCAAGTAACTTCAAAGCGGAGGTAGAGGCTCTGAAAACTGCAGCAGAAATGCTCCTGATGGAGGAAAATAAAGAGAAGCAAATAGCTATCTTCACAGATGCAAAGTCAGCTGTTCTCAATACTGAAGAGCAATAACAGCACAGAACTAACTGACCTAAGAGCAGCACTCCATGGTCTATGCCAGAAATCCAAAAAAGTTGTAATACAGTGGATCCCATCACATTGCAGTATACCTGGAAACGAAGAGGCTGACAGACTGGCAAAAGAGGGCGGACGACTACCACAGCCTGACATAGACATAACCTATAATGAGGCAAAGAGGTTGATAAAAAGCACTTATAGAACCAAATGGGAATCAGAGCATCCAGGCCATCAGAAGGATGATGCATATTACAAACTCGACCGAAGAGAACAAGTAGCAATCTTCAGACTCCGCACAGGACATAACAGGCTGAAATACCACTTGTTCAATAAACTAAAGATAGGAGATACCGATGAATGTAATTGTAGAACTGGAAAAATGACAGCAAAACATTTGTTGCAGGATTGCCCAACGTATGCAGAACAGAGAAAGATATTTTGGCCCACACCTGCTTCATTTGAGGACAAGCTCTATGGAGATATCAACAAGCTAAAGTTGACCGCAGATTACTTTAACTATATACAGGTTGACATTTAAAGGTGCATGAAGACCCAGAGGCATGAAATGGAATATTGCTTGGATAGCAAATCCATTACATGGAAAGTCCAAATCAAAAGCCCATTGTGTGGGCTTCATAAAAGGTGGAAAAGTGTCCTAGTGGCACGAAATGGAATATTGCTTGGATAGCAAATCCATTACGTGGAAAGTCTGAATCAAAAGCCCACTGTGTGGGCTTCATAAAAGGTGGAAAAGTGTCCTAGTGGCACGAAATGGAATATTGCTTGGCTAGCAAATCCATTACATGGAAAGTCCGAATCGAAAGCTCACTGTGTGGATGTCATCTGCAGACTGCATACTTCTGGTTTCCGGAAGAACAGCCTATGGTGAACGGAAGGCCCAATATACGGAAGTGAGGCTAAGCAGCCATGTGCAGGACGTGACGATTCCTTGGGTGAGCCCAGTACCAGAGCGCTATGTTTCGGCTCTGCAAGTATGGAAGCCTCCTTGGATGGCGGGGAATGCCCATGGTCTGCCCCTGCCTTCCCTTGAGGGCTGACCAGGATCTTTGGCTGTTCTATATGGACCAGCTGGGATGGGGGATAACACCACAACAGTGAGAGTCAAACGTCCTAAGAAACCCCCGGGAAGGTTAACCCGGTCAACAAATGCCCGCAGAAGTCGGATGTGTCGGCCTAACGGCGCAAGAACGCAGCTCTGCTGTAAACAGGCACAACGCAATCACATCCGGAAAAAAACTCCGGATGAACGAAGAAGAAGAAGAAGAACCACTAGGTTAGAGGGTGCAGAGAGTATGTGATGAATAACAGAAGAGAGGGACAATTAGAAGGCGTAGAGAGTATGTTGTGAACAATAGACAAGAGGGACAGTTAGAGAACGCAGAGAATGTGTGATGAGTAACAAAAGAAAGAGGGACAGTTAGAGGCCGCAGAGAGTATGTACAGAGTAACAGAAGAAAGAGGGACAGTTAGAGGGCGTAGAGAGTATGTACAGAGTAACAGAAGAAAGAGGGACAGTTAGAGGGCGTAGAGAGTATGTACAGAGTAACAGAGGAAAGAGGGACAGTTAGAGGGCGTAGAAGTGTACAGAGTAACAGAAGAAAGAGGGACAGTTAGAGGGCGTAGAGAGTATGTACAGAGTAACAGAAGAAAGAGGGACAATTAGAGGGTGTAGATGTGTATGTACAGAGTAACAGAAGAAAGAGGGACAGTTAGAGGGGGTAGAGAGTATGTACAGAGTAACAGAAGAAAGAGGGACAGTTAGAGGAAGTAGAAGTGTATGTACAGAGTAACATAGGAAAGAGGGACAGTTAGAGGGCGTAGAGAGTATGTACAGAGTAACAGAAGAAAGAGGGACAGTTAGAGGGCGTAGAGAGTATGTACAGAGTAACAGAAGAAAGAGGGACAGTTAGAGGGTGTAGATGTGTATGTACAGAGTAACAGAAGAAAGAGGGACAGTTAGAGGGGGTAGAGAGTATGTACAGAGTAACAGAAGAAAGAGGGACAGTTAGAGGGAGTAGAAGTGTATGTACAGAGTAACAGAGGAAAGAGGGACAGTTAGAGGGCGTAGAGAGTATGTACAGAGTAACAGAGGAAAGAGGGACAGTTAGAGGGCGTAGAGAGTATGTACAGTGTAACAGAAGAAAGACGGACAGTTAGAGGGCGTAGAGAGTATGTACAGAGTAACAGAAGAAAGAGGGACAGTTAGAGGGCGTAGAGAGTATGTACAGAGTAACAGAGGAAAGAGGGACAGTTTGAGGGCGTAGAGAGTATGTACAGTGTAACAGACGAAAGAGGGACAGTTAGAGGGCGTAGAGAGTATGTACAGAGTAACAGAGGAAAGAGGGACAGTTAGAGGGCGTAGAGAGTATGTACAGAGTAACAGACGAAAGAGGGACAGTTAGAGAGCGTAGAGAGTATGTACAGAGTAACAGAAGAAAGAGGGACAGTTAGAGGGGGTAGAGAGTATGTACAGAGTAACAGAAGAAAGAGGGACAGTTAGAGGGGGTAGAGAGTATGTACAGAGTAACAGAAGAAAGAGGGACAGTTAGAGGGTGTATATGTGTATGTACAGAGTAACAGAAGAAAGAGGGACAGTTAGAGGGCGTAGAGAGTATGTACAGAGTAACAGAAGAAAGAGGGACAGTTAGAGGGCGTAGAGAGTATGTACAGAGTAACAGACGAAAGAGGGACAGTTAGAGGGCGTAGAGAGTATGTACAGAGTAACAGACGAAAGAGGGACAGTTAGAGGGCGTAGAGAGTATGTACAGAGTAACAGACGAAAGAGGGACAGTTAGAGAGCGTAGAGAGTATGTACAGAGTAACAGAAGAAAGAGGGACAGTTAGAGGGGGTAGAGAGTATGTACAGAGTAACAGAAGAAAGAGGGACAGTTAGAGGGGGTAGAGAGTATGTACAGAGTAACAGAAGAAAGAGGGACAGTTAGAGGGTGTAGATGTGTATGTACAGAGTAACAGAAGAAAGAGGGACAGTTAGAGGGCGTAGAGAGTATGTACAGAGTAACAGAAGAAAGAGGGACAGTTAGAGGGGGTAGAGAATATGTACAGAGTAACAGAAGAAAGAGGGACAGTTAGAGGGCGTAGAGAGTATGTACAGAGTAACAGAGGAAAGGGGGACAGTTAGAGGGCGTAGAGAGTATGTACAGAGTAACAGAAGAAAGAGGGACAGTTAGAGGGCGTAGAGAATATGCACAGAGTAACAGAGGAAAGAGGGACAGTTAGAGGGTGTAGATGTGTATGTACAGAGTAACAGAAGAAAGAGGGACAGTTAGAGTGGGTAGAAGTGTATGTACAGAGTAACAGAAGAAAGAGGGACAGTTAGAGGGGGTAGAAGTGTATGTACAGAGTAACAGAAGAAAGAGGGACAGTTAGAGGGGGTAGAAGTGTATGTACAGAGTAACAGAAGAAAGAAGGACAGTTAGAGGGGGTAGAGAGTATGTACAGAGTAACAGAAGAAAGAGGGACAGTTAGAGGGCGTAGAGAGTATGTACAGAGTAACAGAAGAAAGAGGGACAGTTAGAGGGCGTAGAAGTGTATGTACAGAGTAACAGAAGAAAGAGGGACAGTTAGAGGGAGTAGAAATGTATGTACAGAGTAACAGAAGAAAGAGGGACAGTTAGAGGGGGTAGAAGTCTATGTACAGAGTAACAGAAGAAAGAGGGACAGTTAGAGGGCGTAGAGAGTATGCACAGAGTAACAGAGGAAAGAGGGACAATTAGAGGGCGTAGAGAGTATGTACAGAGTAACAGAAGAAAGAGGGACAGTTAGAGGGCGTAGAGAGTATGTACAGAGTAACAGAAGAAAGAGGGACAGTTAGAGGGTGTAGACGTGTATGTACAGAGTAACAGAAGAAAGAGGGACAGTTAGAGGGGGTAGAGGGTATGTACAGAGTAACAGAAGAAAGAGGGACAGTTAGAGGGAGTAGAAGTGTATGTACAGAGTAACAGAGGAAAGAGGGACAGTTAGAGGGCGTAGAGAGTATGTACAGAGTAACAGAGGAAAGAGGGACAGTTAGAGGGCGTAGAGAGTATGTACAGAGTAACAGAAGAAAGAGGGACAGTTAGAGGGCGTAGAGAGTATGTACAGAGTAACAGACGAAAGAGGGACAGTTAGAGGGCGTAGAGAGTATGTACAGAGTAACAGACGAAAGAGGGACAGTTAGAGGGCGTAGAGAGTATGTACAGAGTAACAGAAGAAAGAGGGACAGTTAGAGGGGGTAGAGAGTATGTACAGAGTAACAGAGGAAAGAGGGACAGTTAGAGGGGGTAGATGTGTATGTACAGAGTAACAGAAGAAAGAGGGACAGTTAGAGGGGGTAGAAGTGTATGTACAGAGTAACAGAAGAAAGAGGGACAGTTAGAGGGTGTAGATGTGTATGTACAGAGTAACAGAAGAAAGAGGGACAGTTAGAGGGTGTAGATGTGTATGTACAGAGTAACAGAAGAAAGAGGGACAGTTAGAGGGCGTAGAAGTGTATGTACAGAGTAACAGAAGAAAGAGGGACAGTTAGAGGGAGTAGAAGTCTATGTACAGAGTAACAGAAGAGACCGACAGGCAAACACAGACATATCAAAACAGAAAGACAGACAGAGAGACAGAAAGAAAGACAGGCAGGCAGGCAGAAAACATTTAGAGTATGAGTGTAGTAATACAAGAGTGACGGATAGGGAGCAAAATAACAAGAGAAAGAGAGAGAGAGCGAGCGCGAACGAGAGAGAGGGAGGGCTAAGAAAGGGAAAGATTGAGAGGAGGAGAGAGGGGAGAGAGAGAGGTTGAGGGCAGGCAGATAAGATAGTTAGATGACATTAAAACTGTGGCAGGCCAACAGAAGAGAGAGAGATAACAGCAGAGAGAGAGAGAGAGAGAGAGAGAGAGAGAGAGAGAGAGAGAGAGAGAGAGAGACAGACAGACAGAGAGACAGAGACAGAGAAACGAACGAACGAACGAACTTTATTTTCAAAGGGTCACAAATTGGGCACGTCGGCCTGTCTTACATTCGGCCCTTCCAATCACTCATCTTTCGTACATCAATTAACTATTTTGCATGTTACATTCACAGCGGAAAGAATGTAGTACAGCAATGCATAGAAGGACAAATAAATACAGACCCAGACAGATGGAAGATCGGAAAATCCTGTGTGGAGAGCAAGATATAAAGAAGAAGCAAAGGTTAAGAACAGAAGGACGCAAAGAAGGATAAATAGGGACTTTGCACGAAGAGAATTAGAGGGTAACAATCACGCACAGACCTGCAGACGCACCCACACAACCACACACATACCCACACATGCCATTGGGGAGATACCAACGTGTAAGAAAGCTAAAGACAAGGAAAGGACTGGGGTATGATTAACGATGACAGGTGTATAATGAAATGTCCCCGAGCGGCCAGGTGGAAATGTCTAGAGTGAGAACAGATACAGGTGACCCCAAGGCTGCGGCACAGGGGCATGCATAAGCCCAGTGTTGGCCTGTAGAACAAACTGAAGTCTCTGATAACATTCTAGAGGGAAGCAAGAGGCACAGGGGCATGCATAAGCCCAGTGTTGGCCTGTAGAACAAACTGAGGTCTCTGATAACATTTTAGAGGGAAGCAAGAGGCACAGGGGCATGCATAAGCCCAGTGTTGGCCTGTAGAACAAACTGAAGTCTCTGATAACATTTTAGAGGGAAGCAAGAGGCACAGGGGCATGCATAAGCCCAGTGTTGGCCTGTAGAACAAACTGAAGTCTCTGATAACATTTTAGAGGGAAGCAAGAGGCACAGGGGCATGCATAAGCCCAGTGTTGGCCTGTAGAACAAACTGAAGTCTCTGATAACATTCTAGAGGGAAGCAAGAGGCACAGGGGCATGCATAAGCCCAGTGTTGGCCTGTAGAACAAACTGAAGTCTCTGATAACATTTTAGAGGGAAGCAAGAGGCACAGAGACATGCATAAGCCCAGTGTTGGCCTGTAGAACAAACTGAAGTCTCTGATAACATTTTAGAGGGAAGCAAGAGGCATGGGGGTCAATGGCACCGGCTGCTACATAAATACAGGACTGGGGTCAGTGGTACTGTGTGATACATAAACAGAGGCTAGGTTCAGTGATACCGGGTACTATACCGTAAACAAAACAAAAAAGAAACGCAACATTATTGCAGTTTCAATTGCAGATCATTCCCAACGGTCCATTGACGATGCTGATTCGCACACTGCAGTCGGTTCTGGCGATGCCGGTCTGTAAGAACAGGATCTCTGTAGGGTCTTCTAGCCCGAAGATCAGCGTCGTGCAGCCGGTTCCTGACCGTTTGATCTGTAATTCGAAGAGCTCCTGGTATTGACTGGACTGTGGAGGACGCAGATGCAAATGATTCCCAAGGTGACGCAGCTGTACGAAGCGGTCTTCGGCAGCAGTTGTGATTCTGGGTCTTCCACTGCGCGGCCGGTATGCCACTGAGCCACTTTCTTAAAATCGCCTCCAAAGGTGACTAATGGTGCTTCTAACCACATAAAATTTTCTGGCTACAACACTTTGTGACTATCCAGTCTGTAAACGTCCAATGATGATGAGTCGTTGTTCTATAGTTATATGAGCCATAATTGTGCATTGAATTTTCAACTGAATTTATTCGAGGAGCGTCAATCTTTTATAGGCATTCAATAATATGGTCAACTAGTTTTGTGTTTAGTAAGTTTCAGGGGATTCTCATGAACCTGTCACGAGCTATTGTCAAAAAAGTTGATTTCTTCTTCTTCTTCTGCGTTCATCCGGAGTTTTTTTTTTTTTTTGACGTGATTTCGTTGTGCCTGTTTACAGCAGAGCTGCGTTCTTGCGCCGTTAGGCCGACACATCCGACTTCTGCGGGCATTTGTTGACCAGGTTAACCTTCCCGGGGGAAAAAAGTTGATTTGACCTTGATCTCATGACCTCACACATCATGAGGTGAGTACAATTCAGGTAACCACGAGAAGTTAATGACGAAATGAACACAGTCGATAGGTTGACTGGGGTCAGTGATACTGGGTACTACATAAACAGAGGGTTGGGGTCAGTGATACTGGCTACTACATAAACAGAGGGTTGGGGGTAAGTGATACTGGGTACTACATAAACAGAGGGTTGGGGGTCAGTGATACTGGATACTACATAAACAGAGGGTTGTGGGGTCAGTGATACCGGGTAGTACATAAACAGAGGGTTGGGGGTCAGTGATACTGGGTACTACATAAACAGAGGGTTGGGGGTCAGTGATACAGGGTAGTACATAAACAGAGGGCTGGGGTAAGTGATACTGGGTACTACATAAATAGAGGGCTGGGGTAAGTGATACCGGGTAGTACATAAACAGAGGGTTGGGGGTCAGTGATACTTGGTACTACATAAACAGAGGGTTGGGGGGTCAGTGATACTTGGTACTACATAAACAGAGGGCTGGGGTCAGTGATACCGGGTAGTACATAAACAGAGGGTTGGGGGTCAGTGATACCGGGTAGTACATAAACAGAGGGCTGGGGTCAGTGATACTGGGTAGTACATAAACAAAGGGTTGGGGTCAGTGATACTGGGTACTACATAAACAGAGGGTTGGGGGGTCAGTGATACCGGGTACTACATAAACAGAGGGTTGGGGGTCAGTGATACCAGGTAGTACATAAACAGAGGGTTAGGGGTCAGTGATAAGGGGTACTATAAATAAACAGAGCGTTGGGGGTCAGTGATACCAGGTAGTACATAAACAGACGGTTGGGGATCAGTGATACTGGTACTACATAAACAGAGGGTTGGGGTCAGTGATACTGGTACTACATAAACAGAGGGCTTAGGGGTCAGTGATACTAAGTACTGCATAAACAGAGGGCTTGGGGGGTCAGTGATACTGAGTACTACATAAACAGGGGGCTGGGGTCAGTAATACTGGGTACTGCATAAACAGAGGGCTGGGGTCAGTGATACTGAGTACTACATAAACAGAGTGCTGGGGTCAGTGATATTGAGTACTACATAAACAAAGGGTTGGGGGTCAGTGATACCGGGTAGTGCATAAACAGAGGGCTGGGGTCAGTGATTCTGAGTACTACATAAACAGAGGGCTGGGGTAAGTGATACCGGTTAGTACATAAACAGAGGGCTGGGGTCAGCGATATTGGGTACTATATAAACAGAGGGTTGGGGGTCAGTGATACCGGGTAGTAAATAAACAGAGGGCTGGGGTCAGTGATACTGGGTACTACATAAACAGAGGGCTTGGGGGTCAGTGATACAGGATAATACATAAACAGAGAGCTGGGGTCAGTGATACCGGGTAGTACATAAACAGAGGGTTGGGGTCAGTGATAAGGGGTACTATACATAAAGAAAGGGTTGGGGGTCAGTGATACTGGTACTACATAAACAGAGGACTGGGGTTAGTGGTACTAAATGGGGCACTACTTAGTCAGCGGGGTGGGGTCTGTGATGCTAACATGGGATACTATTTAGTCAGCAGGCTGGGGTCTGTGACACTAACATGGGATACTATTTAGTCAGCAGGCTGGGGTCTGTGATGCTAACATTGGATACTATTTAGTCAGGAGGCTGGGGTCTGTGATGTTAACATGGGATACTATTTAGTCAGCAGGCTGGGGTCTGTGATGCTAACATGGGATACTATTTAGTCAGGAGGCTGGGGTCTGTGATGCTAACATGGGATACTATTTAGTCAGCAGGCTGGGGTCTGTGATGTTAACATGGGATACTATTTAGTCAGAAAGCTGGGGTCTATGATGCTAACATGGGATACTATTTAGTCAGGAGGCTGGGGTCTGTGATGTTAACATGGGATACTATTTAGTCAGGAGGCTGGGGTCTGTGATGTTAAAATGGGATACTATTTAGTCAGCAGGCTGGGGTCTGTGATGCTAACATGGGATACTATTTAGTCAGCAGGCTGGGGTCTGTGATGCTAACATGGGATACTATTTAGTCAGCAGGCTGGGGTCTGTGATGCTAAAATGGGATACTATTTAGTCAGGAGGCTGGGGTCTGTGATGTTAACATGGGATACTACTTAGTCAGCGGGCTGGGATCTGTGACACTAACATGGGATACTATTTAGTCAGCAGGCTGGGATCTGTGACACTAACATGGAATACTACTTAGTCAGCGGGCTGGGGTCTGTGGCACTAACATGGGATACTATTTAGTCAGCAGGCTGGGATCTGTGACACTAACATGGGATACTATTTAGTCAGCAGGCTGGGATCTGTGACACTAACATGGGATACTATTTAGTCAGCAGGCTGGGATCTGTGACACTAACATGGGATACTATTTAGTCAGCAGGCTGGGGTCTGTGATGCTAACATGGGATACTATTTAGTCAGCAGGCTGGGGTCTGTGATGCTAACATGGGATACTATTTAGTCAGCAGGCTGGGATCTGTGATGCTAACATGGGATACTATTTAGTCAGCAGGCTGGGATCTGTGACACTAACATGGGATATTACTTATTCAGTGGGCTGGGGTCTGTGACACTAACATGGGATATTACTTAGTCAGTGGGCTGGGGTCTGTGACACTAACATGGGATATTACTTAGTCAGCGGGCTGGGGTCTGTGATGCTAACATGGGATACTATTTAGTCAGCAGGCTGGGATCTGTGATGCTAACATGGGATACTATTTAGTCAGCAGGCTGGGATCTGTGACACTAACATGGGATATTACTTAGTCAGTGGGCTGGGGTCTGTGATACTAACATGGGATACTATTTAGTCAACAGGCTGGGATCTGTGACACTAACATGGGTTACTATCTAGTCAGTGGGCTGGGGTCTGTGATGCTAACATGGGATACTATTTAGTCAGCGGGCTGGGGTCTGTGATTCTAATATGGGATACTACTTAGTCAGAGGGACTCAGCATATACACAGCATTATCAACATAAGAATACACAAGGCAAGAGGCGCTGATATAGTACTAGGATATTTGTGGAAGATACAAGAAATTAAACTTAGCATCAAACTTACAACATTCAAGTCTAACGTTTAGGGGCCAAAAACATAGAAAACCATAAACACCATTATAAAAAGAAAGAAACAAACTACGAACACTTTCTTATTGGTGCCTGCAAAAAAGAAACTTGAAGTACTAAAGTTATACGACGGAATCACCCATGTAGAGCTCATGGAGAGACGAAGATAAATACTAGTGAATCAAGTTAGTTAGTAGCATATCCTTTACAGGACGTCGCAGCAACCCATGCATTTTTAGGTTTACCTTGGAATCTTTACGTTCGGTAATTTGGCATTGATTTCTGAACGACCGGCACTCATACCAAGTTATGAAAACCAACGCAAGGCAGTCTGCTGCCAAATTACGAACTGCGTCCGTAACCCTTTGGCCACAGAGCCGGTAGAGGAAGGAAACCGGACACAGATGCATGCCGGGTAGGACACACTGACCTTTGATGTGTACGACTAGATGAGAAGCGCTCCCCTAGACAGAGCAACCACGAGGAAGGAGAACGCGGGCGAGCACATTGCCTCGTATAGCTAGGCGTGTAAAAGAATCCTGTTGACATGTTGTGTCCAAAATGTCTAAAACAGTGGTACTCAACGGGTGGGGAATCCCCCCCCCCCCCCAGGCAGGAATTTTAGGGTATCCGGGGTGGTGTGGGGGTGGGAGGGGAATTAAGATTACTTCAAAATCGCGTTAATACAAGAACCGATTACTTGATATTGTTTTTCATCCATACTTTACGGTTCTGAACTTCTCGCCCATCTGAAATTCGTTATCACGTTTTATGTAGACGTCTAGACTTGTTCTAGTATGTGTTATTAAATTTAGCTTCCATTTTTACGTATACTGTGTAGAGACCGGGGGGGGGATTTATAGGGAGGACATGCGAAAAAAAGGGGGGGGGGGGGAATGAAGGATATATGGAAGGGAAGACAGAAGGGAGGAGTGTAGACAAAAGTCAGTCAATAATCCCAAAAGATAATACGCTTAAAGGTGTGCTTGTTGCTTCCACGTTCCTCCCGGGACGACAAGCTACATTAAATGGTGGAAGCAGTGGAGTACAGCCAATGCTTAGTGGTACCATCCCTAGCGAGGTACCTGCATATAGGTACATTAAATGGTTAGATGCATAGTAGGGCATATGCCTAGCGGGGTAAGAACTACTGCATAAGGGTACTTGCTTAGCGGGGCAGCTTAAGGATAGCTTTAAAAGTGGGGTAACTGCATAAGAAAGGTAACTGCATAGCAGGGTACATGCATATTGATACCTACATATTGGGATAAACCTATAAGTATAGCTATTGATGACTTTTAATGGAAGCCTGTCCATTGGATATATGGTGCCATTACTTTAATGTTGTGGACCTTACAGTGAGAAAGATTCAGACAGGATAATTGTGGATAGGTGTTCAAACACAGTACTTACCTGTTCACACGTTCACACGTCTACATAAGTCTGTATCCTATATCTTCTCGTGAGGTTGTGAGAGTAGTGGTGGTGTACTGTGTGATGTCATATATAACATATAGATATTGACATATATATATTTATGTGAGATAAGTAGTACGTACTTACTGCCTTAGGGTCTCTTTACTCAACCTGCTGACTTACCTTCAGTTACCATGGCCACTCATAAACTAGAGATGGATGAATTGAGGGAAAGGGGTGAAGCAATGGGGTTGTCTGGACAAGCCCTATCCGAGTATATACAAGTGGTAGAAAGAGAGCGTCGTCAAGCAGAACGAGAAGATCGAAAGGCAGAGCTCGAGCTTAGGAGAATGGAACAAGGAGGCCAAGAAACTGGAAATGGAACAGGAGGCCAAGAACTGGAACAGGAGGCCAAGAAACTGGAATGGAACAGGAGGCCAAGAAACTGGGACTGGAACAGGACAACAAGAGGTTGCAAGCAGAGGAAGCCGACAAGATACGGGAACATGAATACCGCATGCGAGAGCTAGAACTCAAGACACAAACTAAGGGTGAAATAGATGCAGCAGAAGGAAGTTCATCTTCACCTGGGGCAACCCACATGATTGGACATGGTTACCATGCCATGAAGTTTCCCTTGGCTGTCTTTGATGAAAGTAAAGAGAAGATATACCAGTTTTTGGATCGGTTCGAGGCCATGGCAGTCGCTATGGGACTGGATAGAAGCCGATGGGCTCTTAAATTATCCCAGGCATTACGTGGTTCGGGGTACGAGGTCTACACACGCCTACCACCAGGACATGAAAATCATTACGAGGAATTAAAAGCCGCTTTGATGAAGCATTATGAAGTCACAGCACAAACGTATCGGAAGAAGTTTAGATCGTCTAGACGAGAGCCGGGAGAGCTATTCGCCGCCTACAGTCTGAGGCTGAAATCATATCTCCAGAAATGGAATGGACTTGGCAGAGTTCAAGCGGGACTATGACAGTTTGGAAGAGCTCATGGTGGCGACCAGATGCGACAGCAAATGTCAGAACCACTGAAGACATTTCTAGGAGAACAAGGGGCGGAACGGCTGGACGTTGTGAATAAGCTAGCGGAAAGATTCGTAGAAGTCCATGGGGAAGCTAAAGAACTCAATATACCCACACCAAAGGTCAGGAGAAACAAGAGAAAAGAAACCTAAGAACTGGGAAGGAGAAAAAGTGGAACCTTATATAAAGCACATCAATGGAGAGTTCAGAGAAGGTGAAAGAAGGAAACCAGAACACCTCGAATTCTCCAGCTAAACGACCGTGGTCCGAGAAGTGGTGTTCAATCTGCAAGGTGCCCTCTCATAACACGAAGGACTGCAGATCGAAACCTAAAAGTTCTTACTTCGCAGCATGCAAAGTGACTCCTACGACGGTGATCACAGACAAGGCTGAGGTCGGCGAAGGAGCTAGGAACAAAAAGGACACACGGAAACCTTGGAAGGGAAAATGGTGCACACACTGCCGGTCGAAAACACATAATACTGTGGACTGCAGATGCAAGGCAGAAGACGCCAATTGCATAACCAACCTCGAGGAATCAAAAGAGGAAGGCAAGGAAACGGTCAAGGAGATGGAAGACACTCCGGACCAAGAGAGGCCACCTGTGGTCGAACTGATTGAAGTCAATGGCCAGCAGGTTGTTTGTCTCTACGATACCGGTTTGGATGGGGAAGCGGTGGTGGACGCCAGCTTGGTAAGCCCAGACCAACTTACAGGGGAGACCATAGAGATACAGCCGGCAATGAGGAGTGCTGTTACCATGACGCTGCCAATCGCCAAGGTGGAGATTAAATCCAGGTACGTCACGGGCATTATTCCAGCTGCTGTATTATCTGACTCCTTATTTCCCATGATCATTGGCACGAAATATGTCTTTTTGGGGATGCCCAAACAGCCAGCCCACCAGGGAACAGTAGCCAGTGGAACTCAAGGGAAGGAAAAGAGGCAGAGACACTATGCGACAACTCAGTGCTAGGAGAATTGCATACTGCCCAGAGGAAGGACACTACGTTGCGTCCTTGCTACAGGAAGCTGCAAAGAAGTGCTGAGCCACCAGAACGGGGACAGTACTTTCTGAAGAATCGACTACTCTATCGGAGAGCTGGGAGGGGAGACAACCTGCACTGAGCAGTGGGTGGTTCCAGAGACCCACCGTCCTCACATTCTTCAGAGTGGACACATCATAGCCGAGAATCGACATATGGGTGTAAAAGAGACGTTGCAGCAAATTTCCGGCCATTACTGCTGGCCAGGAATGACCGGTGATGTACGCCGGTGGGTTAAGTCTTGTTCAGAGTGCCAGAAAGCACCACCCAACAAGCGGACTAAGAGGAAAATAGCTCTTAAGGTGGAAGACACAGTGGAAGTGTGGGGTCCAGCAGAGACCAATATACTCCAAGTAGGATGGAAAGGACCTTATCCTGTGGAAAGGGTTGTGTCCAAGAATACCTATGGAATCCGGATCGGGGGAGAAAGGAAAAATCTCCCTAGGCATCTCATTCGGAAATATGAGGAGAGATCCGAGAGTAAAGCTTCGCACCTTATGGGGATGGCAGTCATTGGGAAAAAGGTTACAAGTCCAGACGAAGACCAGAGATCGCCAGTACTACCTAGGAGGGCCTATGGGAAAGTACGTGATAGGTCAGATTTACCCAACGAGGGAGGAGGGAAATCACACGTCAGGGAAAGGACAAGAGGGAAACCTTCACTAGTAACCAAGTTCAGAAGGGGTGGGTAACGTCGGGAAAGACGCGGGATACCCAGGACTCCAACCGAAGATTGGCTGACCAGATCCAATATCGCCCAAGATGGTCCTGGAAGCACAAGTCCGGGAGGTTTGGGAAAGACGACTCGGTCCAACGAGGACGAGGCGGAACATCCCCAGAGGCAAAGCCGGGGGAAACCAAGAGAATATGGAAACAGTGTTACAGTAAGGATGGGACGATCAGTCTGTATTGTGAGCCATCGCTTACTCCAGTCGAAAGGAGGTCGACTGAATGTACCTGGGCGATGTGCCAACACTAATGGTGATCATGAGTAGTATGGTAGGCTGTCCATGAGGTTGCCTACTGGATGAGGTGCAGATCCTTGTGAGAATCCAGACATATCATCAACACTTAATGTTCATAGCTACTTCACAGAAGCTCAACGCAAGATTGATGAGATGGTAGTTGGTACTACAGCCGTACAACTTCACAGTGGAATACATCCCTGGTAAGGAGAATGTAGGAGCGGATTTCCTATCTAGACATCCAACTCCAGAGGAAGAGGAATAGGTTGGAGGATCATAGGAATCAAAACTACAGTGATGAAGAGTCGACGCGGTCAACTCTCTTAAGAGGGGGCCTATGTCACGGGAAAACTGCAGTTTAGTGATTCCTTGATAACTTACATATAAAACTACAATGTAGGAGGAGGGTTAACAATCGTGTACTTCAGTCTGAGAGGAGGATAAAGGAAAGATCATTGACCGACGGATATAAAAATAGGATACAGGTGTTCGCAGAGGTCATTGCCTGACGATCTGATCGGACGGACACGGGAAACGGGAAGATCGCGTTGGGGAAAAATGAACGGAGAAAGGCGATCAACGGGTTCGGAGCGCTTTGAAGTATTAGCGTAAGGGGAACCCAGGGAAACGAGCAACTAGCCACTACGTGATTTCACCGCCTTTTGATGTACAGGATACGTCAAGAGACGAGTGTTGAGGTATGAACATCAAACAATAACGGAAGAACGGGAGGCCCACTATAAATAGTAGAAACTGGGTTTTCTGTTTTAGTATGTGTTCCCAAACTGGGCAGAAATCTCTATGCCTCCTGTAGGTGGAAAGAAATACACATCCCTGATTGTTGAACGAAGATGGGATATTAGTGTGTTATTCGCTAGTGTATTTCAATTCAGGGAGTCCGATAGAGTATATAAGGTATTATAATATTAGAGTAATATTAGCATAGGGAAATAGATGTTGGTGCATAGCGTTTACCATTGCTTTCTATTAGTGAATAGTTTAGACTTTGGTGAATTCATATGTCTTATGTTAGTGTTTACTTCGGAAGCCTTTTCATTACGGCTGGAGAAGGACACTTACATAAGTAGTATTAAGTGGCAGAATCATATCACTTGATTTACTATACATCTCACAGGTTCCAATTCTCATCCTTACATATCAGAGAAGATAGACACATACGTCATGTGTACAGAAAAAGCTTGGATGATAAACTCAAGGCATTTCATTTGGGGGGAGAGCAAATACCTCAATAAACCAAGGAAGAACATAGACAGGGTCAAATAGGGAGACGAAATAAAATATAGCATTAAATGAACTTTGAAAAAGAAGCAAAGGATATCCAGATAACCAAAGTAACAATGAAAAAGGAAGATAATCTTGCGGAAAGCAAAGCCAAATAAAACTACATACGTTTACACTGTAGACTCATAGTGAAGAAACAATAGACAAGTCAGAACATTGCTTAGTCGATAGAGACAATATGCTGGACTGTGGTGATGTGGTTTTTTCCGGTGTTGGATTATTAACTTTGTGAAGCAGACTCTGGCGAAGTCATAGACTTACTGGAATATTATTACTTTACGGTGATCCAGTGGAACGGTGTTTGTTTGTTTTTTCCGTTCAATAACGGATTTACCTACGGACTCAAGCATACGGAACATCCAGGGTGAGACCTGTCCTGTTATATGTTTGCTGTCATGTGATTTGGCCGTGAAACTGGGCGAGAGGTGATACAGAGACTAGACATTCTGAGTTCATTCCTGCACCCACAATAGAAGATAATACCATCTACATATACACAGTCCATCCATACACCAGACATAGTTTTATTTTTTTAATAAATATGTTATTAATTGTTGAACGAAACTGTTGTCGGAGTATGTGATGAACGAATAAGAGAGAGAGAGAGAGAGAGAGAGAGAGAGAGAGAGAGAGAGAGAGAGAGAGAGAGAGAGAGAGAGAGAGAGAGAGAGAGAGAGAGAGAGAGAGAAGGGATAGATATATGGAAGGGAAGACAGAAGGGAGGAGTGTAGACAAAAGTCAGTCAATAATCCCAAAAGATAATACGCTTAAAGGTGTGCTTGTTGATTCCACGTTCCTCCCGGGACGACAAGCTACAGAATGACATTCTGAACATATGGTGAAAGGGGTGCATGGGCCAAAAAAAGGCTGAGAACCACTGGTCTAAAGGCATATAAAAGAATCCTGTTAACACGTTGTGTCCAAAGTGTCTAAAAGCATATAAAAGAATTATACCCATCTGGTAACAAATAATCAGAATCTGCACATTTAAATTTCTGCCGGGAGAGACACCTTTAAGCTTGTCCGGAACGCCGTGACATCTATGCTCGTCATTATAATATTTGAAATTTCGTCCTTGACTTCTTCTTCTTCTTCTTCTTCTTCTTCTTCTTCTTCTTCTTCTTCTTCTTCTTCTTCTTCTTCTTCTTCTTCTTCTTCTTCTTCTTCTTCTTCTTCTTCTTCTTCTACTTCCTCTTCTTCTTCAGCGTTCCGAGCCATTAAGGTTCTTTGCTGCAGATACAAGCCGTCTCCATTCGTCTCTCTGGTTGACCTTATCTTGCCAGTCGTTGATTCCAAGTCCTTGACTTGGGATGTAAATTATATTTAGCTAGAATTAAACGTTGACTTCTTGTTAAGAAAGCCATGGCAAACTACTGAACTTAAAATTGCCTAGAAGATCAACCTTGTAGTTATGACAACGTCTTGCAAAGGACATCTTTGTGTCATCGATTAAGGCGCTTTTTGCAAAAGAAATGATGATGCCAGTATTTGTGGGAAGTACATGATCAATAACGTTCCTGTTATCACGCTTCCTATAGAAATCAATGCAGGAAATGTCGAGGCGTGCTTTAACATCCAAACACGACAAACAAAATCACATCCGCCCGCTTCGATCCACAAGTCATCGATACAAATGTGATTTGCCTTCTTGGCTATAGCACGACAAATCATCCGAGCTGATATTTTCCAAATACAGCAGTTTAAAGATCCGGCCTGGGATCTCCACGAAAGCCCATTCAATTTCCTCAAGGCAAATAGCAGCATCGCTGTTACCTCCGCGTGAAAGATGAGTCGGTTTCGCCCCTGACAGTAAGGCAGTGATTAAATCCCCCGTCGTTCATCGATGCAAATCACATTTGCCTCTACAGAACATGCCTGCCGGGTCCAATTGAGCAACAGGAAACACTTCGGACCAACCATTGATCACGACTGAGTCAAAGCATTCAGCAGGACAAACCAGACAGATCTCTTGTGTAGGGAGGGCCCCAATTGGCTATGTCAATAAAAGGGACTCTGAGAATAAATCTAAGTAACGAGGAGCGCTAGAAGTATATTGGTCTAATTCGCAATACTTTCCGGTGCGGTGCTGAAAGTCTCATGAGAAATTAGCATAAAGTGTACCGGACTGAATTGGCGCTGGCGCTTTCTCGCACATCTCCGGTTAAAAATTAGCAGCATGTGCTTTACACGACGTTGCAGTCAACCCCATAATTTGTGTGTGGGTTATTTGTGATTCCTGGGCAAGTTTACGTTCATGAAGCCCATAATTGGGCACTCTCCCGCTGTTCATACTTCACCTCGACACCGCAAGGTACAAGAGGAATATGATGAGATGAGATGAGATGTTTATGTTCAGTAGTTTACAATTGCTTTCTGAACGACCGGCACTCATACCACTGTATAAAAACTAAGGCAAGGCGGTTTGCTGCCAAATCGCTTGCAACTGTGTTTCGAACGCGGTAATCGGGATTGCGAATGCGTCAGTAACCCCTTCTCCACCGAGTGGGTAGCATGCTTGTATTTATAGTGAGATGTCAGTTAGTAGCGCTCCCACAAAAATCATGATTTATGTGACAGATATTAGAGGCCACGCTGGCTAGGGGCACCGTGCGTATGTCGCGATACGCTGCGTATTGTCTACATGTCCACAGATTTACCGCAGTTACACTAATTGTATTCATACTTTAACTACATTTCCTACTCTTCTAGCTCGCCTGACCGGCTCCGTGGCTATGGCGTTACGGCTGCAGTTCGTAATTCCGCTTACCCGCGTTCGAAACACAACTGCAGACAATATGGCAGTAAACCGTCTTGCGTTGGTTTTTTTTTTTTTACGAAATGGTATGGGTGCCGGTTGTTCAGAAAGCAATGGCAAACTCGCCAAGAGATCACAACACAAAAATGCTAGTGTTGACTGCGACGTCCTGTAAAGGATGTGCAACTAACTTTGTTAATTAGCTTGCCTGATATCCATGTACATCAAACTCTAGCGCTGAAGGGGAGGGTGGGGGTAAAAGCCTGATTTAGAGGTTACCGCGTTCACTTCAGAAAAGCTACTGGGGTTCAAATCTCAGCATAGGTCTGGAAGCTGCTTCACAACAACCACGAGTTACAAAGTTAGTTGCATATCATTTACAGAACGTCGTTGTCAGCCCCTGCATGTTTTGGCTGTTTGCGATGTTTTGGCAAGTTTACGTTCTGTATTTTGCCATTGCTTTCTGTAGGACCGGCACTTATACTCTTGTAGGGAAACCAACGCAAAGCGGTTTGCTTCTAAATCTTCTGCAGCAGTGTTTGGAACGCGGTATGCGGGACTGCAAATTGCGTTCATAACCCCTTCGTCACACAGCCGGCCAACTAGTGGTATCTGGTACACACGCAGCTGATATCCTCGGTAGTGAGATCGTATACGTAGCGCTATCGGATAAGGACGAAACACACGAGGTTCTGTACAAGTTGTGCACGCTAAAAATCCCATGGCAGCTTGATACATCTCCACCCCTCCCCCTTTTTCCCCTCCGCCGCCCAGAAACATTGATAGGAAACCAAATCTATCCATGAGTAAATAAGATCTGTTACCTTAGATGTTTGTTTTTTTCTTCGCGCTCGCTCGTTTTTGTAACTCAAGTGTAGTCCACACAAGCTACTTTCAGTAGCACTGCACTGAATTTTGCGCGTGGATTAGCTATTCTTATTATTAGTGCCCTCGCCATCTAGCCATCCCACTCCGACTTCTGAGGTACTTGGAAGTTATGTCCCCAACTCAAGGACGAGAAGTCAACATTTTAGTCCAACTGGTAAGGGTTGAACCCTCCTACCGCAGCATCAGCACATCGGATTTTTAAGGACGTGCGCTCTTACCCATTCAGCTATCCAGGTAGATAAAAATTCGTTACCTGAAATGGAATTTGTTATGACAAAGAAATCACGACAAACGTACATGCCGAAGTCGGACATGCTGACCTGTCAGGTGCGTAACTAGGTGTGATGCACTACCACTCGAAAGCGGGAGGAAGAACCTCCGGTGCTAACATCTTCCCAATTTTACTTAAGAAGCTTCACAAAAAAGGTGGGATAAACTAGAGTTAAGGCAAAACGCGCATTATCACCGCAGGATATAACAAACTGACATTGCAATGAACAATGAGAAAGCCACTTAAACGTTTTCCGGTGTCGCTGTATTTTGAGGCAGCAATAATGTGTCTTTATATTGTGACACTGGGATAATGTGGTATTGTATTATGACACAGAAATAATATTTCCGGTGTCATTGCAGTTTGACGATTACGTTAACTGTGATTTGTGTACTCTCTCTCTCTCTCTCTCTCTCTCTCTCTCTCTCTCTCTCTCTCTCTCTCTCTCTCTCTCTCTCTCTCCTTGTCTCTCCCTCCCTCCCTATGTCTCTCCCTTTATGTCTCTCTTTCCCTCCCTCTCTCCCTCAATCTGTCTTGTGTGTTCCTCTATTCCCCCCTCGGTCCCTCTTCCTTCCCCTCCCTATCTCTCACTCTCTCCTTCCCTCTCTCTCTCTCTCTCTCTCTCTCTCTCTAGCTTTGTGTGTGTGTGTGTGTGTTTTGCCACTATTAGCAACAGTAGATAGACAGGGGCCGGTCTCTCTGGCCAGGAGTTACACGACTTTCTCCGTAATCCCGTTTATCCGCGCAGGGTCTCGCAGCGCGCGAGAATTGGAGGTGGTTCTCCCCGCGTTGGTGACTTGCGGGATAAGTGAGCCGGCCGCTCAGAAACCAATGGCAAACTACTGAGCGTAATCTTGCCAAGAAATCAACAATCAGCTGAAAGATGCTGATGTTGACAGCGATGTCAATGTAAAGGATATGCGAATTAAACATAGACAGGACACATACGAGTATGAAATGGGACAGACGTATGCTTCTCGCTGACTGCCCGCGACCCGTCTGCCTGTATAGCAGTGACACAGAGAACAGTCAGCTCCAGGCAGGTTGGGAGTGTACACGTTACGAAAGCGGTAACACATTGAGGACAGCGACTACATCAAAATATCGACCAAATTTACCGGGATAATTTTTAAGCTGATAATTTTCAATGGGTCCCGGATGATGTTATAAATAACCAAATAGCCTTTGCCAAAAAAAAAAAAAAAAGGTTCCCTACCCCTAGTTGAACGTTCATTATTACAGAAAGTTTGTTTACACGTTAAATGATATAGAGTGTACAACAGGAAAAATCAACATTCAACATTCACGTCTTCAAATTATGTTTTGTGAGAATGGGCTCTTTTAGATTTGCAATCAGTGCAGTAATGCACATATAATCAGATTGCTACTGATACTATTGGGGATGGAACTCTTCGCTGGCTTCTGAGAATGGGGACGGAGCGCTTATAGGAATGCCCCGAATGCTGTGATGTCGGTTCCTAAATCAATCAATCAATCAATCAAGCAATCAATCAATCAATCAATCAATCAATCAGTGCAGTAACGTCGATTCTTCGTCATTCTGATAACCCACTGATATAAACGACTGCCACAAAACTACAACATATAATATACAGTCCAAAAGACAGTACGATACACATCAACAAAATATGACACATCATCATCATAATCATGTGTCATGCCTATAAGTGTCGGCGGTCATGTTTCGCGATCTCATACTATTACCATAGCCGTAGATCAGCTATGTCTCTTCTGTCTCGATTACACCATGTGACCATGACATCTTGACACTTATCCTTCTGTCTTCATCTTGTTCTTTTCCCCTCAGTCTTGCCAGTTGTCACCAAGTTCTCCAGTGTATTTCTTCTCATAACGTGCCCCAAAATAAAATCTTGACTATCTACATCTAAGTTCTCTAATCAGTGTATAGTTTTCATTTGTTTCTTGTAGGATTTGCTCATTGGTATATCTGTCTGTTTATAGTATTCTTTGCAATATCCTCATATACTAAATTTTTACTGAAATTAGATATTTTTCAGCTTGTCTGCTCACTATCAATGTTTCACATCCATACAAAAGTACAAGCTCTATGTAGCACTCCAACTCTTTTTCTCGTTGCACCTGACATCTTTTTGTTGGTCAGTATTTTTTTCCATCTTGACACAGGCTACCTTTGCCATAGCGATTCTTGTTCTAATCTCTTCAAGGCACGTCCTATCAGATGTTATAAAATCATGTTTGTCAATTCACAGAGATATGACACAACGGGACATAAAAGAACACGACATAACATATTACATCACAACATAACACGAGATATGAAAAGGGAAACATGACACAACAAAAAACAAACAACATAACATACCATAACGTAACACAACATTATACATTGTTGCAAAACATGACAAAACAACGCGACACAAAACAACATAACATAATAACACAATATACCTTGGAACGCAGGGTGTTTCCAAGGCACCAGGGCCAGGTTCTATACTGGACAAGACCTACTAACACGTCCTAGCCGTGCGTCCTGGGCAAAAGATCCTTTCAGGGTCCTCGCTAACGTAGTAGGATCAATGATTCTTCCGAAGTTGGAGAGTTTCTGCCTGCACGGCGAGGAACCTCAAGTCTGCACACCAATAAGCCAGACATGGGACAACGGATACTCACGCAAACCTCAGTCCGGTATGACATCACACTGATGTTGGACAACAGGATGTCTTCATCTGTCAGAATCTCCAATAAGTATTTAGAGAGTTAATAAGAGTTAAGACAAGTCTAGTAGGGAGACACCAGACAGGAGAGACACCAGCGCTATAAATAGCTTCACAAGGGGGACACATTTGTGTCAACCAAGGGAGCACTAAGGACAGTTGAGCGAGGGCTTCCCCAAGCCATTGGGAAGCTTGGGCCTTACGAGTAACCGTGGAGTACCCGGTTACTCAAGTTCACGAGCCAGCGTGCTGGGGACGCTATGCACGCAAGACTCGCTAATGCACGGAGGATACAGCGTCCGTGCTTGACCACGCAATGTGTAGCGTGGACAGACCAGACTGGAGACGATTAGAGAGTAGACGTGTTCTTGACAAATGCTATAGATTTCTAGACAATAGTTAATATTAGGCTTTAGATTTAGATTGTGATTACTAGTATCATTTCTCACCACTTCATTACATCCATGTTGTTTAATGTCAATGAAGCATGCCGCTCGCAGAGCTTATGAATGACCAGCTCTCAATAAATTGCATTCCTTTTGCAAATGACACGAGTTGTTATTTCGTGCGGTGCAAAAGTAGGGGAGTCCTGAAAGACCTGTCGCAAGCAAGTTGCTGACAGGCAGGACCCTAATTGGTGTCAGAAGCTCTGAACCAACGTCAACAGGCTATTGGTATCAGAAAGTTCTGAACCAGCGTCAACAAGCACGATTCGACATCATTTCTGTGTTAAAATATTTGAAAGTAATGTAAATTTTTTTTGCATACAATGGCGGAAATAATTTTCTTTTGTGAATAATTACGATCATACCATTTGTGGAGCTTGAACCACAATGAAGCAAAATTAAGTTACAAATTGTGAGATTTACGAAAATTGAGAAGTGTGTTATTCTACGGAAATTAATGAAATGTATACAATCATCAGTTTATATTGTCAAGCAAACCATCGTGTACATCTAATTGTGTGTGATACAGCCATTAATGTCACCATTCATCATATTCAGTAAATAGATTAGCTACTGAACGGAAGCCTTAGAACGAAGTTATACCAAACTAGTCAGAAAGTGAAGACAAGACGACATCGACTGTCATACGACGAATCATCTTACGAATCATGACAATCATTCAGACTATCATACCATTCATTCATTAACACCATTTATCATTATCTATCACATTTTTTCATTCATCAGCCGCATGAAAGATAAACATGTATTTACAACATATGCATGTGTCTAAATTATTGATGCTCTACTAAACAGAAGCATCCATTGTGTTCTCAAGTCAAGCATTTTGTGAGTGTGGAAGACAGCGGTGGAACATCCCAAGAACCGTATTTTCCAAAGAATTAGATGATTATATTTTCAGAATTTTTGGTATGCTCTAAATTAATCATGCATCTTCTTTTTCAGTAAAGATGTAAATTACTAACACATAATTACAAACCAGTGTGTAAAAATTACTGTGATATCTTTTTGAACCAACATAAAGCCACAAAATGGCGTCATTAAATGATTGTATCCAGGCAGGCAAAGAAATGGGCCATACTGGAGAAAAACTAGAAAAGTGGGCAGATCAAAAATATAAAGAAGAAATAGCTCGAGAGAGAGAGACGAAAGAGCACTAGAAAGACAACACCAAAAAGAAATGAAAGAAATCGAGGAGGCCACCAAACAGAAACAGTTAGAATTAGACCAAACTACCAAACAGAAACAGTTAGATTTAGATCATGCCAACAAACAAGCAGAAGAAGTTACCAAACAGAAACAGTTAGAATTAGATCATGCCACCAAACAAAAGCAGATACAAGTAGAGTCAGAAACTAAATTAAAGATGAAGGAAATGGAGGTAGATTCAAACATACAGATAGCCTCTAGCAAACAAAAGAGCCAAGAAGAACAGAACAGGTTTAGTAAGTATAAAGGCCTTATCAAACCATATAGCGTAGGAGATTCAATTAGCGCATGGACTGAGAATATAGAATTCCAACTAAAGACTCAGAAAATACCTTTGGATGACTGGGCAATGATCTACATGAGAAACCTCAGTGGGGAGCCGTTAAAAGTAATAGAATCTATACCTACAGAGCTAAGGAACAATTATCAGTACATTCACGATAGAATAATGCAACACTTTCTTTTAGACGCCACTGGGTACCAAATTCAGTTCTCCCAAATTAAGCCAAAAGCAACTGAAACCTTCTTAGATTACATCTCTAACGTGCAAAGCACATTTAAAAAATGGACTAGGGCGGCGAAAGTGGGTAACAACTATGAAAAATTAGAAGATCTTATGGTAATGGACAAGGTGATATCTACCGTTCCTACCCCTTTTGCGAAGTTTCTCCAACAGTCAGATATTGAATCCATTCAGCAATTAGAAAAACGGGGGTCGGCATATTTTTCGTCTAATCGGGACATATTTAAATCTACAACACATGATACAGAAATCACTGCTTTTGCAAACAAGGTACCTGATAGATCTTACAATCAGAAAGATTATCGTAAGAAGGACAAACCATACCAGAAGCCACCTCGATGTGGATATTGTAGTTTGTTTAAATCCTAGCTACTCTTCTTCTTCTTCTTCGTTCATCCGGAGTTTTTTTTCGGATGTGATTGCGTTGTGCCTGTTTACAGCAGAGCTGCGTTTTGCGCCGTTAGGCCGACACATCCGACTTCTGCGGGCATTTGTTGACCGGGTTAACCTTCCCGGGATCCTAGCTACTCTATGTGTGATAAAAACCCCGCATATCCCTCACACTTAGAAGCAGTGTTAAAGAAGCAAGAAAGCAGAAGAACGTCATTTAAACGTGCTGTTAAATGTTACTTTTGTTCCAGCTATGACCACTATAGTAGTAAGTGTTTTGGTAGGCAACGAATGAAGGCAAATAATGCTGCACTCATCGATACGTCATCAGACGATGAGAGTGACATTGATCCGGAACTTGTAAATGTGTTACCAGCGAGTGAATGTGAGAATGTGGCAGCAGTAACAGACATATTAGACTTTAAGCATTGTGACATATGTCACCAATTTCATGCGGATGGTAAATTGAAATGTGGGCACGTAATAACATGTTCCAATGAAGAGGCTAACGCAGCTAGTGCCTCCAGAGGTAAACTGAAGTTCTACGATGCACTGGTCAATGATGTTTGATTGATAGCGGGAGCACTCTACTTGGTTTAAGGAAAGAACTTGTTAGACCAGAAGATTACACGGGTGAATTTGTCAAATGCCGTACTTTCTCTGGAACCATTGAGAAATACCCACTGGCAAAAGCGCATATCAATACCCCGTTCCTTACCGGCACATTTACTTGCGCAATCCTGCAAGATCCATGCACGGATCTCATTTTAGGCTGCCTAGATTCACTGAAACAATGTACAGACGACGACATAAGAGCCTGGAAACATACTAACATGGCTAATGCTGTAACAAGATCAGATACACAAACACACTTTACTGACTTACAAAATGAAATGCTACAGCTATTAACACCCAGCGGTGCCGATACCAACACTACTCGACAGAAATTTATCGAGGCACAAAGCACCGACCAAACTATCGCACCTTATTTTAAATTGTTTGGTGAACGAGCGAAAGTGACTAAAAATGCATCTTGGTATTTTGGAAAACATAACGGAATTCTCATGCGTAATTACACAAATAATAACCATGAAATTCAGCAGACGGTGTTACCTGTAACATACCGACAAAATGTGCTAAAGATCGCACATGAGTCACCGTTTGCTGGACATTTGGCCTATGATAAAACGAGAGCCAGAGTTTTGTCACACTTCTACTGGCCTAAATTCTGTACTGACATAAAATTTTTCTGTCGTTCATGTACTATTTGTCAACATCTTGTACGAAAGGGAAAGCATGTGACGGCCGAAGTGCAACGGTCAATATTAGCATCTAGACCATATGAGAGTGTAGCGGTCGATATTGCTGGACCCCTAAATCAGGTGTCGAGCAAAGGAAACCACGACTATGCAAATAAGGGTGCTAAAACTATACACCTTGAACCAAATCAGAAGGTTTTGCTTCTACTACCTGATAAACGTAATTTGTTACTAACATCTTGGCAAGGGCCATTCAACGTTGAACGTAAGATATCAGATGTCGATTATGAAATATCGATAAAAGGAAAATTAAAGATATTTCATATCAACATGCTGAAACCATACTTCTCATGACAAGAACAACAGACAGACGAACAAGATGCACCAACACCAAGTAATCGGACGACAGACGTACACAACACAACTACACTAGGTAGGGCGACACACGACAGCGCAAACACACTTAGCTAGATAACAGCACATGCAGCTAGTACCACAACAGTACTGAACGAGACAGATGAAGACGAAATGGAATTACCAGCCCCTACTGACATTCTACCATTGACAGCATAAAGATAGAAACCAAACTTACAGACAACCAACGACGACAGATGATAGAGTTAGTAACGGAGACATATGTATTCATACGGAAGACTGGACATCACACCTACTGAAACTACGACAAGTCTTCGACAGGTTGCGAGTATTTGGGCTTACAGTCAAGCCTACTAAAGTAGAGTTGGGCATGGAACAGATTGACTTCCTAGGTCATACCATCTGCAGGGGCCAATTAAGAACAGATGAAAGAATCGTGACCAAGATTCTAAATTTGACTATACCAACGACCAAGAAACAGGTCCGAAGTTTACTGGGTCTTGTAAATTACTATAGTAAATTTATTCCAAATCTGGCGGAAATCACCAGTGTTTTTTCTAACATCTTGAAAGCTTCGGCTAAATTATCTGTACAAGATGCAGGATTAATTAGCGCGTTATCAAAACTGAAATACCTATTTAGCGTTCCACCTATCCTGCGTTTGCCTAATCAAAACCTTACCTATTTTTTACGTACAGATGCGAGTGCTATCTCCATATCGGGGGTACTAGGACAGTTCTACGAAGGGAAGTTCCACCCAGTAATGTACGTAAGTCGGAAAATTAGCCCTGCTGAATCCAGATACTCAGCATCAGAATTGGAGGGCCTCAGCTTAATCTATTGTGTTAAGAAATTTCATAGATTTTTGGCAGGAGCACAGTTTGTGATCGAAACCGACAATTCTCCGTTGTCTGTGATGCAGTCTGGCGTTCCCCAGAACAACAGAGTCTACAGATGGGCTTTGATTCTGCAGAACTATGCATTTACCATCCAGCATTTAAAGGGGAGATTGAACTTTTTGGCAGACACTTTGAGTCGACCGTCAACCATTGAAATACCTGATTTGCAGGAAGAGATCGACCAGAGATCACCAGAAACAGTGACACTGTAAATGTTAAGTAAATCAGTGCCGTATGTGGTGAATAAGTTACACTGGAAGTGCGTTATCATCGCCAAACATGTAAACTGTGTAACAGTAACAGTGCCATTAAGAGTGAAACGAACAGACGCATAAGTAACATGCGCTGACACATACATAAGCTATATTAACGTTGAAGTGTTAGCTGTGAACCTACATAAGTTAGTAGGGAACTATATTTATACACTATCCATGAAGGAGAGCATAGAAGACTTTGGCGAAATGAACTATGTCATAAGAATAGTCTACAAAGAACATTGCTCCATCTTCACATCTGAAAGGAGGACATCAGTTAGTGTAATTAGATATAGAAATGTAACTGTGATATATATATATATATATATATATATATATATATATATATATATATATATATATATATATATATATATATATATATATATATATATATATATATATATATATATTATTGTTTTATTAACAGTACACATAACTTCATTTTTCAATGAATAATTGAATTGCAAAATGTTCAAATGCATATATAACTTTATTTATGTCATGTGGTAGTTAGAAATCACCATCATTTAGGTAATAACCCATGTAATGTAACACCAATGAGAGAAATATAATTGTTAGATATTACATTAGTTTATCACCGCATAATCATAATCATTTATAAATTCATTTATCTGAAATATCATTTCTAAACTAACCCAACCATTTAGGAATTAACATCATTTCATTCAAAAATAACACTTTAAGGTAGTTAACTCAATTCTCTTAAATGAAATTAATTAGTTAGATTATTTCCCTTAGGATAATTTAGAACAGCACACTAAATTATATTAGTTAGTATTACAGGATCGGTGATAAACCATCCTCACAACCGTGTATATTTTGTATAGACAGCACACGTGCAAACAAACCGCACAGTCATTTGGCGTGAATACTTTTATAATTCAGCCAATCATTTATTGTAAATATGTAATGTTCATTTATTTGATGCTATGAACCATATTTTAATAACGAGTGAATGTTTTAGCAAAGCGAGAGTATGAAAGTGGATGAAAGATGTATAAATGGGAGGAGAGAATGAGGAAAGTAGTAAACATGGAAAGAAAGAGAGAGAGAGAGAAAGGTAGCGGCAATTTTTTTTGGTTCACCGCTGGAAACGTCTTGTTGTGACTTGTCTGTGTCGATCTGTGTAACCAATGTGTTGTCTAGTTTTTATGTGTGTTGCTGCCATACTTTAGTAGATTAGATAGGGAATGTACTTTGAGCATCTTGAAGCGGAGTTGTGGTCATAAATAAGAATAACAAACATTTGTAACCACAATAAACCGATTTACGGCGCTCGAAGGAATACACACATTTAATATAGTAACGCATACACAGATTAACAAGTTAAGTACTCTGTAGTTTATTAGAAAACACGCAAACAAACAGGAAAACAAACACATAAAAGTTGCACACACTATTTGTTTCAAAGAACAACAACTTAAATTCAGGGGACACAATAACTTCTTAAAAACCTTAATGTAACATTGAATATATCTTTTCACTAGCGGAAGCGAGAAGGTGAAGAGTAGAACTGTATGTATACGAGTTGGAGGTGATATTAATGGGAACATGAACATTTTATGCTCATGTGTTGCACTCATAATAGAGTCAACTTGTATTTGGGTTGTCATTTCGGGGAATATGAGGACAGGTCAAGACATAGTCAATAGACGGAAGTCAGAAGACAGAGGGTCATAAGACGGAAGTCAGGACATAAGTCATAAGACAACGGATCCGGTTCAAAACAATTCCCAAAGATATCTATAGAACCAACTATACTGATACAAGGGCTACTCAATTAGCCGAGTGAAGAAATAAAACAGTGTGAGTAAGGGAAAAAGAGAGTTGTTCTATCCCCAAACGAAAGATTTACAACTTATTGGATCTTTGACAAAATTGGACAGCCAATTTTCTTTGTGACCATACGTGTTACAAACATGAGTTAAAGGGGTGTAACACTTCACAGAGGGGAGGGGAGCCTGTCAGAATCTCCAATAAGTATTTAGAGAGTTAATAAGAGTTAAGACAAGTCTAGTAGGGAGACACCAGACAGGAGAGACACCAGCGCTATAAATAGCTTCACAAGGGGGACACATTTGTGTCAACCAAGGGAGCACTAAGGACAGTTGAGCGAGGGCTTCCCCAAGCCATTGGGAAGCTTGGGCCTTACGAGTAACCGTGGAGTACCCGGTTACTCAAGTTCACGAGCCAGCGTGCTGGGGACGCTATGCACGCAAGACTCGCTAATGCACGGAGGATACAGCGTCCGTGCTTGACCACGCAATGTGTAGCGTGGACAGACCAGACTGGAGACGATTAGAGAGTAGACGTGTTCTTGACAAATGCTATAGATTTCTAGACAATAGTTAATATTAGGCTTTAGATTTAGATTGTGATTACTAGTATCATTTCTCACCACTTCATTACATCCATGTTGTTTAATGTCAATGAAGCATGCCGCTCGCAGAGCTTATGAATGACCAGCTCTCAATAAATTGCATTCCTTTTGCAAATGACACGAGTTGTTATTTCGTGCGGTGCAAAAGTAGGCACAAGCAAGCAAGCAATATACCATAACACAATATAATACAACACGAAACTGCACAAGAAAACGAAACAAAACGCAAAACCCCTGATGACGTCACCATGTATTCAATCGAAGATAAAAAGTCCCCAAGTAAGACCTTGCTGTTGGTAAGTGAAGTGTTAGGGCCAAACGCTGGAATATATGGCTAGTCTTTCACTCCCCCTCTGCTGTGTGTCCACCGTGACGAGGTAGAGGGGCTTGTGCGTCCCAATGACCCCAAGAGCTATGCCGACGGTAGCACAGCTACTGGTAGGGCCACCCATGTCGGACAGGTCAAGGGAGAGGGACCAGACGAAGAGACACACAAACCTGCTGCCTTGTAGGTAGACTGGGGACAGTCAAAGGCTAGGGAAAGCACCCCAAATACATGCTTGTCGAAATCGGATGTACTGAGCCACAGGCTTGACAAAGCAGTGCAACGTAAACCTGCTGCCTTGTAGGTAGACTGGGGACAGTCAAAGGCTAGGGAAAGCATCCCGAATAAATGCTTGTCGAAATCGGATGTACTGAGCCACAGGCTTGACAAAGCAGTGCAACGTAACTTAATTCATGATGTCACAAATCAAAATTAATCGATATGGTGCTAATCCCGTGAAGTCCCATCAGGCGGTGATAGTGCCGGGCCCCCTGCCTCGAGGGCTACTCACGACTACTGGTGGTCACCTTCCCCTGTGCTGTGGAGTCAAGGCACAGAGGAGTAGGTTAAGAGCTATTGACCAAATACCCCGGACACTCAACATACTACAGTGGAATGCCGAAGGAGTTTACAAGAAGAAAGACTCCCTAACACAGCGTCTTCATAAAGATAGAATAGATGTGGCATGCATTCAAGAGACACACCTCAACGCCAATCACAAATTCTCAGTCAGAGGATATCAGGCCACACGTTTCGACCGCGAAGGACACAAAGGAGGAGTTCTAATACTTACACGAAATACAATACCTTGCAGCGAAGTATCTGTGATCTCTGACAACCAAACGGAAATTATAGGTGTTGATATAATGATAAAGGACGTGAAAATAAGAATCTACAATCTGTATAGCCCAGCAGATAAGGACCTTACACTCTCAAACATGAAAATAACTGACACAAACTGCATTATTGTCGGAGACTTTAATAGCCGTTCAGAAAGATGGGGATACCCAGATACTGACAAAAGAGGAGATGAATTGGAGGACTGGGAAATAGACTCAAATCTCCATCTACTCAACAAAGCGGATGACACACCGAGCTTCTACTCCAGAAGATGGCTTACCACTTCTACTCCAGACTTAGCTTTCTGCACAGGAGACATCCTCCACAAAATCGATCGCCATGTGCTGGACCAATTAGCAGGTAGTGACCACAGACCAATCAAGCTTGAAATGAATATGGAGTATGTTCCACAGGAGCAAAAGCCCTTGCCCCGCTGGAATTACAAACGAGCAGATTGGGACAGATTTGCCATACTAACAGACAAATATTGTGAAAACATAAATACACGATATGGCAACATAAAGCAAATGGTGGAAAGTCTAAACAGAGCGATAATACAGGCAGCCACTGAGTCCATTCCAAGAGGAGCGAGGAAAAAATTACAAACAATACTGGACTGAAGAACTACAAAGTTTGGAGGACAAAGTTGAAGATGCAGGAAGACAGCAGAGAGAGAACAAACAATTGAAGCAAACATCTCTCTCAAAGCCATCTCAGCAAAATATAAAAGAACAGTAAATGCAAACAACAAGAGATTGTTGGAGGGAAAAAACAGAAAACCTGAATTTTGACAGGGATGGAAACAAACTATGGAAACTAGTGAAAGCCATGAACAATGAAGGACCTAGAAACAAACAAATAACAATTAAACAAGGAAATGCCTTGCTTACAGGAAAAAAAGGCTGCAAATGCACTAATAGAACACTATGCAAATGCAAACCACATTGATATTACAACCGAACAGAAGAAAGCAATCAAAGACAAACAGATACATCATAGAAATACAGAGACAGCAGCAGAATATATGATGGCAAATCTAACAATGGAAGAAATGGAACAGGCAATGAATACCCTAAAAAAGAAGAAATCACCAGGAAAGGATGGAATCACAAATGAAATGCTAATAGGACTAGGCACCAAGGCAAAGAAGAAACTACTAGCAGTCCTAAATAACAGCTGGAAGAGAGGAATAGTCCCCACAGGCATGGAAGGAAGCTATACTAATACCAGTCCCAAAGAAAGGAAAAGACCTGGAAGAACCAAATGGCTATCGACCTATCAGTCTACTTAGCTGTGTAGGAAAATTAATGGAACGCATTATCAATGGCAGGCTAACATGGCATCTGGAAGAAAACAAACTCTTAACACCACACCAAGCAGGATTCAGAAAGTACAGATCCACTGAAGATCAAATAACCTATATAGCTCAGGAAATAGAGGATGCCTTCCAAGAGAAAAAAGCACACACTAGCAGTCTGGATAGATTTAGAAAAAGCATTTGATAAAGTATGGAAGGAAGGACTGAAAGTAAAACTGCAAAACATGCATGTTTGTGGAAAAATGTATAAATGGATCAGCCACTACCTTGAGAACAGAACTGCCAGGACAAAGTACAAGGACAAACAAGCAAAATGATGCTGCTGGAGCAAGGTGTCCCCCAAGGAGGAGTTCTTTCACCAACATTATTCCTAGCATAATTAAATGACATCACAAG
>JACEFZ010020814.1:0-290216 GCA_014155875.1 Cepaea nemoralis
CTCCTTTCTGGGGGTATAGAAAAAAAACCCCAAATAAAAATTGGTAGATTTTCAATTATTGAAAAAAATTTGAGGTTATTAAAGAAATGGAGAAATGATAGATGAAAAGAGTGATATAGGGTTCTGCAGATAGCAGATAGAAGAAGAAGTTGGACACGATATTTTTGTGTTTAAAAAGGTACTTGATGGAGTTTTGCTAAAGCGGAAAATTATTATTGGGTACTCAGAAATTGGTCTTGAAATTTATAATGTATGTGTACATTGATTAATGTGGGGGGATATATATGATGAGGGGATTGAAATGCTTTGTTCAATTGTTGGGACTTCAATTGTGTTTTATGAAATGTGAAAAATAAGTTAACTTAGATAGTTATTTTTACGATGTTTTGGGTTGATTGAGTTACCTTGAGGGTGTTTAAAATGATTATTACTTTGAAGTTCAGTTAGAAGATGAATTAAATAGTAGTTAGTGAAGTGCAGTAGCAATGGAGGGGTATGTAGTTATACATGTGGGGTATGCAATGTATATACAAGGTTTATAATAGGAGCTGGATTGAACAGCGTTTAACGGGAGAATATGGGGGAATGCCAGGTTGAAATTTGGCATTTAACTGCATATTGGAAGAAGAGACTGTACTTAACAGTTAGGAGGTTTTTGTGGTTGAAGGAAAGGTAAACAGGAAATTGTTGGTCTAAATAATACAAAGGCTGGCAGTTTGGATTAACATACTCTTTTGATAATAACAATTATTATTGACGGAAACTGAAGATAAATTTTGAAACTTTATTTTTTGATAAAGTTTTGAGAATGTATGGGAAGAGAAAGGTGATTACTTCTTACTTTCTTACTTTTTCCTTACTTTTATTGATTTCAGGTGCGCACCTACACAATTCTAATCTAACTATTTTTTTTCCTCCTGTCTATCCTAGAATACTGAGAGAGTGAGAATGTGAATAAGGGGGAAATTAAAGGATATGGGGAATATCTTCAGTTTTGTCAATCATAATTTAGATGGACGTTTTAAAGTTAAAAGCGGTTCGCTTATGGAGACTTTTGTATTGTGGGGAATTTTATGGAGAGTTTTGTAGAAAGTTTTCTAGAGAACTTTATGACGAGTTTTGTAGAGAGTTTCGATATTATGATCTCTGGGTAGCATTTGGCTATGAGGAGATAGGAGAATTGACTTAGGAAATATATAGAATTGTTGTTATTGTAGTATAGAGAGGTAAAGTTAACTAATTAAAAGTTGGGGTTGAGATTTTTTCAAGGAAAAATTCTCTTTGAAGAAGGGGAGGTATTGTAACAGTGAGGGATTCTAGGTTAGGAGTAAAGAGTTAAGGAATGCTGCGCATTCCTTGACTAGGGGGAAAACCATAGTGAACGTGTGTGCACGAATGAAGAAGTGTATCTAGGAACACACACACGTCACTGGTTTGAGACTTGACTGGGGGACCAACGAGAAGAGATGTAAACACCACGAAGGGAGTCTCCATCATATGTGCTGAGCTAGAATGATTCATCAATAAATTACTTTCTTACAACGTGAAGACTGACTTGTCTGATACTATACGTTCACGATCATAGCCTTTGTGTGTAGCACTGTCACACAACATCTTGTGCCACATATACTGAAAGACCGGAGATCAAACGGTTTGCCCATCTCATTTGAATGCAACACCACCAACTACCAGCATTGGCCCTACATCAATGAACATCTGCTATGAGAGCAAGAGGATGCCCGAGAAAAACATGGATTGACGACATCAAACACTGACGTCATTGCACAATCAACCAGAATGACACTATCAAGTGCCACCCAATTATTCCTCCCCACGACGCTTGACAGTAAAAGTGGAAGATGATGATGATTATCTGAATGCATTTAACCCATTAACCAAACTTTCTAGTCACATTCTGTGTTTTTATTCCAACTCCAATATCAGCTCAGTAGCAGTCAATCCACTTGCTCAATGCCCTACCAAAGTTGGCATGCTAAAATTATATCATAGTCTTTAACATAGTGATATATGTGGGTCTCTGACCAAAAGAAGAAAATAGACAACTATGCACATATCATTATGCTGTAAATGCTCCTTCAATGACAAACTCTTGCCGATTCTGCCCTGCACAATATACACATGAGATAGGTATAGATTTCCGCATTACTACATGAATACAAATTGCTGCCTAGAATTTAGCGGGCTCTTCGTGCTTCTCAGCTTTCTTGGGTCGGGCACCCATGCTGGGATCATGTTTGATAGATTTCACATGCCTGCTTGCTTCTCTGTCCAGTCTCCCTGCATCCGTGTCACACTTCCAAGGTTTGCACCTGACTCTGTAGAAGCACGTCCCCTGAGGTACACGGAACCTGTTGTTTGGCTGAGGTGCATGGAAACAGATTATGTTAATTAAAAATGTATCATTTAATTAGATATAACATAGCAATCAATAAATACATATTCTGAAAAAGGCTAAGATACAAAAACAACTTAGCAATCAATAAATACATATTCTAAAAAAAAGGCTAAGATACAAAAACAAATCACAAACATCAAAAAGATTCAGATGACATTTTTAGGACACATCATGAGAAGTGAAAAACTGGAACATGTAGAAGTGTAGCAATAAAACAACATTTATCAAGCAAGATAGATTTCTGCCACAGACAGCAGAGTACATACTCCAAGACTGCCCAAATATGACATATCTAGGCAAACATTTTAGCTTAGCAAAATAACAATATAGGATAAACTCTATGGACCACTGAGTGAACAAAAAAAAAGACAGTAAAGTTCATGCAAGAGACCACATTGCAGATATAGAAAAATGTCAAGCAAACAAAAGAAGAATAAGCAAACAATGTGTGCAACAATGAACTTTCTAGGAACCAAACACGAAAAAGGAGACAAGACACTCTACTAAAAAAGTGTTAATTAAATAAAATAAAAAATTAACATTATAAAGTAAAATAACCATGGAAAAAAGAAAGCTGTGTTCATACTAGCACATCTTATACATTTTCCATTCAGCTGATTAATACTTAAGACTGCCAATTTTACATAAAGTGTGGCGTGACAACATGGCCAGTCTCACCCTCTTCCTCTCCCCCCCCCCCTAATCTGAAAGAGAGACTAGAAAGTAATGAGAGCAACCTAAAAAAAAAGTTAGTTGCACATTTTTTTACAGGACATCGCAGTCAAGCCCAACATGTTTTTGACTGTGATTTCTTGGCAAGTTTACGTTCAGTAGTTTGCCATTGCTTCCTGAATGAACGGCACTAATACCATTATATAAAAATAAATGCAAGGCAGCTTGCTTCCAAATCACCCCCAGCTGTGTTTAAAAAGCGGTATGCCACAACGCATCACCACCTAAAACATACTGCCAACATTATAAGAGACACAGACATTGTTATTTAAGGGCGGCTAATGGAGAATGAGGAACAGCAGAAGCGACAGCAGCATTACGAGGCGACAGAAGAAGAGATGAAGATGGGGACCAAGAAGTTGATGACACTCCAAGGCTCCTGATTTTCTTTGGGATTGCAATAAATATAGACTAGCACAAATCAGCAGGTATATCTCTGGTATCATATATTGTATTTACAAGCAAGGTGACCTGGTCTATTTATTTTATATTTTCCAACTTAAGCAATAAAAAGTATCCCACTATGATATTTATCTCTGAGGTTTTTTACCTGGTCACTGTAAAGTGTATTTATGCTGTTATCACTACTGGCTGCTATTGGGACATATGCTTGCTTGATGTTGACTTCAAAATGCCTGCCATTTAACTTAACCAGTAAGATTCTGTCGCCCATTTCAACACAATCATAATCCACATTCCATTACTTTAATCTCAATCCTCATCTATTAAACTACTTAGCCATAATTGGAATATTTCAATCACACAAGCTTCATACCATTATACAGTAATCCTCAACATCCATTATGTTATATACATTATGTTACACTCACTATGTTATACGCATTATTTTATGCTCATTATGTTACACTCATTATGTTATACTCATATTATACGTATTATGTTATGTTCATTATGTTATACTCATATTATACGTATTATATGGACTGACAATATCCAGATGTTATGGTCATTATGTTATTCTCTTATGTTATACTCATTATATTATATTCATTATGTTACAATCATTATGTTAAAACTCATTATGTTATACTCATATTATATTATTATGTTACGTTCATTATGTTATTCTCATTATGTTACACTCATTATGTTATTCTCATTATGTTACAATAATTATATTATACACATTATGTTACACACATTATGTTATACACGTTATGTTACCTTCTTGGCTAAACAATACTCTTTATCCACCACCTCAGCAAGAATCCAAGACTTCCTACAAGTAGTTTCACCACCTGTGGAACAGAAAGAGTTGTTTCTGAACAATGTTCATCCCATTTGTATACTGCTTTCAGTTAGTGGGCTGATCGACACCTGAATAAGTCACTAAATCATAAAAACTTAATGAAACTCTGAGGTAACATAAGCAAAGCAATCTTATCTATCAATAAAGTTAGAATTCCGGCCTGAAGTTCGGTTGTATTGAGTCTCCACCGCACTCTGTCCTGTATCTTCATACAAACTTCTTCCAGACTATTTCTTGCTACTTACTGTCCACTCACCTGGAATGTTTTTTGTCCTTTTGCATGTTTCCCCTTCAACTTTCCATTCAGCTCTATTTTTTTATTTGGTTAAAGTACCTTGATTATTTGATGGGGATCTCATTCAATATTGTTTTTGAAATCCCAGTTTGTGTAATACTTTTTCGTTTTTGTCTCCTGCCTTAACACATGTTTTAAAAACTGGCACACATACAAAGTAATGCATGCCAAATGAACACAGCAGTTCACACAACAACAAATCAATCATTTGTTGGAAATGTAAGTCAGCATGGGCGGATGGATAAGAGCACTTGTTCTTAAACATCCAGTGTGCTGATGCCGAGGTAGCATGTTCAACCCCTACACTAGTCAGCTGGCCTCAAATATTGACATCTCGTCCTTGACTTGGGGACATACATTACAAGTACCTCAGAAGTCAGAGGGAGTTCACCTGATGGCGAGGGACACTGGTAATAGGGAAAGCTAATCCATGTGCAAAAATCTGCCCAGTGCACTAGAAGTAGCAGCATGTGTGTGGACTACGCTTGAGTTCAAAGAGAGCGAACACCAAAACAAACAAAAATGTGTTGCAAATAATTATGAAAAAACAAATGCCAAGGTAATCTTCTGCTTTAGGTGCTTTGTCTGAAGCAAATATTGGTTACCATAACTCTTCAGTCTTCTTCTTATTTGATTGGAATCAAGATTAAGCCAGTAAGTCGCAATATATGACAGATGAGAAATGGTTGCTGGAAGTTTACAAAAGTGTCACAAAGTGGTATATCCATCTAGTTTGATGTTTATGTGTGATATACAACAAATGTTGCAAAGTTTCAAGTGCAAATGGTGTTGAAAATGCCAACCACACTCAAGGAAGAGCGTGAGGTTGTGAAGTTTTTCTGGGGGGTCCAGTGATATTCAAAAGGAAATGTTGCTTGGCTATGATGGCAAGTTTTGTTTTCATACAAAGCAGTACAGAACTGGGTGGATAAGTTCTCTAAAGGACTTTAACACATTTCTGAAGTGTCTGTAGCCAAAATGGTAGCTATATCTCCTTGTAAAACAGTTGACTTTATTGACAGAACAAGTGAGAACTTACATGTCTTGAGACCCAGAGTTTCATGAGATTCACTATGTAGGAAGTGCAGGATTGTTCCAACTGTGAACACAACATACTGGTCATGACGTTCGTCCAGACACAGCAGTACCAGGTCACCCCTGTCACATCTGTAAGACAGAATCTGGCATTACCTCTTTAATTCTTACCATATCGCAAGTTATATTATAAATTTAAAAATTCAACATCCAGGGCGATAAGTAACACATTAAGAATAATAACTGTTAAATCTCTCTCTCTCTCTCTCTCTCTCTCTCTCTCTCTCACACACACACACTCCCTCCCCCCTCCCCACTCACACCACATGCACACACCCACCCACGCACAGACAGAGAGAGAGAGACAGACATAGGCAGAGAGAGAGACAGAAACCAAGATAATGAACAATCAATTGGAAAGTTGAACAGAAGCTCTGAAGATATGGATGTATAAAAGAATAGGTAGTTTTTCATGGAAATAAAACCAATTAAATACAGAGGTTCAAAACAGGCTGAGAATGTAAAGAGATGAAAGAAAATAAAAGATTAAATAAATAAAAAGAAACCAGTTAAATATTTTGGCCAAATTAAAAGGCACTCTTGTGAAACCATATTGGATGGAAAAGTTGAAAGTATCAAGCAAGGGACAGACAACAATAACATCAAGAGATGAACGAATAGCAGCCTGCCAGCGTACAACAAGGGTGAGAGACAGAATGTTGGAGATCAATTTCTCCCAATCTTCATTGTGCAGATGGCATCTGACTGACATCTCAGGCCACCCGACAAAACTCAATTTTGGATCTAAAACATATAACAAAATCCACTTGGATGGCTTGTACAGGAGAGCAATTCTTCTTCTTCTGTTGCAGCTGGCCTCTATCCATCAATGGAGTATTGGAGCTCAACCAACTCACACTAACTCATCCTATCTTTTGCCATTTTCTGCTGCTTCCTCCATGTCCTCCCTGCATTATTCATCTCACTCTCCAATTCTCTTCTTCGTGTCTTTTAGGTCTTCCTTTATTTTTCCATTTCAGTTCTAGAGAACAGACTTTCTAGTTATAAAGTGGCACATAAAAAAATGGCACTCATGGTGTAAACAATGCACAACCCCTGACCTTAAGAGCGTGAGACGAACCACGGAACCACAGAAAGATTAAAACATGACAGACTTAAAAACAGGCCAAGAATGACAACTACAGTGGAATCTCACCCTCGTATAGAAACTTTGTCAGCAGTTGTCTCCCTCTCGCTTGCAGTCATTGACAACTCCATCTGTAATATTTTAAGACATACATTTTCACAATCTACTATCAGAAGTTCTCACAATCACATTTGTCATGTTGCATGGCAAGCTGTAGGACTGTTGCAGTGTATCAAAAATCAAGATAGATACAGCATCTTACAATGCTAGGACTTCAATGACCCTTAATTAGCTCGTGTAGAAAATATGTATACTATTGAAATTTGGCGTGCGCTGCTTAATGAACGAAAGAACGAACTTTATTTTCTAAGGGTAATAAATTGGGCACACAGGCCCATCTTACATTCGGCCCTTCCAATCACTCATCTTTCGTTCTGTTTAGGAATAATGAGAGCAATTTCACAATATCAGCTTCAGTCAGCCACAGGCAATTCGGGAGTTGGGAGCAGATCTTTTTGCACTTCACAGTGGTATGAGCGTGGGATGTTCAGAAAGCAATGTGAAACTACTGAAAGCGGGAAAGAAAGCAGGTAGTACCGTCTACTGCTATGCAGTAGCTCAGTCATATCTGACTATCACCTGACCAGTTGATAAGTACATACAGCCACAAAATATCTGATATAGACACAGAGGTGGGGAAAAAAAGTTAGTTGCATATCCTTTACAGGACGTAGCAGTCAACCCCAGCATGTTTTGGCTGTTCATGATTCCTGGGCAAGTTTACGTTCAATAGTTTGACAATGCTTTCTGAACGACCGGCACCCATACCATTTCATAAAAAAACTAACACAAGGCAGCCTGCAGCCAAATCGCCTGTGGCTGAGTTTCAAACGCTATAATTAGGATTACAAAATGTCCATAACCCCTTGGCCAAGGAGATATAGTTTAAAAGCCACTTTTACAACCTTCAGGTGTACTAGGTATATGGTGTTAGTGCATATTTTAGGCCAATCGGCACTGGATGGGCGATGTGGTCAGTATAAAGCCAATTGCCCTTACTTCCCTGAACATGTCCTGATACCCACTATAAGCTGTATCAACCTGGGAGTCCAGGGCTGTGAACAAAAACTCCTGCATTAAGGGAGATTCGAACACAGGACCATCGGACTGGCAGACAAGTGTAACAGTCATTACCACAGTTCAGGCCAAGAAAATGATAGACTGACAATATCCAGACTACACTAAACAAACATGCATACAACACAACTATGGCAACACATACAGCCTGGAATGTAAGAGCATTCCCATCTCTATACTAAAATTTGGTCGCTCAAGTGGATTGAAAATAGAAAACAAAAGACCTTGAGAATTTGGACTAATGTGGCACTGGCAGGTAGGAGAAACAGAGGACAAAGGAACTATTTTAAAATTGCTCAGAATTGGGCAAACAGGCCCATCTTATATTATACTGTAGGTAAAGGGTAAGCTAGAGTCAACATGGCTGAAAGGTTAAGAGCTCTTAAACATCCTGTGCGCTGGTGACATTAATGGGTTCATTCCCTACACTGGTTAACTGGATTTAAACATAGACCTCATTCAAAGCAGTAAAACTGTCTAGAAAATCAGCTGGGGTTGAGTGCAACATCCTGCAAGCGCAACATTTTTCAAGGGTGAGGTAATGCCAGGGCAAACACTGCCAGAATTGGTGAAGTATAAGGTCCTCCTGATTTCACTGAACAGACCAACATCGTCTTTATGTGTGGATCTTTTATTCGTAGGGCATATAATAGAGTGAGGTGACCGCCTCTCATGTTTGCCATCTTTCCTTTTCAGAAAATTCTGAAATGTATGCAGCATCCATTTTTCAAGGCTGGGGTCAGCCTCACAGAGTCATACTGGTTAGAAACAAATCAACTCCTGCTACTACTAGGGACTACACACTAGACCAGCATGCCAGTGAACAAAATGTGTCACTATGAGAGACCAACTGCCAGTGAACTAAATTTATCACTATGGGGGACCAACTGCTAGTGAACTAAATTTGTCACTATGAGGGACCAACTGCTAGTGAACTAAATTTGTCACTATGAGGGACCAACTGCTAGTGAACTAAATTTGTCACCATGAGGGACCAACTGCTAGTGAACTAAATTTGTCACCATGAGGGACCAACTGCTAGTGAACTAAATTTATCACTATGAGGGACCAACTGCTAGTGAACTAAGTTTATCACCATGAGGGACCAACTGCTACTGAACTAAATTTATCACTATGAGGGACCAACTGCTAGTGAACTAAATTTATCACTATGAGGGACCAACTGCTAGTGAACTAAATCTGTCACTATGAGGGACCAACTGCTAGTGAACTAAATTTGTCACTATGAGAGACCAACTGCTAGTGAACTAAATTTGTCACTATGAGGGACCAACTGCTAGTGAACTAATTTGTCACCACGAGGGACCAACTGCTAGTGAACTAAATTTGTCACTACGAGGGACCAAATGCTAGTGAACTAAATTTATCACTACGAAGGACCAAATGCTAGTGAACTAAATTTATCACTACAAGGGACCAAATGCTAAATTTATCACTACAAGGGACCAAATGCTAGTGAACTAAATTTATCACTACAAGGGACCAAATGCTAGTGAACTAAATTTATCACTACAAGGGACCAAATGCTAGTGAACTAAATTTATCACTACAAGGGACCAAATGCTAGTGAACTAAATTTGTCACTATGAGGAACCAACTACTAGTGAACTAAATTTGTCACTGCTAGGGACCAGTTGCCGGCGTGCTTGCCTGCCTGCCTGCCTGCTTGCCTGCCTGCCTGCCTGACAGACAGACACAGACAGACAGACAGACAGACAGACAGACAGACAGACAGACAGGCAGGCAGGCAGGCAGGCAGGCAGACAGAGAATGAGTCAGTCAGGCAATCAAGGGTCCATATGTATGTGTGCACGTGTAAACAAGTAAAAGTATAAAAGTAAACATAGAAACTGTTACAAACCCCCTACAACAACAATATGTGATGACTTACAAGCTTCTTTTCCAGTTCTGCAATCTTTTTGTCTTTGGCTCGAGTCTGAAATCGTGAGTACTAGAATGAACACAAATACTTGTGATTGTCCCTGTATGAGAAACTCTAGAAACAAATTATCATATTGTCTATAGCGAAGGTACTTTACTGTCCACAGTGGAAGTATTATATTGTCTATAGTGAAATTACAATACTGTCTACAGTGAAGACACTATATTGTCTATAGTAAAATTACAATACTGTCTACAGTGAAGACACTATACTGTCTATAGTGAAATTACAATATGTCTACAGTGAAGACACTATACTGTCTATAGTGAAATTACAATATGTCTACAGTGAAGACATTATACTGTCTATAGTGAAATTACAATATGTCTACAGTGAAGACACTATACTGTCTATAGTGAAATTACAATATGTCTACAGAGAAGACATTATACTGTCTATAGTGAAAGTAGTCTACAGTAAGTACTCTATTATTTATAGCAAAGTGTCTTCTTTCCCCCCCCCCCCCCCCCCTCTCTTCTTCATCAAAGGATGAATCAAAATGGTGGTGATTAGAGATTACATTTCCAGTAGATTTAACTTAACTCTTTATGTTGTCTCAAATACAGCATCGTGTGTGACGGGCTATTTCCCATGTGAACCAACCAATGTGTCTTGTCTTTGTGACCATACTCTCTAACTTTGGCCAGAACATAATTTTTAAAAAATATTTTCCAAGTTGCCATTTTGGTTCTTATTACGTTCTTACAACACATTTAGTAGGCAAAATGTTTATTTTCATTTGTTTTGTTTTTTTTAAATGCCAAAATAAAGTGAAAGACAACAAAAACTGACGATGCTGGATGTGTTGGCAGTATGGCATGGAAGACAGCTAAGAAAGGATATGATCACTGGCACCACTAGGCATGGTATGGTACAGGATGATGATGATGATGATGATGATGATGATGATGATGATGATGATGATGATGATGATGATGATGATGATGACACAATTACAGGTATTAAATATTACTAGGTAGCAATACTGTAACCAGTACAGCACAGAAAGATCTATTCTATGGCTGAATGAGACAACGCTAGATTTCAAACTCAACACAGGCCTGCTGGACCTGCAGAAGACAGTGCAGCTCATGCAAGAAGCATAATTACAGATGTAGAACGATTCCAAGTTGACGAAATGAAAGAAGATGGGAGAAGAAAGTGGTTATAAGTTTCAATTAGTTACTTACAGATTCCTCGTCTGTGCCTTCCATTTTCAGAGATGACCTATATTTAAAATAGATATGGTTAATATATTTATACTTAACAGTCCATTCATAATTCAAATAACTGCAATGGCAAAGCCAACGTTCACCCTTTTTGTCCCAGTAAGCAGCAACATTAACTCATTGTCCAATCTAATGCTGAAATTTGTTCTGTTCCACTGAACCCACTCTATCCCAGTTGATCCTTTTACATATTCTATCCTAGGTTAACTCTTTCTTAACTACGACAACTATTACTTTAACTCATTTTAAACAACTGAACTAAGACACTAATATCTTCAACTCATTATGAACTAAAACAATTATTACTTAAACCAGCTCTGAACAAAAACAGTTATTACTTCAACTAGCTCTGAACTAAAACAATTATTACTTCAACTGGCTCTGAACTAAAACAGTTATTACTTCAACTTGCTCTGAACTAAAACAGTTATTACTTCAACTGGCTCTGAACTAAAACAGTTATTACTTCAACTGGCTCTGAACTAAAACAGTTATTACTTCAACTGGCTCTAAACTAAAACAGTTATTACTTCAACTGGCTCTGAACTAAAACAGTTATTATTTCTTCTTCTTCTTCTTCGTTCATCCGGAGTTTTTTTTCCGGATGTGATTGCGTTGTGCCTGTTTACAGCAGAGCTGCGTTCTTGCGCCGTTAGGCCGACACATCCGACTTCTGCGGGCATTTGTTGACCGGGTTAACCTTCCCGGGGGTTTCTTAGGACGTTTGACTCTCACTGGTGTGGTGTTATCTCCCATCCTAGCTGGCCCATATAGAACAGCCAAAGACATCCTGGTCAGCCCTCAAGGGAAGGCAGGGGCAGACCATGGGCATTCCCCGCCATCCAAGGAGGCTTCCATAATTGCAGAGCCAACACACAACGCTCTGGTACTGGGCTCACCCACGGAATCGTCACGTCCTGCACATGGCTGCTTAGCCTCACTTCCGTATATTGGGCCTTCCGTTCACCATAGGCTGTTCTTCCGGAAACCAGAAGAATGCAGTGTGCAGATAACATCCACACAGTGAGCCTTCGACTCGGACTTTCCGCGCAATGGATTTGCTATCCGAGCAATATTCCATTTCGTGCCACTAGGACACTTTTTCCACCTTATTTGAAGCCCACACAGTGAGCTTTTGATTCGGACTTTCCACGTAATGGATTTGCTATCCAAGCAATATTCCATTTCGTGCCACTAGGACACTTTTTCCACCTTTTATGAAGCTCACACAGTGAGCTTTTGATTCGGACTTTCCACGTAATGGATTTGCTATCCGAGCAATATTCCATTTCATGCCCCTGGGAGGCTTTTGTAAACGACATACCTGTGGTATGAAGTGTGGCAGTCTGAATACTTCTTCATACACCTTTAAATGTCAACCTGTATGTAGTTAAAGTAAGCTGCGGTCAACTTGAGCTTGTTGATATCTCCATAGAGTTTGTCCTCAAATGAAGCAGGTGTGGGCCAAAATATCTTTCTCTGTTCTGCATATATTGGGCAATCCTGCAGCAAATGTTTTGCTGTCATTTTTCCAGTTCGACAATTACATTCATCGGTATCTCCTATTTTTAGTTTATTGAACAAGTGGTATTTCAGCCTGTTATGTCCTGTGCGGAGTCTGAAGATTGCTACTTGTTCTCTTCGGTCGAGTTTGTAATATGCATCGTCCTTCTGGTGGCCTGGATGCTCTGATTCCCATTTGGTTTTATAGGTGCTTTTTATCAACCTCTTTGCCTCATTGTAAGTTATGTCTATGTCAGGCTGTGGTAGTCGTCCGCCCTCTTTTGCCAGTCTGTCAGCCTCTTCATTTCCAGGTATACTGCAATGTGATGGGATCCACTGTATTACAAAATTTTTTTGGATTTCTGGCTTAGACCATGGAGTGCTGCTCTTAGGTCAGATATTTCTGTGCTGTTATTGCTCTTCAGTATTGAGACAGCTGACTTTGCATCTGTGAAGATAGCTATTTGCTTCTCTTTATTTTCCTCCATCTAGAGCATTTCTGCTGCAGTTTTCAGAGCCTCTACCTCTGCTTTGAAGTTACTTGAAAACTTTCCAGTTGCCACTGAATGTGTTTTTTTCACTCCATTTTTTAAATTTAGGAGAATTCCTCCTCCTCCATTCTCTATTGAATTTTTGGCTGATCCATCTGTATATGCATGGGTCCAATTGCTGCTTGGGTAATGTTCTTTTATGTAGTTTAGGGTTATTTCTCTTCTTTTGGTTTCATGCTGAGTGTTCTTTTTCTCAATACCAGGAATGTTTTCTATCATCTCAGGCAGTTGCTGCTGTCTCCAAGCTGGGAAGTTGTGTGCATTGTGTATGGGCTTGACTGTTGATATGTTAAGTATAGGATCTGCCATAATCCTTCGTTTTGCAGTTTCTACAAAGTTGCTACGCTTCAGTCTTCCCTTTCCAAAACCATTAAATCTGTTGTACATAGGGTGGTCTGTCAATCTTCTAAATTTTTCTGCTTGTTGCTGGGCTCTGCTATCTCTTCTATCCTGCATTGGTTGTAAACAAGTGATCTTTTCTAGTTCATTAATAGGCGTTGTCTTCAGGCTTCCAGTTATGATTCGCATTCCTTGGTTTTGGACTCTACTTATTTTGTTGAAGTTTGACTTAGCTGCTGTTGCCCAAGCTGCAATGCCATATTCCAGTACTGGCCTCACCCGTCCAGTATATAGCTTCTTGAGAACTTTCTCATCTGCTCCCCACGTTGTACCAGCAAGCTTTTTCATGATTGCCATTCTCTGCCTTGCTCTTGTTCGATTTTTCTCAACCTGTGTTTTCCATGTCAGGCGACGATCAAAGGTGACTCCGAGATAGTTTGGATTTTCTTCATGGCGCAATATTTTTCCATTCAATACCAGCTTAGGTTGCTGAGTTTTATTTGAGAGGGAGAACACTGTGCATGTTGTTTTCTCCTCACTTATCTTCACTAGCCATGATTTTGACCAGTCCTCTAGTGCTAATAGGGCTTGCTGTATTCTGCTGTTAGCTGTACTAATATATTCTTCAGATGTCCATATGGCTAGGTCATCTGCAAAGGGTGATGTGTGTACTATGGCCGGACAATTTTCCGTGATGTCGTTTATATATGCTAGGAATAATGTTGGTGAAAGAACTCCTCCTTGGGGGACACCTTGCTCCAACAGCATCATTTTGCTGGTTTGTCCTTGTACTTTTGTCCTGGCAGTTCTGTTCTCAAGGTAGTGGCTGATCCATTTGTACATTTTCCCACAAACATGCATTTTTTGCAGTTTTACTTTCAGTCCTTCCTTCCATACTTTATCAAATGCTTTTTCTAAATCTATCCAGACCGCTAGTGTGTGCGTTTTCTCTTGGAAGGCATCCTCTATTTCCTGAGCTATATAGGTTATTTGATCTTCAGTGGATCTGTACTTTCTGAATCCTGCTTGGTGTGGTGTTAAGAGTTTGTTTTCTTCCAGATGCCATGTTAGCCTGCCATTGATAATGCGTTCCATTAATTTTCCTACACAGCTAAGTAGACTGATAGGTCGATAGCCATTTGGTTCTTCCAGGTCTTTTCCTTTCTTTGGGACTGGTATTAGTATAGCTTCCTTCCATGCCTGTGGCACTATTCCCCTCTTCCAGCTGTAATTTAGGACTGCTAGTAGTTTCTTTTTTGCCTTTGTCCCTAGTCCTATTAGCATTTCATTTGTGATTCCATCCTTTCCTGGTGATTTCTTCTTTTTTAGGGTATTCATTGCCTGTTCCATTTCTTCCATTGTTAGATTTGCCATCATATATTCTGCTGCTGTCTCTGTATTACTATGATGTATCTGTTTATCTTTGATTGCTTTCTTCTGTTCGGTTGTAATATCAATGTGGTTTGCACTGGCATAGTGTTCCATTAGTGCATTTGCAGCCTTTTTTTCCTGTAAGCAAGGCATTTCCTTGTTTAATTGTTATTTGTTTGTTTCTAGGTCCTTCATTGTTCATGGCTTTCACTAGTTTCCATAGTTTGTTTCCATCCCTGTCAAAATTCAGGTTTTCTGTTTTTTCCCTCCAGCAATCTCTTGTTGTTTTATTTACTGTTCTTTTATATTTTGCTGAGATGGCTTTGAGAGAGATGTTCGCTTCAATTGTTTGTTCTCTCTCTGCTGTCTTCCTGGCATCTTCAACTTTGTCCTCCAAACTTTGTAGTTCTTCAGTCCAGTATGGTTTGTAATTTTTCCTCGCTCCTCTTGGAATGGACTCAGTGGCTGCCTGTATTATTGCTCTGTTTAGACTTTCCACCATTTGCTTCATGTTGCCATATCGTGTATTTATGTTTTCACAATATTTGTCTGTTAGTGTGGCAAATCTGTCCCAATCTGCTCGTTTGTAATTCCAGCGGGGCAAGGGCTTTTGCTCCTGTGGAACATACTTCATATTCATTACAAGCTTGATTGGTCTGTGGTCACTACCTGCTAATTGGTCCAGCACATGGCGGTCGATTTTGTGGAGGATGTCTCCTGTGCAGAAAGCTAAGTCTGGAGTAGAAGTAGTAATCCATCTTCTGGAGTAGAAGCTCGGTATGTCATCCGCTTTGTTGAGTAGATGAAGATTTGAGTCTATTTCCCAGTCCTCCACTTCATCTCCTCTTTTGTCAGTATCTGGGTATCCCCATCTTTCTGAACGGCTATTAAAGTCTCCGACAATAATGCAATTTGAGTCAGTTATTTTCATGTTTGAGAGTGTAAGATCCTTATCTGCTGGGCTATAAAGATTGTAAATTCTTATTTTCACGTCCTTTATCATTATATCAACACCTATAATTTCTGTTTGGTTGTCAGAGATCACAGATACTTCGCTGCAAGGTATTGTATTTCGTGTAAGTATTAGAACTCCTCCTTTATGTCCTTCGCGGTCGAAACGTGTGGCCTGATATCCCCTGACTGAAAATTTGCGCTTGGCGTTGAGGTGTGTCTCTTGAATGCATGCCACATCTATTCTATCTTTATGAAGACGCTGTGTCAGGGATTCTTTCTTGTTATAAACTCCTTCGGCGTTCCACTGCAGTATGTTGAGTGTCCTTGGTATTTGGTCAATAGCTCTTAACCTACTCCTCTGTGCCTTGACTCCACAGCACAGAGGAAGGTGACCACCAGTAGTCATGGGTGGACCCCCTCGAGGCAGGGGGCCCGGCACTATCACCGCCTGATGGGACTTCACGGGATTAGCACCATAACGATTAATTTTCATCTGTGGCATCATGAAATGATAAAGTTACGTTGCACTTCTTTGTCAAGCCTGTGGCTCAGTACATCCGATTTCGACAAGCATTTTTCGGGATGCTTTCCCTAGCCTTTGACTGTCCCCAGTCTACCTACAAGGCAGCAGGTTTGTGCGTCACTTCGTCTGGTCCCTCTCCCTTGACCTGTCCGACATGGGTGACCTTACCAGTAGCTGTGCTACCGTCGGCATAGCTCTTGGGGTCATTGGAACGCGCAAGCCCCTCTACCTCGTCAAGGTGGCCGCACGGCAGAGGGGGTTATTATTTCAACCAGCTCTGAACTAAAACAGTTATTACTTCAACTAGCTCTGAACTAAAACAGTTATTACTTTAACTGGCTCTGAACTAAAACAGTTATTACTTCAACTGGCTCTGAACTAAAACAGTTATTATTTCAACCAGCTCTGAACTAAAACAGTTATTACTTCAACTAGCTCTGAACAAAAACAGTTATTACTTTAACTGGCTTTGAACTAATACAGTTATTACTTCAACTAGCTCTGAACTAAAACAGTTATTACTTCAACCAGCTCTGAACTAAAACAGTTATTACTTCAACTAGCTGTGAACAAAAACAGTTATTACTTTAACTGGCTTTGAACTAAAACAGTTATTACTTCAACTAGCTCTGAACAAAAACAATTATTAATTCAACTAGCTCTGAACATTACAATTATTACTTCACCTAGCTCCAAACTAACACAGGTATTACTTCAACTAACTCCAAACGGGGCATGCTGGTGTGCTGGGGAATGAACAAGCGGACAGATTGGCTGGCTCTGCAAAACTTGGTGGAGTATTGATGCATGATAAGGAAGATTTGGTTGCGGCCTTGTGGGAGCACGTGTACACCTCGGAGGAGCAAATGGATCACCATGGTCTGGCAAGAATGCGACAGTGAGGGGTGACGAGGGGATGTGGCCGATGATCGACGCTCAGAGGAAAGGCGAGACGGACATATAATCAGATTGCTACTGGTACTATTAGTGTTGGAACTCTTCGCTGGCTGCTGAGAATGGGGACGGAGCGCTTATGGGAATGCCCCGAATGCTGTGATGTCGGTTCCTAAATTAATCAATTAATCAAAACTCCAAACTAACACAGGTATTACTTCAACTAGCTCCAAACTACACTGGTATTAATTCAACCAGTTCCAAACTAACACAGGTATTACTTCAACTAACCAAACTAACGCAGGTATTACTTAAACTAACCAAACTAATGCAGGTATTACTTCAACTAACCAAACTAACGCAGGTATTACTTCAACTAACCAAACTAATGCAGGTATTACTTCAACTAACCAAACTAACACAGGTATTACTTCAACTAACCAAACTAATGCAGGTATTACTTAACTAACCAAACTAACGCAGGTATTACTTCAACTAATCAAACTAACACAGATATTACTTCAACTAACCAAACTAACGCAGGTATTACTTCAACTAATCAAACTAACACAGATATTACTTAAACTAACCAAACTAACACAGGTATTACTTCAACTAACTCCAAACTAACACAGGTATTACTTCAACAACTCCAAACTAACACAGGTATTACTTCAACCGGCTCCAAACTAACACACATATTACTTCAACTAACTCCAAACTAACACAGGTATTACTTCAACTAACCAAACTAACACAGGTATTACTTCAACTAACTCCAAACTAACACAGCTATTATTTCAACCAGCTCCAAACTAACAAAGGTATTACTTCAACTAGCTATAAACTAACACAGGTATTACTTCAACTAACTCCAAACTAACACAGGTATTACTTCAACCAGCTCCAAACTAACACAGGTATTACTTCAACTAGATCCAAACTAACACAGGTATTACTTCAACTAACCAAAATAATGCAGGTATTACTTCAACTAACCAAACTAACGCAGGTATTACTTCAACTAATCAAACTAACACAGATATTACTTCAACTAACCAAACTAACACAGGTATTACTTTGGCGAAGTGGTCAAGCCGTTTGACGTTTGACTCGTGAGCCGAAGGTTGTGGGTTCGATTCCGGGCCGCGTCCTTCGGTTTACGAGTTAAATGTTTCGGAGACTCCCATGGGTCGTCGCTAAAAGCTACGGAGTTCGTGCTTTGTGCGACGCTTTCCGTGCTGCGGAAAGAGACCGAGCCATATGGGATAAAAACCCGGTGCAATGAAGTCGACCCTGTCGACTTTTAAGGGACTTTTAAGCGACTCCAAACTAACACAGGTATTACTTCAAGCAGCTCCAAACTAACACAGATATTACTTCAACTAACTCCAAACTAACAAAGGTATTACTTCAACTAGCTATAAACTAACACAGGTATTACTTCAACTAACTCCAAACTAACACAGGTATTACTTCAACTAGCTCCAAACTAACAAAGGTATTACTTCAACTAGCTATAAACTAACACAGGTATTACTTCAACTAACTCCAAACTAACACAGGTATTACTTCAACTAGCTCCAAACTAACACAGGTATTACTTCAACTAACCAAACTAACACAGGTATTACTTCAACTAACCAAACTAACACAGGTATTACTTCAACTAACCAAACTAACACAGGTATTACTTCAACTAACTCCAAACTAACACAGGTATTACTTCAAGCAGCTCCAAACTAACACAGGTATTACTTCAACCAGCTCCAAACTAACACAGGTATTAATCAAACTAACACAGGTATTACTTCAACTAACTCCAAACTAACACAGGTATTACTTCAACTAACTAAACTAACACAGGTATTACTTCACACCAGTATTCAACCAAACTAACACAGGTATTACTTCAACTAACCAAACTAACACAGGTATTACTTCAACTAACCAAACTAACACAGATATTACTTCAACTAACTCCAAACTAACACAGGTATTACTTCAACTAACTAAACTAACACAGGTATTACTTCAACTAACTAAACTAACACAGGTATTACTTCAACTAACTAAACTAACACAGGTATTACTTCAACTAACTCCAAACTAACACAGGTATTACTTCAACTAACTCCAAACACAGGTATTACTTCAACTAACTCCAAACTAACACAGGTATTACTTCAACTAACTCCAAACACAGGTATTACTTCAAGCAGCTTCAAACTAACACAATTATTACTTCAACCAGCTTCAAACTAACACAGGTATTAACCAAACTAACACGGGTATTACTTCAAACTAACTCCAAATCAATACAGGTATTACTTCAACTAACTCCGAACTAGAAAACAAATAAAAACTTCCTGTAGCAGGAACCTATTGTGGGCATGTGAAGTGTTAGGATCATCATGAATTTTAGACCTGAGTGCGTGGAGAAATAAGTCGCCATTCTTTGCCTCCCGTAGTGAATGAGAGCTGGCACTGAACCCTTATGCTCAAGCCATTGTTAAAGTGATTTCCTAACCATTACACCAACAAGCCCATTAGATATGACTGAAGGTAAAGTAAAAGTAAAGAAGCCTTTTGTATGTCTTGAGAAACACTGGGCATACTAGCCCTATGTTTGTATACACTAGCTGGCACTCACCTGTCTCCCTGGTCTAGGGGTTAAACGACTTTCTCCATAATCCTGTATACTCTCGTGAGTAACGTGACGTGCGTGAGAATCAGTAGCGGTTCTCTCCGCATCGGTAACTTACAGGGTATGTGAGCCGGTTGCTCAGAAAGCAATGGCAAACTACTGAGTGTAATCTTGCCAACAAATCAACAAGCAGTGGACAGATGCTGATGTTGACAGAGATGTCCTGTAAAGGATATGCGAACAAACAAAAATAAAAGCTGGCACTCGACTGACTGAAGAAAAGCCTTTTTCAAGATGAATAACATACTGACCAATAAAAAGATATCAATTAAAACGAATAAAAGAGTGTTGAGGTGCTACATAGAACCTGTACTTTTATATGGATGTGAAGCGTGGACAATGAGCAGATAAGCTGAAAAACATCTGATGGCTGTGGAAATGTGGTTTCTGAGGAAAATGCAAAGAATACCATGAAAAGACAGAAAAACCAATGAACAAGTCCTACAAGAAACGAAGATCGTAAACTAATTAGAGACATTGGACGTAGACAATCAAAATTTTTTGGGCATGTTATGAAAAGAAATGAATTGGAGAACTTGGTGACAACTGGCAAGATCGAAGGGAAGAGACCAAGCGGAAGACCAAGAAGTAAATACCTGGATGGCTTGGCCACATGGCATGGTCAAGACAGAAACACGGAGCTAATCCACAACTCTGGTGATCGAGTGAAATGGCAATTCATCACGCCCACGCTTATCGGCATGGCACATGATGATGATGATGAAAGTTCTTGAGTAGAAACTGGCAGTCAACAATGGTCATGTAACAGAAACACTAAAATTCTTGAGTAGAAACTGGCAGTCAACAATGGTCATATAACAGAAACACTAAAATTCTTGAGTAGAAACTGGCAGTCAACAATGGTCATGTAACAGAAACACTAAAATTCTTGAGTAGAAACTGGCAGTCAACAATGGTCATGTAACAGAAACACTAAAATTCTTGAGTAGAAACTGGCAGTCAACAATGGTCATGTAACAGAAACACTAAAATTCTTGAGTAGAAACTGGCAGTCAACAATGGTCATGTAACAGAAACACTAAAATTCTTGAGTAGAAACTGGCAGTCAACAATGGTCATGTAACAGAAACACTAAAATTCTTGAGTAGAAACTGGCAGTCAACAATGGTCATGTAACAGAAACACTAAAATTCTTGAGTAGAAACTGGCAGTCAACATGGTCATGTAACAGAAACACTAAAATTCTTGAGTAGAAAACTGGCAGTCACAATGGTCATGTAACAGGAAACACTAAAATTCTTGAGTAGAAACTGGCAGTCAACAATGGTCATGTAACAGAAACCTAAAATTCTTGAGTAGAAACTGGCAGTCAACATGGTCATGTAACAGAAACACTAAAGTTCTTGAGTAGAAACTGGCAGTCAACAATGGTCATGTAACAGAAACACTAAAATTCTTGAGTAGAAACTGGCAGTCAACAATGGTCATGTAACAGAAACACTAAGAAATTCTTGAGTAGAAACTGGCAGTCAACATGGTCATATAACAGAAACCTAAATTCTTGAGTAGAAACTGGCAGTCAACAATGGTCATATAACAGAAACACTAAAATTCTTGATTAGAAACTGGGCAGTCAAACAATGGTCATATAACAGAAACACTAAAATTCTTGAGTAGGAAACTGGCAGTCAACAATGGTCATATAACAGAAACACTAAAATTCTTGAGTAGAAACTGGCAGTCAACAATGGTCATATAACAGAAACACTAAATTCTTGAGTAGAAACTGGCAGTCAACAATGGTCCATATAACAGAAACACTAAAATTCTTGAGTAGAAACTGGCAGTCAACAATGGTCATATAACAGAAACACTAAAATTCTTGAGTAGAAACTGGCCGTCAACAATGGTCATATAACAGAAACACTAAAATTCTTGAGTAGAAACTGGCAGTCAACAATGGTCATGTAACAGAAACACTAAAATTCTTGAGTAGAAACTGGCAGTCAACATGGTCATATAACAGAAACACTAAAATTCTTGAGTAGAAACTGACAGTCAACAATGGTCATGTAACAGAAACACTAAATTCTTGAGTAGAAAACTGGCAGTCAACAATGGTCATGTAACAGAAACACTAAAATTCTTGAGTAGAAACTGGCAGTCAACAATGGTCATGTAACAGAAACACTAAAATTCTTGAGTAGAAACTGACAGTCAACAATGGTCATATAACAGAAACACTAAAATTCTTGAGTAGAAACTGGCAGTCAACAATGGTCATGTAACAGAACACTAAAATTCTTGAGTAGAAACTGACAGTCAACAATGGTCATATAACAGAAACACTAAAATTCTTGAGTAGAAACTGGCAGTCAACAATGGTCATGTAACAGAAACACTAAAATTCTTGAGTAGAAACTGACAGTCAACAATGGTCATGTAACAGAAACACTAAAATTCTTGAGTAGAAACTGGCAGTCAACAATGGTCATGTAACAGAAACACTAAAATTCTTGAGTAGAAACTGGCAGTCAACAATGGTCATGTAACAGAAACACTAAAATTCTTGAGTAGAAACTGACAGTCAACAATGGTCATATAACAGAAACACTAAAATTCTTGAGTAGAAACTGGCAGTCAACAATGGTCATGTAACAGAAACACTAAAATTCTTGAGTAGAAACTGACAGTCAACAATGGTCATGTAACAGAAACACTAAAATTCTTGAGTAGAAACTGGCAGTCAACAATGGTCATGTAACAGAAACACCAAAATTCTTGAGTAGAAACTGGCAGTCAACAATGGTCATGTAACAGAAACACTAAAATTCTTGAGTAGAAACTGGCAGTCAACAATAGTCATATAACAGAAACACTAAAATTCTTGAGTAGAAACGTCACTCAAGAACTGTCATATAATAGACATACTGCGGAGAATCTAGCAGTCAACCATGACCATAAACCAGAAACACTAAAACTACTCAGGCGTAACCTTTTAACACTTTGGCACATAAACCTAAGCCAAATATGGCCATGCATAAAAAGAACCAAAATTAACTGATAGAAAAGCTCAAGAACAGACCTATAAACATTTTTTAAGAAAAAAAAAGCGCTCAGACTCACAGTTCCTTATCCATGACCACAAAACTGGCAGTGATGCTGCTTGTCTGCATGAAGTCCCTGTGTGTGGAATCAGCTTTCATTAAACCCCTCTTTTCTGGCAGGCCACCAAGTCTGAGAATAATCAAAACATTATCTACTTCAAATCAACAACAATATGCATTAACATATAAGTTATATTGATGACATAGTGCATTTTTAACACTGAACATGGTAAAGCCAGAATTGCCTTTATGTATAATTTCTAAGAATATCAGCAACAAGCAATGTATGATTGGCTCCTTCTTGCAAATCTCACCATCGTGTCAAGTGTTTTTGTATATTTTCATTTGGTTAAAAGCTCACTAAAGAAATCTGGCTTTCTCAGTGGTCACAAATATGTTGTAAAGCACCAATATGTTGTAAAACACACACATTATCTGATGCTCTTCTACACACTAACATTTAAGACATGATTTTTATATGTTATTCTGAGGATGTGTCTAAGGCATCTCATCTGCACTGCTAGAATTTTCTTGTCTCGATCAGTACTGAAGGTCAATGTCTTTCTCCAGGTGTTATATAAGAGTCTGTTAACAATTACAAACCCCAAAAGCCATGGAGAAAACATGACCAACCTGGGCTCAATCCCTGTCAGTCAATATGTTGCAGATTTAAAGGCAACAGGACCGACTTCATTGCACCGGGTTTTATCCCATGTGGCTCTGTCTCTTTCCACATTGCAGCCTGCAGAAAACGCCACACGAAGCACTAACTCCGTAGCTCCAGTGACAACCCCCAGGAGTCTCCTAGAAAACTGCACTCATGTACCGAATGATGCAATCTAGAATCGAAACCACAGCCTTCAGCTTGTACAGCAGGTGGCTTAACAACTTTGCCACAGAGTCAATTTGTACTGTGCTGAACCATGACCTGGTTACATACCTATATGCCTTTCCACATGAGGAGAAGGAAACATCTACAACACAATCCTCATGGCCATGGTACTTTGGTACAGCATCTTTAAAAATGTCTCTATACCAACCTTACTCAGATGCTACTGGGCTCAGATAACCTGGTGACCAATACATCAGACTCAAGTGTTCCAGAAGATTCACAAACAACGTTTATGTTCCACGTATATTAAAACATACAGAGATAATTAACATGTCCAATAATCTGATTCTGGTCTTCAGTTGCATGTTATCCTTCCATATTGTTACTTTCAAAAATAAGGGTTTACAAATAAGTTACAAATCCTAGCTGCAAAATATACATTCAAAAGTCAATAAATTCACAAACACTCCAAACATACAAACATACCCAGATCCACAAACAAGCTGCTGTGATGTATGTACACCTATGTGATCAGCCTTCCATAACCGCAATGCGTTCTGCAATGAAGCAAAGTCAGTAGATATAACCATCTTCATACGTGCACTTCCTGCAGGTTATCTGTTACCACAGGCTGGATATTGCAGTGTGGGCATGATAACACCTTCAACCAAGCTGATCTCTAATGCTAGACTAGGAAACTCAATGTTTTGAAATTCTGTGTGCAGTATTTACTTTCTGCCTGCTTTAACATATATGTTGATGGGGCTGGATCAGGGGACAATGAGAGGATACGGTCAGAAGAGAGTGATCAGATAGGGTCAGGAGATAATGGTGAGATAGGGTAAGGGTAGGGCAGGAGACGATAGTGAGAAGGGGTCCTGAGAAAATGATGAGATGTGGTTAGGAGACAATGATGAGATGGGGGTCAGAAGACAATGAGATGGGGTACAGAAGACAATGATGAGATAGGTTCAGGAGACAATGATGAGATTGTGTCAGGAGACAATGATGAGATAAGGTAAAGGTACGGCAGGAGACAATGATGAGATGGAATCAGTAGACAATGATGAGATGGGGTCAGGAGAGAAGGATGAGATAGGGTCAGAGAGAAGGGTAAGGAGAATGATGAGATAGGGTCAGGAGAGAATGATACCTGCCATACACCGCAAGGTTCTATATAGACAGTAAATGACAGACACAGAGAAAGAGAGTGTATGTGTGTGACTAAGAAAGAGATAGAGAGAGTGTGAGAGAGATGTAGGGAGTGTGAGTGTGAAAATGAATGAATGAACAAATGAACAAACAAACAAACTATTTTCAAAGGGTCACAAATTGGGCACACAGGCCTGTCTTGTGTGTGCGCGCACCCACACACACCCCCCCCCCCCACACAAAGAGAGAGAGAGAGAGAGAGAGAGAGAGAGAGAGAGAGAGAGAGAGAGAGAGAGAAAGAGAGAGAGAGAGAGAGAGAGAGAGGAGAGAGAGAGAGAGAGAGAGAGAGAGAGAGAGAGAGAGAGAGAGAGAGAGAGAGAGAGAGAGAGAGAGAGAGAGAGAGAGAGAGAGAGAGAGAGAGAGGGAGAGAGAGAGATATTTGTAAAGTGCATTCATTTCCTTGTTTCAAGTTGTGAAACTAACATCTATTCTAAAACACTGCATTTCCCACATTGTGATCTGTCATCAGTGATTACAGTTCACATCCGTCACACAGCTGCAATTCTACTTGGAACAGCAAATAACAACACCATTTCTGACAAACACCTGTCAATGACAACTGTAAATATATCCCATAAATAACAGCTGGCATGTCCAACCAGGCAGACTATCATTGACTGACCTTGAGCTCTGGCCAGCTGCACACTGAGGTCATCGATAATCTGATGCAGTTTGCTGACAGTCTCCGATTCCTTGCTGTCTTTGTCATCAATCAGTGTGGACAGCTGCTTGTGAGCTATCATCTGAAGCAGAGTAACAATTCAAGGGGCACATAAATTGGTATTTATTAATTAGCAATAAGTAAAGCATAGAAATAAGTAAAACTCATTTACATGCCCAAAAAAACTCATCATCATTGTCATGTGCCATGCCGATATGCATGGGTGGTCATGATTGTCATCTTACATGCTTGCTTGTGTTCGCTGATTGTGAACTCCAGCATGAAGTCCTGTATGTCGGATGAAGACATCCTGTTGTCCAACATCAGTGTGATGTCATACAGGGACCTGAGGTTTGCGTGAGTATCCATTGTCACATGTCTGGCTTATTGGTGTGCAGACTGGTGGTTCCTCGCCGTACAGGCAGACACTCTCCGACTTCGGAGGAGTCATCTTACAAGATCACTATAATGATCTGTGTTTTTGTTCTCATTCTTCCCTGTGGCCAAGCCATACTGTTTAAGAATACTTTGTTTTTCTTTCCACCATAGTGATCTGTGCTTTTGTTCTCATTCTTCCCTGTGGCTAAGCCATACTGTTTCAGAATACTATGTTTTTCTTTTACCATCAAGTCTTTCAATCAAAGTTATCAACTTTAAGTCTCCTCATAACATATCCATAGAATCTTGACTGTTTCTCTAATCACAATATATGCCTCTTTAATCAAGTTATATGCTTCTCTAATCACTTTACATGCTTCTCTAATCACTTTACCGCCGGTCTCCCTGGTGAAGGAGGTAATGACTTCCTCCGTAACCCCGTATATCCAAGTGAGAAACACAGCTGTACGAGATTCGACAGCGGATCGCGCCACATTGGTTACTTATGGGGTATGTGAGCCAGTCGCTCAGAAAGTAATGGCAAATTACTGAGCATAATCTTGCCAAGAACATGAACAACAGATGAAAAATGCTGGTGTTGACAGCAACGTCCTGTAATAGATATGCAACTTTTAAAATAAATCACTTTACCATCTTTATCTGTTTTTTAAAGGACTGTCTGTCATGTTTCCTTTCATCCATGGCAGAAAAACTCTCAGAAACCACATGTCCGCTGCTATTAGATGTGTTTGAGCTGTCAACGTTTCACATGCATACATAGTATCGGCTATACATAGCACTTTAATACTCTTTTTCAAATGCAATTGACACTTATTTTTTAAGCATGTTTTCCATTTTTCAAAAGGCATCTGTTACCATGGCAATTCATGTCCTAATCCCTACAAGGCAGTGTTTGTCAGATGTTAAGGTTGTTCAATGACATACTGGGGACATGGTTTAGGTCCACACTGCCCATGACCAAACAGCACATGCAGGATACTATGGCCTATATTGTGTCAGCTGTCTTTCCTTACCCAGAACTCTAGAACCCATTCTATGTGGCCACAACTTACATCATTTACAAGCAATCATCATCATCATCATGTGCCATGTTTAGCGACACAGGTGATCATGTTCCTCTACAAATATCTTGATAATTCAACTGCTGATAGCCTTCCATACCGCTGTGTCAAGCCATGCAGCATTTTCCCCTTCTGTTGACCTGTCTCAAACACCCTCTGATCTTCTTGGCTGTCAACCTTTCCCAGACCCTCTCATTTAAAAACATGACCAAACAAAGACAATTGTCTTATCACAATATGGGTCATCAAATGTTTTCATGAATTAGCTACTTGCAGTTTATGGATTTTGATTTGAGCCATCCATTGCATTCTAAGTATTATAAGTAGAAGCCCCAGCTGTCGTCTCCAATTTCTTCCTACTCTTTCCATTCTGTGTCCATTATTCACAGGCATTTATGGGCAGGGGAGCAACAGTAGCAGAGTGACCAGACACTCACTTGCCGACCCTAAGGTTAAGGGTTTGATCCACAATGAGGCAGATTCAAATTTTAATTGGCCTGGGCTCTCAAACTGACCCAGTCTAAAATAGGTACCAGAAAATGTCTTGGGAAGTAAAGGTTGTCAACACAATACTGACCCCATCACCCACTGACTTCCGATTGGTCTATAAAATATGGGTCTAGCACCATATGTCCAATGTGCCTTAGGCATGTAAAAGGTTCCATTTAACTGACAATAAATGGGAAGTATATCATCCTATACCTAGTACATAACAGAGCACATAAATGGGAAGTATATCATCCTATAACTTGTACATAACAGAGCACATAAATGGGAAGTATATCATCCTATAACTTGTACATAACAGAGCACATAAATGGGAAGTATATCATCCTATACCTTGTACATAACAGCACATAAATGGGAAGTATATCATCCTATAACTTGTACATAACAGAGCACATAAATGGGAAGTATATCATCCTATAACTTGTACATAACAGAGCACATAAATGGGAAGTATATCATCCTATACCTTGTACATAACAGAGCACATAAATGGGAAGTATATCATCCTATAACTTGTACATAACAGAGCACATAAATGGGAAGTATATCATCCTATACCTTGTACATAACAGCACATAAATGGGAAGTATATCATCCTATACCTTGTACATAACAGCACATAAATGGGAAGTATATCATCCTATAACTTGTACATAACAGAGCACATCAATGGGAAGTATATCATCCTATACCTTGTACATAACAGCACATAAATGGGAAGTATATCATCCTATACCTTGTACATAACAGCACATAAATGGGAAGTATATCATCCTATAACTTGTACATAACAGCACATAAATGGGAAGTATATCATCCTATAACTTGTACATAACAGCACATAAATGGGAAGTATATCATCCTATAACTTGTACATAACAGAGAACATAAATGGGAGGTATATCATCCTATAACTTGTACATAACAGCACATAAATGGGAAGTATATCATCCTATACCTAGTACATAACAGAGCACATAAATGGGAAGTATATCATCCTATAACTTGTACATAACAGAGCACATAAATGGGAAGTATATCATCCTATAACTTGTACATAACAGAGCACATCAATGGGAAGTATATCATCCTATACCTTGTTCATAACAGCACATAAATGGGAAGTATATCATCCTATACCTTGTACATAACAGCACATAAATGGGAAGTGTATCATCCTATAACTTGTACATAACAGCACATAAATGGGAAGTATATCATCCTATAACTTGTACATAACAGCACATAAATGGGAAGTATATCATCCTATACCTTGTACATAACAGCACATAAATGGGAAGTATATCATCCTATACCATGTACATAACAGAGCACATAAATGGGAAGTATATCATCCTATACCTAGTACATAACAGAGCACATAAATGGGAAGTATATCATCCTATACCTAGTACATAACAGAGCACATAAATGGGAAGTGTATCATCCTATACCTTGTACATAACAGCACATAAATGGGAAGTATATCATCCTATACCTAGTACATAACAAGAGCACATAAATGGGAAGTATATCATCCTATACCTAGTACATAACAGAGCACATAAATGGGAAGTATATCATCTTATACCTTGTACATAACAGAGCACATAGATGGGAAGTATATCATCCTATACCTTGTACATAACAGAGCACATAAATGGGAAGTATATCATCCTATACCTAGTACATAACAGAGCACATAAATGGGAAGTATATCATCCTATACCTAGTACATAACAGAGCACATAAATGGGAAGTATATCATCCTATACCTAGTACATAACAGAGCACATAAATGGGAAGTATATCATCTTATACCTTGTACATAACAGCACATAAATGGGAAGTATATCATCCTATAACTTGTACATAACAGCACATAAATGGGAAGTATATCATCCTATACCTAGTACATAACAGAGCACATAAATGGGAAGTATATCATCCTATACCTAGTACATAACAGAGCACATAAATGGGAAGTATATCATCCTATACCTAGTACATAACAGAGCACATAAATGGGAAGTGTATCATCCTATAACTTGTACATAACAGAGCACATAAATGTTATTAAAACTAACTAGAACAAATAACATGTGTGCCTGAGTGAAAAAATAAGTAGTAAGGTTTAGGGTCCCTGTAAGTTCTAAGGGGTGCCCATTGAGTGTCGATGGGTTGAAAACTATGGCGCTAGCCCTTATTTTGTTAACCCATTGGCACCAATATCTTGCTGACAGTCTTTACTCCCCAGGAAATTTTCTGGTACCCCTTTATAGGTTGGGTAGACCTGGGAGCCAGGTAACTTTTAAAAAAATCCCTGCCTGAACGGGAATTTGAACACACGCCAACCATGCCAGCAAGCAAGCAATGCTAGTGACTTGTACTACCACAGCTCCCAAAAGAAAGGAGGGAGATCTAAATATAGATGGAGAAGAAAATTAGAGACAGTGGTGATTAATGTGGGGAGGGCATGGAGGAAGATGCAGGGGATAGCAGAAGATAGGAGGGCTTGGCATGAATTGGCTAAGGGTCTATGTCTGTGGGATAAAGGGCAGAAGAAGAGGAGAAGAATGGGCATGCCCAGAGTGCCACGACTCTACTTCATAGATTTGTTGGTAGTCATGGCATGTCAAAAAGTAGTCATGCCTGGGCACGTCAAAGACGTGGAACATGATCCACGCAAGCATGCCGAGAGTCACCAAAGTGAAAAAGGATGATTCGCGAAGGTGGTTGGGGATCATTCGAGTAGACTCGTTCTATGGTTGAGGTTCAGGTACCATACCATACCAGTGTAAAATGGGCAATAGCTAGTTATTGCGCCACCAGTTTTAAGAGTTTAGTTAACTATCATTATGGGCGAATGTTACTGTGATTGTCACCAATTGTATGATGTATACATATTTGTGGAAAGCTAGTGATTAAACATAAAACTAGGAATTTGTCTCGTGTAGTTAGTTGAAGTCATGGACATGTGGATAAGATAATCTACTTATTATGGTGGACGAGCCAGTATTGATTTCAGCTGCACATGATCTCTGAAATGACATTCATAGCATAATTCTTTCCACTGAAATAAAATTACCATAATCACCTAAACATCAGCCACTTCGTATATGGCACAGTCTCCTTCTTCTGCTGCTGCAATCCTTTAACCCCCCCCCCAAATGAGGCCTTCAACCAACACTCTAGTTGGTTGAATTTTGCAGCTAAAGTTATCTACAGAATGGGATAGTCAATCCTATGTCAACCCTCGTTAATCACCTCTTTAAAAAGTGCAAACCACATTACAGTGTTACCGTTCTTTGCAGCCTTTAAGAGTCCCAGTAACTCACTGCCAATATCCCAAGTACGATGTTGATAATCTGAACTAACTAAGCATGTGCAAAAAGCCTTACAGTGAAACTACAAGAGAAAAGAATAACCAAAACAACAATCCACAAAAACTGAATGTACCTCCTCACTGCCGTAGCTAGCACTGCTGGTCAGGGAGATCACGTCTGCCAGCAGCTCCATTCCCGTTTGGGTTTCCGAGTGGGCCATAACCTCAGTGACATGCACAATCTCCGTCTGGGTATCGGAGTGGGTCAGCACATCAGCCAGAAGATGGTAGTCTGTTTGTGACTCTGTGTGACTCTTTTCCCAGTTAGTCAGTTTGTTGATCTCTGCTACTAAAGACTCTCGTTCCATGTCGAAGCTGGTCTTCAGCTGTGTCAGTTTGTGAGCATGGCTGAAGCAGACAGTTGAAGAGGTTAAGTATGAACTAACAAACAGAATTTACTTTCAAAGGGTCACAAATTGGGCACGCAGGCCCCTTTACATTCTGCCCTTCCAATCATTCATCCTTCGTTCATCAATTGTGCATGTTACATTCACACAAGAAAAAAATTACCTTGTTATGAGACAGGCAGATAGGCAGACACATGTACACACACACATCCATAAAACATACATACATACATACATACATACCTGCATACATACTTACACAAACGCTCAGAGTTATGCACCCACTCAATAACACTCAAATACACACTTCACAGCGTATATATTCTCACTCACAATCACAAACTCACTGTGCAAGACAAGTATGATCAAGACAAGTAATGAAAGTTTTGTGTAAACAATGAAATCACATCATGAACCAACTGGACACCTCTCTGGTAGACTCCTAGTCTTCTGCCTGTCATCTCTCAATGGAACGCAGGCTCTCAACCAACTCACACCTTTAGTAGACTTGCTCATTATTGGCTGGCTTTTGCAATTAATGTTTATTGCTTTTATTAATGTTTAATGTTTTGCAATTAATGTTTATTGCTTTTATTAATGTTTAATGTTTTGCAATTAATGTTTAAGACAGTCTCTGTTGCAAAGTGGTCAAGCTATCTGCCCAAAGACTGACGGTTTGATTTCGGACCTCGTCTTTTGGTTCAAAGGTGTATTTTTCTTGGAGACTCCTGGGTGTCTTCGCTGCAGCTATGGAATTCGTGCTTTGTGCGACGCTTTCGGCAGGGCGACCTGTGGAAAGAGACCAGGTCATCTGGAATAAAACCCAGTGTAATGAAACAGATCTCCTCGACTTTTAAGACCCAATGTTTACTGTGGGTTGAAGTAGCCAGCCCCACGCCAATCTTCCTTAATTGTCTCTGACAATATGCATGGTAGGTTACAATGTTGTTATTCTTTGCTTCCCTTATAGACCCTGATAAGACATGGGGTGGTAGACTGGTGGTACCTCCATCTAATGCTGTAATTATCACTTGAATGTCATTCTTTCCACACTCCCCACTCATTGGGTGGGTCAAGAAACTCTTGCAGTACATACATTTGTGCCACATATGGGTGTCATATCTCTCTACAGTCTATGATATAAGAAGAGCAACAGAGAAGAAAGAAAGAAAGAAAGAAAGAAAGAAAGAAAGAAAGAAAGAAAGAAAGAAAGAAAGAAAGAAAGAAAGAAAGAAAGAAAGAAAGAAAGAAAGAAAGAAAGAAAGAAAGAAAGAAAGAAAGAATACATAAGCAATCAAAAGTTTACATCCACTATTATGTCAGTAGAAAGACAGTTTCAAAATCAAAATATGAAAAGATACTTACTGTACGGCTTCATCTGTTCACCTGAAACTACCTATATCTACAATGTTGCCTCTTGTATAAACTTCACTAAGAAACTTTAACTGCCTGGCAGTTTCAAAATCACAACATGAAAACATAGATACTTACTCTAACTGCTTCTTCTCAAGCACCTCTGTAAGATTGTCCTCATGATCCTTCATCTGTTGTTTCAGTTCCTCGAGAGCGGCCTCTTGCTGACTAACAATCTGTACATTCAGAGCTGCAACAGCACTCTCTTTCTCCAACACAAGACTGGCCCTAACAGACTCTGTTTTTGCCTTTAAAGAAGAAAGTATCTCAGAGTTAAAAAAGGCTGCAGTATAAGCTAGGGGAAACAATGGAGTTGTGGGATAAGTTAGAAGAAATAATGAAGTTATGGGATAAGTTAGAAGAAACAATGGAGTTGTGGGATAAGTTAGAAGAAATAATGGAGTTATGCGATAAGTTAGAAGAAATAATGGAGTTGTGCGATAAGTTAGAAGAAACAATGGAGTTGTGAGATAAGTTAGAAGAAACAATGGAGTTGTGGGATAAGTTAGAAGAAACAATGGAGTTGAGGGATAAGTTAGAAGAAACAATGGAGTTGTGGGATAAGTTAGAAGAAACAATAGTGTTGTGGGATAAGACAGAGGAAAATATAGTGTTGTGAGATAAGTTAGAGGAAACAATGGAGTTGTGGGATCAGTTAGAAGAAACTATAGTGTTGTGAGATAAGTTAGAGCAAACAATGGTGTTGTGGGATAAGATAGAGGAAAATATAGTGTTTTGGGATAAGTTAGAGGAAAATATAATGTTGTGAGATAAGTTAGAGGAAACAATAGTATTGTGAGATAAGTTAGAGGAAACTATAGTGTTGTGAGATAAGTTAGAGGAAACAAACAATAGTGTTGTGGGATAAGTTAGAGGAAAATATAGTGTTGTGAGATAAGTTAGAGGAAAATATAGTGTTTGAGATACGTTAGAGGAAAATATAGTGTTGTGAGATAAGTTAGAGGAAACAATAGTATTGTGGGATATGTTAGAGGAAACTATAGTGTTGTGAGATAAGTTAGAGCAAACAATAGTATTGTGGGATAAGTTAGAGGAAAATATAGTGTTGTGAGATAAGTTAGAGCAAACAATGGAGTTGGATAAGTTAGAGGAAGCAATGGTGTTGTGGGATAAGTTAGAGGAAACAATGGTGTTGTGAGATAAGTTAGAGAAATAATGATGCTATGAGATACATGCAAAGAAACCATGATGCAGAAACTTGTCTAGGAGTTTAGTGAAAAGAATGGGCAGTGAGCAAGGGAAGTGGCCACCCCCACTGGTCATTATGCCATGGCCTAGATTGCGTGAAGGCAGTTACCCCATATCCCAATGACAGTATCTGCCATGGGATGACCTTTTCATTATGCTAAACAAAAGTAAAGAACCCATTTCCATGCCTTGAAATGTATAAGGTATATGGTGCTAGCCCATATTTTGTATCGATCAATCGGCATTCGAAGAGTGATTTGGTCTATATCACACTGGCTTTCTTTACTTCCCATAAAATCTCCTGGTACTTATTCTAGGCTGGGTTGACCTGAAAGCTAAGATTAATTTGTAAAACATTCTCACCCTGAGAGAGATTCAAACACATGACATGACCATCAGACTGGGAGGCAAGTGTGCTAGCTACTGCACTACTGAGGAAACCTTACATTATGTTACTATGGATAATAAGTTAACTGACATAATGATATCATCCATACAAATTTAACAACATAGATTAAAAACAAATATTCAGCTAACATTTATTATGCTGGCATTAGATACGAGAAAGTTAGTAACAATTAGCAAGCCTAACAGAAACCAAATATGAGAAAAATACAACAGAAAATTACATCAAAACAGATAAGAAAACCTGCCCGTGTGTTACTACGACCCCAAAGAGGAAGTAAAGATTAGTAACACTATAGGCCTCTTGAGCATGCTATCAAAAGCAACAAAAGAAGGTTGGTCTCACACTGGCTATCTCCCACCGTAAAGAAAATCAGCCAACATCCAACCAACCATGAACTGCCTTACAAAGAACTTGGCATGCAAGTTTGTGGACCTATACTCTGTTAGCTGTATCAAGGGGAAAAAGAAGAAGAAAGAAAAAAGAGAAGACAAATATCTTTACCTCAATTTCTGCCACTTGGCTTTTTCGTTCCTGCTCCTTTTCTTCCAGATCAGAATGAAACTTCAGCTTCAATACAGCTATTGTATCTTCTTTGTCTTTACTAAAAGCAGACTTGAGTTCCTCAAATTGCTCTCTGTGAGCTCTCTGTAGATCATCTTGTTGCTTCTCCGAAGATTGTTTTACTTCACACAATTCTTGATGCAAATCGTCCTTAAGCCTGTTCAGTCTTTCTACTTCCTCCAAACTGCCCCTTAACTCATCTCTGACCTTGTCAAGCTCAATTTCCATCTCTAAGATATGTTTTGTTTCCAAGTCTTTCAGTGCTGCATCAAAATCCCTTCTGTGTTCCTCATACTTCATAGCAAACTCCTTCTCGTGTTTTTCAGCCTGTGATAGTAACTCCTCATTCTTGCTAGTCAAATTAATCACTTTCTCTGAAGCATCAGAATGTGATTTATGAAGGTCTAGTTTTAGTTGCACAATTTCAGATCTTAGCTGCTCCCTTTCTTTTTCAAATTCTCCTTGAGCATTAGATAAAATTGAGTTACTGAAGAATGAAACCTGCGACTCCACAGAGCTGACAGCTGAAGAAACAGCTGCATCTACACCAGATCTTGTATCTGCCACAGATTTCCTCAATTCTGCAAGGCTATGCTTCAGAGACGGAAGATAAGTTTTCACTTTCTCTGTGAATTCTAAAAACCTGCTTTTAATTTTTTCTAAACTTTCGTCTCCACTCTTCAAATCCTGTTCCATTTTTTCATTTGCAGCCTTAACTTCTGCCAATGAGGTTTCAAATCTCTTGATAACCTCAGTTTTATCTTCAACAACATTTGTAGCTTCTAGTAATTCTTCATTGACACTTGCCAGCTGGTTCTGAAGACTGACAATAACATCATCTTTACCACAGACAACTTTCTCATTCCCTTCTTGGAGCTCTCTGAACTTGGTTTCAGTTTCGGACATAGACTCCTTTATCTTTAACAAGTCACCATTGGCTGCAGCAAGCTCTGCTTCCAGATTTATAATTCTAACACTTTCTGAGCTACAAGGTACACTAGAAGTGGGACTTTCTGGTATATCCTTAACGGAACTAGTAACAAAACTTTCTCCAACAACTACATTCTTGTTTTCTTCATCAAGTCCAATATTGCTACATATGGCTGTTGCTTCTGTTCTTGTCTCTATCACTGCACTATAGAAATCTCCACTGACAGCTTCACCAGAATCTGATGATGCTGCGGTCATATCAAGAATGTCCGCTGTGGCTACCAATGTTGAGGACTCATCAGTGCTGGAACCTTTTTGACTGGAAAGTTTGTCACTCTCTGAAAGCTGAATATCTTTCTCCTTGAGCTTCTGTTCCAGCACCTGGATCAGGGCTACTTTCTCAGCAAGTTCTGCCTGGAGGGAAGCAACAGTGTCAATGTCAGGTTTAACAACTTCCATTTTCTTCTCCTCCTCCTCTCTCTTGTCTATGGGAGAATCTGCCATTGGAGAGGGCATTGAATCTTCAAAGTAAAAATCTGCGGTAGCGAATTCATTAGAAGAGATGGGTGATGTTGAGTCTGTGTGGGTGGAGTTTGTCTTTGTTTGTGTCTTCACGGACTGTACAGCTGGACCTGGCTCAAAAGCAACAGCGGAACTGGAAGATTCTGAAGTGGCTTCACCGCCCTTCACTGAGCTGTGGTCACTGATGGGTTTGACTTGAGAGGTCAGAACATTTGTTGCTGTGTCTGTGAGACTAATCACAACTGGCAAATACTCTGTGGCCAGAGACTCCTGAACTTCTGGAAGGGTGAATTTAGTTGGTGGAGCCTCGGTGGCCACAATGATGCAAGGCTTGGTTATCGACTCAGACTGGAAGTGATAGAACAAACATATTATTCTTAGCTTTACACAATTTTTTTTTTTTTGCATATCCTTTACAGGACATCGCTGTCAACACCAGCATCTTTCAGCTGTATGTTGATTTCTTGGCAAGGTTACGCTCAGTAGTTTGCCATTGCTTTCTGAGCAGCCGGCTCACATACCCCGTAAGTTACCGATGCGATTCGAACCACTGCTGATTCTCACCGTCATCACGTTACCGACGAGAGTATACGAGATTACGGAGAAAAGTCATAACCTCTAAGCCACGAAGCCGGCTTTACACAATTAATGCTATAAAACATTTAATAATTGCTTCTATATATTATAAACTGTGGCTTCTCGCTTGCAAAAAAATTTTTAAGCGAAAATGAACATATACTTTCAAAGTGGTGTGATGTGATCTGTTAGAACAGTGGTTCTCAACCTTTTTTGGCCCGTGCCCTCCTTCACCATATTTTCAGAACTTCATTCCCCCCTTTCGTATTTCCTACCTAAAAATTTGGCCCATGCCCCCTTCACCACATTTTTAGAATGTCATCCCCCCCCCCTCCCTTTCGTATTTCCTACATCCCCCCTCCCGCCCCTACACAGTATATGTAATAATGGACGCACATACTAAAACAAGTCTAGACGTCCAAATAAAACGTGATTTGTGGATCTACTTACTTTATAAAATGAATTTTAGAAGGATGAGTCATACAGAACAGTAAAGTATGAAGGAAAAAACAAGATCAAGTAATCGGTTCTTGTATTAACGTGATCTTGAAATAATCTTTAAAACCAGCACAGAGGTCACTGGTGTATAAAGTGTGGTACAGGGTATCCCTTTATAAGCATCACAACGGCGGCCTTAACTTTCCCCTATGCCTGTGACCGAAGTCACCACAACACCCACTGTGGTTTCATTAACAGGCATCATCATCATATAGGTCTTTTTGCAGAACATCATCCTCATCCTGACTCACAAAAAAGACCCTCAATCTTTCACCAGATCTTTAGTTCACGTATATCCATACCCATGGTGGCTTTAATGTGCTGTGTCTACTGTCATGTTGGTTAACCCCTGCCTCTTTCCCTGAAGCCATACTTTCACAGACATATATTTCGTAAATAAAATTTATGGATCTAAGGGTACAAATGTTATTAATTGTGGCAGAGGTCGAATGGATAAGAGCGTTTGTTCTTAAATGTCCGGTGTACTGATGTCGAGGTAGCAGGTTTAAGCCCTACATCGGTCAGCTGGACTAAAATGTTGACTTCTCGTCCTTGACTTGGGGACATAAATTACAAGTACCCCTAAAGTCAGAGTGGATTTGCCCCATGGCGAGGGACACTGGTAAAAGGGAAAGCTAATCCACTTGCAAACATCAGCCCAGTACACTAGAAGTAGTAGCACATGAATGGACTACGTTTGAATTCAAAGCCAGCAAACGCCAAAAATTTAAAAATTTAATTGTGGCAATTTCAGTCACCGACGGATAGTAAGTAAGCAGAGTCAATGCCCCTTCTTACTTGTCTTGGGACATATTGGGTATATACATTTGTTCAATCAGTAGCATGTCCTTGGCAGAACCCCGCTCCCGTAACAACCTTCCGGAAAATCTGTCGGTCATAAACAAGATGTCCCGCGTCCGATACACCCATCTGGAGATCATCCGCCACATCCTGCACCCATCTTCTCTTTGGCCTTCCTCTTCCTATCTTCCCAAGCATATACACCTCCATTATTGTTCTCTCCAAACTTCTATGACGTTTCAAGTGACCAAAATATTTCAATATTCTTTGTTTTATTGTCTTTAATAGCCAACATTCTTCAATATTCACTCTTGAAGTATGGATGCATTTGTTCTTTTCTTTATCCAAGAATTTTTTTAGAACTCGTCTATAACATTTATATTCAAAATCATTTATGCGCTGGGTAAATGGTAAGTAAAAAAAGGAGAAAAGAATCCATTTACAGCGTACAATCATGCTAGACCCATATTTGTATGGGCCAACTGCCACTCAGTGGGTGATCAGTATCTCACCAGCCGCTTTTACTTCCCAAGGCATTTAATGGTATTTATTTTAGGTTGGGTGGACCTCGGAGCCTGGTTCAATTTTAACAATTTAAATCTGCCCAAAAAGTCCAGAAACAGGAACCTGATGTGAGTCTGTAATGTGCTAGAGCTTTCAATTTGTTTAGGCCTCAATGCAAGAGGGATAGTGGCCAGTCTATCATTCCACATGGCATGGACTGTTAGTGGACGATAAATGCAGGCGTTGAAGGGCATATGGCACTAGACATATATTGTATAGACCAGGCGGCACTCAAGGGGTAATGTTATCAATATTCACCTGCCACCTTTACCTCCCAAGGACAAGTTAAAAAGAACATCTCTTCACAATCTCTACTATTTAAGAGTCATGGTTCACATTTAGGAGGGCTGAGGTTTGGTGTCCACCTTGAGTGCTGGAGGTCCCGGGTTCAAGCCCCGGTGAGGGCCGGGAATTTCACGCGGACTTCTAGTAAATAAAATTTCCCCTGGTCTCTGGGTAGTGAGGCACTGCCTGGACAAAATTTCTAGTTAAAAATCTACTCAAAGTATTTTAGGATCCTCGCCGGTGCTACGGAGTTCATGCACTGAGGTGAGATTCTCCGGACTCAAGACTTAAGTTAGGATTAGACCGGAGCACTTATGGGTTATACCCGTATGCCGTGATGTTGATCCGTCGATTAAACTAAACCATGGTTCACATTTGTAAGAAACAACTGCCGCATGAACTCAACCAGCTAATACACTAACCAAATACATAAATACCTGGTATGACCATTCTGTCTGAGAAGACTGGGGCATGACCATCTGCAGCTGAGGTGACTCGCACATGACCTTGCTCAAAAGACTCAAGGATAAAGATCCAGTATCTACAGAGATACTGCAATAAAACAAAAAACATTTCAACTATACTAATCAGCATCACTCACTTATTTGAAAATATAAATCATACAATAAGCAGTGAACCAAAAACAACTAGTATATTGACTAGTCTTAAATGTTATTTTTAAAAACTAATTTTTGCGCAATATCTTCAGTGAACACATAAAGCAAGTCTGAGAAATGGTCAGACAAGTTTGAGAAGCAGTTAGAAAAGTCTTGAGTAGTCAAGCAAGTTTTAACAGCAGTCTGGCACACTTGAGAAGTAGTTAAACAAGTTTGAGAAGCAGTCAGACAAGTTTAAAAAGCAGTTAGACAAGTTTAAAAAGCAGTTAGTCAAGTCAGAAGCAATATGAGCAGTAGTCAAGCAAGTTTTAACAGCAGTCTGGCACACTTGAGCAGCAGTTAGACAAGTTTGAAATGCAGTTAGGCGAGTTTGAGCAGCAGTCGGACTAGTTTAAGCAGCAGTCTGGCACACTTGAGCAGCAGTTAGACAAGTTTGAAATGCAGTTAGGCGAGTTTGAGCAGCAGTCGGACTAGTTTCAGCAGCAATCAAGCAAGCTTTAGCAACAGTGGGACACTTGAGAAGCAGTTAGACAAGTTTGAGAAGCAGTTAGACAAGTTTGAGAAGCAGTTAGACAAGTTTGAGAAGCAGTTAGACAAGTTTGAGATGCAGTTAGACAAGTTTGAGAAGCAGTTAGACAAGTTTGAGATGCAGAGACAAGTTTGAAAAGCAGTTAGACAAGTTTGAAATGCAGTTTGAGCAACAGTCAAGCAAGTTTTAGCAGCAGTTACTACATACAGAACAAGAAGGAACAAATACAAACACTCTGCAAGATGTAACCTTCAAAGAAAATTATCACCAGCCACAATAAACATTTTGTCTTAGAAATTGAAGGACATTAGTCACATCAAACATCACTGTGAATTTTTTTTTTTTCCGCATATCCTTTACAGGACATCGCTGTCAACAGCAGCATCTTTCAGCTGTCTGTTGATTTCTTGGCAAGATTACGCTCAGTAGTTTGCCATTGCTTTCTGAGCGGCCGGCTCAGTTATCCCGCAAGTCACCAGCGGGGGACGAACCGCTCCCAGTTCTCGCCCGCTACGAGACTCTGCGTGATAAACGGGATTACGGAGAAAGTGTTGTAACCTCTCGGCCAGAGAGACCGGCCACTGTGAATTAGAATGGTATAAAAGGTATGGTGTTACTGATAAACACAGCAGAGGCCAACCAACAATGACAGAGGACACAGGACCTAAGCATGATAATGTATGAGGCAGGGGTATTGGCAGTGGATGAAGAGTCTTTCCAGCAATGTAATGAAAGCAAAGTTCTCAAAGGACTTGATGCACAATGATGGCATTCTAGTCTAAGTGACACTGTGTTTAATTTTATGCTTGAAATTACATACAATCAGTCAGCTTGCTGTGTATATACTAATTTGTTGGTTTATATCCATCAGTTGCACTAGTCAACACATTTTCAAAAGTTATTTGTATCAGAATTTAAATACACTATTTCTTATTGATTTTGACATGCTGATTTCAAATATAATGAAATTCACCAATTGGCTCTTTTTTTAATGATGAATTTACATTACAGTAATACAAATGATGCATGCTTGTTTAATTTTCTGTGGTGAACAGTTAGTCTTTCTACTTTAGAATTATAGAAATTGTGGTTGCATACTCAATTAACTGATATTTCAACATAAAATGATAGACAAAATAAAATCATTATTTAAAGTTCACATATAATTGTTTTAAAAAAGCATAATTGAACCCATTCTGTCATTATTCAGCAGCTATTCGAGCTCTTTGCTTCATTTTGTAGTAAATCAATGAGGTGTCTTTTGTCACAGTTCAACAGTAATCAGCTCCATTTGCCTTGATACTTTGTCTCCATAGCAGCAATGTCCTGGTGAAATTGTTCACCATGCTCATCCCTGACAGCTCCACAGTTTGACATGAAAAAATCCAGATGAGAATCCAGAAAATGAATTTTCAAGACATGTTGCAGCAAAGACTCTTATACTTCAGTAGAAGATTTTCTACAATTTCATTGTAATTATCAGATCTGTTGTTTCCAAGAAAATTGTCCACAACTGAATTAAATGCTAGCCATGCTGCTTTTTCCTTCCCATGCAAGATGCAAAGAAACTCCTCGTCATGAAGCTTTTGAATATGAGGACCAACACATACTCCCTCTCTTATTTTAGCTTCACTCAGTCTTCGGAAATTTTCTGATGAAGTATTAGGAAGCCTCATCTGTTTTCTCCATTGCTTTGACAAAGTTTTCATAAGACCCAGCTTAATGCACAAGGGTGGAAACAATATCTTGCTAGTGTCGAGAAGTGATGGGTTCTCATAATTCTTACTGCCAGGCTGCAATGACAGCCTGGTTGACCAATGTCTTCTGATGTAATGGTCAATTCATGCATGGCTATCCCACTCACAGAGAAAGCAACAGTGCTCGGTGTATCCACCCTGTAGTCCACACAAAAGAGCGACCACTTTTAAGTCACCGCAACAGTTGCATTACATATATAAATTGACCGTAATGAAATAAATTAATAGCATATATCTTGAAAATTAGACCCAATCAACATTTTTTCATGTCATTTTCCTTTTCAGCACACCAAAATTAGTTAAGATCAGATATTTTCATATCCGGTACATTTTGGTTGACTAGTGTTATCAATCAGAATGGTTCAAAAGGATATTAGCGTAAATATTAAAGGATATTCATACTTAATAGTTCCAGTGGTCTGAGGTTATGCACAATATCTACTCTGTCCTCAGCTGCATGCCTTCTTGCTAGTGTCAAGTTGGAATCTTGATTCCTTCAGCTATAGCAGTATGTGGTCAATGATGTCTGTTTCCTCATGCAATAAGCAATCATTTCTAGAAAGTATTATGTCTGTCTTGTTAAACCTTTTCCTTGTCGATCAGCCTTGTCATTTTCACGTACACTGGCAAGAACTGGACACTAAAGCCCTATCAGCTTCTGTAGGTGACGACTCTGTACCAACCATTCAAAGTCCTAATCACAAGTGTCTATAATAAAGCTGCTGGTTCTTAGACATGAACACTTACTTAGACATGAACACTTAGTTAGACATGAACACTTACTTAGACATGAACACTTACTTAGACATGAACACTTACTTAGACATGAACTTACTTAGACATGAACACTTACTTAGACATGAACTTACTTAGACATGAACTTACTTAGTTAGTTAGTTAGTTAGTTAGTTAGTCGACAGATCATCCTCGTTGCACATCGAACCATTCAGTCCATAAGTGCTCGGATCCCCTCCTCAGCAAATCCTGCAGCGTGTAGCGGCTAACGACGCCAGTTCTGTGTTGGTTTATCAATCTTCTTTGGCTTCCTGCGTAGTGTTCTTGTTTGGCCACCCCTCTTTTAATTTGCTGCTCCCGCAGTCTGGCCATTGTTGTAGATTCACAGTCATCACTTGGTTCTTGCAAAAGTCTCACTTCTCGTAGAGCATTCAGAATGTCAGCCTGGTCCATGGCGCGTCCGCCCTCCACAGTAGCCTCACCTGCGAGCTTGTCAGCCCGCTCATTTCCTTGTACTCCCGCATGACCTGGCACGAAGATGAAACTAATCTTTGCCAGCCGAGACCGCTTCAGAGGCAGCAACCATTCTCTTCGGATCGACCCCTCCTCTATCCTCTTGATCATGTTCATTGAGTCGCTAAGGAAACAAGCCCTAGTGAATGTCTGTGTCTCGAGCCATGTTATTGCTTTACTTACTGCCATGACTTCCATGGTCAGGCTACTTGTGGTTTCAGTGAAAGCACCAGAGTCCTCCTTCACAATTCTCCCTCCGGCCCGAGCTGTAAAGGCCCATGAGCTTCTCACATGTCGGACGACCGACCCATCTGTGTAGATGACTGCGTCACCGTCTAGCGAATTCTCGAAAATCAACGCTTGTACTTCAGCCTCCACAGCAGCCGGATTTTCTTGTCTGCATTTTCTATCTAGTTGGATGCAAAATGAAAAGGATGTGCAGAAGTCTGTTGGCACTTGCACCCACTCCTCGCCAGGTTCTAAGTCCTCAAGTGAACACACCTGTTGAAGAATGTCTTCGGCTTGACCCATCCACGACCGTCCTCTTTTTAACCTGCTGCCCTTCACCTTCCTAATTTCACTATGCAGTGGATGTTGTGTGTTTGCGTTAATTCTGAGGTAGGCGCGTGCCCTGCAAACTTGTATTCTCTCTTCAATGGTTGGAAAATCAAGAAGGTAGCGCATCGCCCTGCATGCTGTATCTCTTGTACATCCAAGAATAATGCGCATAGCTTCATTCTGTATCCTTTCCATCCTTTCTATCTGCTTATGGCTGAGAGTCAGGATTACCATTGTATACTCAAAAACAGACATGACCAGCCCCTCGTACAGAAGACATAGATGGCGCTGCTCACAGTTTGCTGCCGCCATCACCCGCATCGCTGCCAAACCCCGCTTGGCCTTTGTTATCACCTGGTCTATGTGCACATTATAAGCAAGGCTTCGATCAAACCGTATCCCCAGGTAATTCATTGCCTGCGTTCTTTCCACCGTCTCTGAACACAGCATTACAGTTGGTGTTGGATTGTTGACAATATGATTATTCAACGAGAACCAAGTCACTGTTGCCTTTGTTGGGTTGACCATTGCCCCAGCTTCATCACACCAAGTACTTATGCGATTGAGTTCGGTTTGTAGTTCCACAGCAACCTCCTCTCTATCCTTACCCTGACGATACACTAAAACATCATCGGCATACGACAATGTCCTGCAAGGTCCAGTGATCTGCTCACTGGTGATTCTCACTGTGTAGGCGTTGAACAGTACCGGAGATAATGGTGATCCCTGTGGTAGGCCAGGATATATTGTTGTTGGTTCCGAAGTCCAACTGCCACATCTAAGAACTACTTTCCGTTGGTAGAGGGCTGCAGCGATCCAACTAAGGAGGAATGGACTTACGTTTAGTTCAAGAAGCTGAAACATTAAAAAATCCAGTGGTACTCTGTTGTATGCGTCCTCAAGATCAATCGCTGCAGCAATGGTTTCAGTGCCTGAGTGGAAACCTTCATAGACATCATGGGCAAAGACTGCTGCATTGGTCCAGGTTTCTCTTTTTGGACGGTACCCACCCAGGGTAGGTGGGAAAACACCTTGCCTCTCTAGTTGGCTTGATATTTTCCTGGCAATTACCTTCTCCAGCAGCTTGCCTATTGTATTCTGCATGGTTATAATTCGATATCCCTGAATTTTTTTGTGGTCTTTGTCAGGCTTCTGCAAGGGAATCAGATAGCTGTGTAACCATTCCTCCTTGATGCTAGCACTCCCTATACTGTTGTTGTACATGTCTGCTAGTTTCTCTAGCTCATTGTCGGTACATCTATTTATGTCGTCGTATCTTATGCCATCAGGACCTGGAGCACTGTTTTTTGATCGTCGAAGCACAGCCTTGATTTCTTTCACTGTCACTGTGTCTTCCTCCGAAGTGTTCTGGGCCTTGCATCTGTCTGAGGTGACCTCCTTGGCCAGATTTCGGCCTCCCATGTCTGTCTGGTTGCCCTGCTCAAGGTAGCGTTCAAAGAGGGCTTTGCCCTTGTCCTCGTCAGTCCTCTGCCAGGTGAGGTCAGCACCTTGGAAGTCTGAAATGCTCTTATTCTTGACTACACCACTCATGCTTTTATGTAGTCGCCAGAACAATTTCAGTGACTTGTCTGTGCTTACTCTTTGACACACCTCTGCCCATTTTTCGCTTTTAACCACCTTGACCAGTTTTTTGAAATAGCTTACTTTTGTGTGCATCTCTCTTTCTAAGTGCAAGCAGGGACTAGGATGACCAGCTCTGTTCTTCTTGACATTTTGCCATCTCCTTACAGCACTACGCTTATCCACCCAGGCCTTCTCCACCTCGAAACTCCACCACGGTTGCTGCTCCCAGCTTTTTTTCCTGCCCTGAAACGTTCTGCGCTTGTCACGTCTTATTTTACTCACCACATCTTGCCCTGTACTGTCATACTGGAACGTCTTTACCTTTAGCTTGTGCTGCCTGGTTCTGCCTTTCTCCACCAATATGCTGCACGGGTGGTGGTCGCTGCCATGGTGTCCTAGGACACTCCATCTACACACTGTAGTGAGTGAAGGTGAAACTAGCGCCAGATCAATAGCACTGTCCTCATCGCCTGGACGGCTTGCTGTCCTGGTGACACAGCCACTGTTAATACAAACCAGGTCGATGGTTTCCAGTGCAGTCTCGAGCTCCTCCCCTTGTGTATTGGAGGAAGTGTTTCCCCACGCTCTGCCTTTAGCGTTGAAGTCACCACAGAAAATAACATTTCTCTCGTGGCCTAATATGCCACTTAAGCACTGCCACTTCTGGGCGTCCATACTCGCATTGCGGGCATAAACATTAACCAACACGAATGGTATACTGGAATGAACTCTCAACGCCTGTATTTGTATATCGTCACTGTCCCAACTGGACATGTCTAGCTCTGACGCCACCATGCTGTCGCGAACGAGAATCGCCGTTCCCAGATGTCGTCTGTTGTAGAAACATTTGAAGCCGGCAATTCGGAGTAGCTGATCGCCCAGTCTCGTCTCCTGGAGTGCTACAATGTCGTTCCTGTAAACTAGGGTTTCTAAAATAGAGCCCCGTTGTTTTACACTGGCACAGTTCCAATATAGAATACGGATGTTCCTGAGTCCTAGACGGTGACACTTGAGTCTAAAACGCCTCAAACCACCGCGCTTACCTTGCTTCTTTGTCCCTGCGCGGCTACCACGCCGCTTCGTTATGTTGACTGCTGACCGCTCGGAAAAAACACGTTCTTCCGCCATGTTGAAAAAACGTAAACACAGACTTCTGTTGAACCACACACGCTGCTGAAAATTCACTCAAGGATGGCTTCGCTCGATGCACGAACTCCGTAGCACCCGCGCAGATCTTGAGTAGAAACTCCTGGTTTTACATCCTGGCACACCAATTACACGCAAGAGATGAATAAATCCATCCCCTACGCGAAAAAGTTAACGAACACAAAACAACACGACCGTCCGTCGCCATCTTGAAACCGGAAGTTGGGAAGTTGGAACTTACTTAGACATGAACTTACTTAGACATGAACTTACTTACACATGAACACTTACTTAGACATGAACACTTACTTAGACATGAACACTTACTTAGACATGAACTTACTTACACGTGAACACTTACTTAGACAAGAACACTTACTTAGACATGAACTTACTTACACTTGAACACTTACTTAGACATGAACACTTACTTAGACATGAACTTACTTACACGTGAACACTTACTTAGACATGAACACTTACTTAGACATGAACACTTACTTAGTCTTGAACACTTACACATGAACACTTACTTACACATGAACACTTACTTACACATGAACACTTACTTACACATGAACACTTACTTACACATGAACACTTACTTAGACATGAACTTACTTAGACATAAACACTTACTTAGACATAAACACTTACTTAGTCTTGAACACTTACACACACATGAACACTTACTTACACATGAACACTTACTTACACATGAACACTTACTTAGACATAAACACTTACTTAGACATGAACACTACTTAGACATGAACACTTACTTAGTCTTGAACACTTACACATGAACACTTACTTAGACATGAACACTTACTTAGACATGAACACTTACTTAGACATGAACACTTACTTAGACATGAACACTTACTTAGACATGAACACTTACTTACACATGAACACTTACTTAGACATGAACACTTACTTAGACATGAACACTTACTTAGACATGAACACTTACTTAGACATGAACACTTACTTAGACATGAACACTTACTTAGACATGAACACTTACTTACACATGAACACTTACTTAGACATGAACACTTACTTAGACATGAACACTTACTTAGACATGAACACTTACTTAGACATGAACACTTACTTAGACATGAACACTTACTTAGACATGAACTTACTTAGACATGAACGCTTACTTAGACATGAACGCTTACTTAGACATGAACGCTTACTTAGACATGAACAGCTTACTTAGACATGAACACTTACTTAGACATGAACACTTACTTAGACATGAACACTTACTTAGACATGAACACTTACTTAGACATGAACACTTACTTAGACATGAACACTTACTTAGATATGAACTTACTTAGACATGAACACTTACTTAGACATGAACACTTACTTAGACATGAACACTTACTTAGACATGAACACTTACTTAGACATGAACACTTACTTAGACATGAACACTTACTTAGACATGAACACTTACTTAGTCTTGAACACTTACACATGAACACTTACTTAGACATGAACACTTACTTAGACATGAACACTTACTTAGACATGAACACTTACTTACACATGAACACTTACTTAGACATGAACACTTACTTAGTCTTGAACACTTACACATGAACACTTACTTACAAATGAACACTTACTTAGACATGAACACTTACTTACACATGAACACTTACTTAGACATGAACACTTACTTAGAGATGAACTTACTTAGACATGAACACTTACTTAGACATGAACACTTACTTAGACATGAACTTACTTACACATGAACACTTACTTAGACATGAACACTTACTTAGACATGAACACTTACTTAGACATGAACACTTACTTAGACATGAACACTTACTTACACATGAACACTTACTTAGACATGAACACTTACTTAGACATGAACACTTACTTAGACATGAACACTTACTTAGACATGAACACTTACTTAGACATGAACACTTACTTAGACATGAACACTTACTTACACATGAACACTTACTTAGACATGAACACTTACTTAGACATGAACACTTACTTACACATGAACACTTACTTCAAGAACTCCTCCAGTTCAGGTACAGTGCTTCTCAGCAACGAAATGTCATCTACGGTGACCTCAGGAAGATGTGTGTCAAAAGGTGGAGGAGTTCTAGTCTATGCGAGACAATAACACAAATATTTATTATCAGTGTAACACTTATTTTAAATCTAACATACATATCTGTCAACCTCCCCACAAAAGATCCTGTCATTATGTAGCAGGTCCTGTGCAGAATGCCGCTCCCATCACCCCATCGGAAAGATTCTCAATCCCTTGCCAGTCCCTCTGCCTCATGTGTTTCTATGCCCATGGTGTCTTAAAAGTCCACCTTCATGCTGGACAACCTCTGCCTCTTCTTCCAAAAACCATGCCTTCCACTACTGTTATTTGAAAACAACTGTGATGTTTAACCCTTTAACAGGTGAAATGTCCATTTCCGCCCGGACCCGTTAATGGGCGAAACGTCCCAAACCGCCCATTACTATTATGCATTGTAAAAACGCGAACTCTCGGCTTTCCGATACTTCCGATGGAAGCTTGATAACGTGGCCGCCATTTGCAAGCACGTACTATGAATTTGAACAGATTTTTAAAAGTTTTCGGGGTTTTTACGCTTCGTTTTTCAAAATGGATTTTGGTGAGTCTTCAAGTGATAGCCAAGATTTCGCTGGGTTCAATTTAAGTGACATTGAAGGGCACGAAGTTGACTATTAATCGGAGCTAAATATCAGTGCTCAGCGTTACTTTGCGTTAGCAGTTGTGAGTCGGACTTTAAAGAAAGTGATTACGATTCTGAAAATGTGTTTGTAAATTGCCATATAGATGACTGACAATCACAAACAATATGCTGTATTTCATAAATATTTGTGTTCATGTATGGATTACTGGCAACAATCACGTGAGTAACATATATTCTGCATGCTTTTCCCTTCATTGTGTTGTTTATTTAACTAAAATCGATTGACTAACACCTTATTTGTGATGTTTTTACTAACGTAACCCAAAATTTTACCACACCTGAAAAAATCTTGCCTGTTTGGCGCTAAAAAATGGACAAGCGTCTGCCCGGTAAAGGGTTAATATTCTTCTTCTTCTTCTTCTTCTTCTTCTTCAGCGTTCCGAGCCGCAAGTGGTATTAGAAAGATTGTGCGCTGTTGAAAATATTTTCGATAACCTGTTTTATATGTTGTTAGCAGTGTCTCTTCGTGACATAGCCCTTCTCTTTATATTTCCTGCTGATATGACAGCTACTACCAAAGACAATTATCAACATGAAAATCAATTATTTTTATTATTATTCATACTTTAAAAAAAAAAACTCATGGCATCGTATTTCTCATGTTTACTGCCTTAGTTTCTGAGAGTATATATAATTTATCACAATAGGCTAATAGTGCGGTGATGGATTACCATATATATAAAAACAATTCTGGGTAAGCAGTTCGAGGGGTGACAAGAAAAAGAAGAAATAAAATAACCATTAATTAAAGGGACATAATATACATAACATTTTGTAAGGGACATTAATCTGCATAAAATTGTTCTTGTAATTTATATAATTGTGGCTTAAGATTATTTTTAAATAATTCATAATTAACATGTCTTCTTTGAGTAATGTGTATGATATATAACAATGGGGTATATCCTGAACATTTTTAAATAATCAATATATTTTTTAATCATTTTCTAAGCATTATAAATTATAATCTACCAGTCTACTATTTTATGTATTTTGTCTTTATGCGACTATAACTTATAACTTCTTTCATTCACACAGGCTAACTTCGCTGCTGTATAGATTCCGTCTAGGTAACTTCTCACTGAGTCGAGAAGTTCTTTATTTTGAGGCCCTTTAGAGGTCAAAGAATTTAATGTTGTAATAACTTTATTTTTTTTTTTTTTTGTTAAATCTAATTTTCTCTTGCTGCGGTGATCATTTCTCATATTGAAATCCTTCCACGCAATCATGTCAAACTCTCCACATATCCTCATTTGATCTCCCCTGTATTTCCCTACCCGTAGTGGTGACTTATTTCAGCTTGCCCCTTCTCATGACATGCCCACAGAATGTGCTGCCTTCTGATGCCGGGGAACCAGTTTTTTTCCCCACATAACTCGTCGGTTGTCTGCTGATTGTCCATGATTGTTTTCCATACATCATGATTGGCCCAGTATAGCTCTCAAGAGCTTTCCCCCCCACATCGATAGACAAAGATAGAGTACAGAGAATGTGTTTCATATTATGAAATGCTGCTGTTGCCTGGGCTGTTTTTCTTTCTTCTTTGATTCGTCTTCCATCAGCTGTTATTAAAGTACTCAAACACATTGACTTGTTTCAGAATAATTCCATCCACGTTGATAGTGCATTTAGGTATATATGTTTTCTTTGTAATTACTATTACTTTTGTTTTTCTGTTATTCAGACTTAAGGCCTTTGTTTTGTATTTCTAATTCAATTATATCTTGTGAATGAGTTTAAGTTTTAGCAACCACAGAAGTGTCATTAGCATAACGACTGTTGTTTACATAATGCCCACCAATTAATATCCTTGCTATGTCTTGTATAGATATCATAATTGTTGTTCTATGTATAAATTGAACAGATCAGACAATAGTACACATAATTGCTTGACACCTTATTTAATGTATTGACAAGTTCCCAACTGTCTACCAATTCTTATAGCTGCTCTGTGTTGCCAATACATGTTCGTTATTTTTCTCGGATCTATAACAATAAGGTTTGGAATTGCCAATATTCTAGCCATATCTCAACCTTCTTCTTCTTATTATAGCTCATGTCGTGTGGCGTTGGTAATCATGTCTGTGCACAACCTTCTGTCTCTTGTGCTGCCAATCATTTCTGATACCGACGTTCCCCTTTACCATGATGTCAAATCTTCCCCTTAGTCTTCCCCTGTTTCTCTTCCATCATTCCTATAGTGATTACATACTCCAGCTTTCCCCTCTTTCCTTCTCATGACATGCCCAAAGAAGTCGACTGTCTACTTCTGAAGCGGGTAACTAGATCTCTATGGCAGTAAATAAAATATTTCACAAGGGGCATAACAATTAAAATGTAACTTTAGATTTTATAAAATGAAATCTAGTTACTTTTCTTTAATGTAAGTATTTAAACGTATTTATATTCTTCTTCTTCAGCGTTCCGAGCCATTGAGGTTCTTTGCTGCAGAAACAATCCGTCTCCATTCGTCTCTCTGGTTGACCTTCTCTTGCCAGTCGTTGATTCCAAGTGCTTGTAGGTCTGTATGTATATTATCTCTCCACCGTCTTCTTGGTCTACCTCAGGGTCTACGGTGATGTTTAATATAGCCGAAGTATTTCAGTTGCCAAGAAATAAAGCTGTTTACTAGCTAATTTTCTTCCATGTCCAGATCTGGTGGAATGTCACTATTTTTCTTCTTCTTCTTGATCTATGATAATCTACAAATGTTTTGGTAACGTTAAAGTTCCTTTTACATCATACAAACTAACACTGTAGAAACGCAATAAAAACTGCACAACGTTTAACTACACCCATTATTTATTTAATTATCAGTGGCAGCTGACATTGTTACTGTCAACACTTTGTAACTGTAACTTGATTCATCAACAACTTCAAGTATATCAGCCTCTGGGCTGGTCATTATGTTTCTTGATCAGTCCATAGTTGTCTGTCTTGCGTCTATCTCTCTTCCAAGTGTCTATCTCTCTCATTCCAAATATCTATTTCTCTAATTCCAAGTGTCTATCTCTTTAATTCCAAGTGTCTATCTCTTTCATTTCAAGTCTCCATTTCTTTAATTCCAAGTGTCTATCTCTTTCATTTCAAGTGTCTATCTCTCTAATTCCAAGTGTCTATCTCTTTAATTCCAAGTGTCTATCTCTTTAATTCCAAGTGTCTATCTCTTTAATGTCGTTCAAGCCAAGTGTCTATATCTTTAATCCCAGGTTTCTATCTTTCTAATTCCAAGTGTCTATCTGTCTAATTCCAAATGTCTATCTGTCTAATTCCAAATGTCTATCTCGTTCATTCCAAGTGTCTATCTCTTTAATTCCAAGTGTCTATCTCTTTAATTCCAAGTGTCTCGTCTATCTCTTTAATTCAAAGTGTCTTATCTCTTTAAGTCCAAATGTCTATCTTTCTAATACCAAGTGTCTATCTCTTTAATCCCAAGTGTCTATCTCTTTAATTCCAAGTGTCTATCTCTTCAATTGCCGGCTTCCTGGCCTAGAGGTTAGCGACTTTTCTTCGTAATCTCGTATACTCTCGTAGGTAACGTGACGACGGTGAGAATCAGCAGTGGTTCAAATCGCGTCTGTAACTTACGGGGTATGTGAGCCAGCCGCTCAGAAAGCAATGGCAAACTACTGAGCGTAATCTTGCCAAGAAATCAACAATCAGCTGAAAGATGCTGATGTTGGCAGCAATGTTCTGTAAAAACAATCTCTTCAATTCCAAGTGTCTATCTCTTTAATTCTAAGTGTCTGTCTTTCTAATTTCAAGTGTCTCTCTCTCTAATTCCAAGTGTCTATCTCTTTCATTCCAAGTGTCTATCTCTTTAATTCTAAGTGTCTATCTATTTAATTCCAAGTGTCTATCTATTTAATTCCAAGTGTCTATCTATTTAATTCTAAGTGTCTATCTATTTAATTCCAAGTGTCTATCTCTCTAATTCCAAGTGTCTATCTCTTTAATTCCACGGATGTCTGCATTGACATATCTGTACATGTCTGTATTATAGATGTTATCCTTGGTCTACCCCGTCCTCTTTTCAGGAGAAGTGTTTACTCCAGAGGAAAGAGAACACCAAAACACCTGGAACAAGGCAAACTGCAGAAGCTGCCAGATTAGCAAAGCAATGCTCTAACTGTCCACCTGTCACAGCTTCGATCCTAGACCAGTTGTCGACCAAGGCTTAGGGTCTGGTCTGCCCTGCTATGACATTTAATCTTTAGGTAGCTTTTCCTCGCACTAAGATAAGGCTTGTACCCTCCCATTTGCGCTCCTCCACCTGAAGCCATTGGCACAATGTGGGGTGTCAGGTTTGGTGAGCACTGCCCAACATTCAGCACAAACAGAAGGCAGATAGTAGTGTCTACTGTTATACATAGCTCAGTCATGTCTAACTAAGACCTGACAACAACTGACAGTTTAATGGCCTGATAAATCTATGAACATGTCACGTATCCATCTTCGAGAATGATCATTCTCCATCAAATGACAGTGGTAAGAACACTGTCACCAGCATGCTGTAAGAAATGGTACAAATGTAATCTGGATTTCCATCTGGGATAAATTACAAACCCAGGAATTTGTAGGAATGTCAAACTCAGCTTACGAAAGCTATGTGCTTACTTTGCCAGATTAATCATTTCATTTGCATGTATATTTTCACTTAGCATCAAACTTCTCAATTATCTCATCAATTGTATCCTTTTTGTGCGTCTTATTTTAATACATGAGAATGTATCAAGGGTGTAATTTTTTTCTGAGACCCTTTGAGGTCGTCGTTAGTTACATAGTTTATGTTTAGTGTGACACTTTCAGCGGGCTGCTCTGCAGCAAGAGACCAGGCCATATGGGATAGAGCCCGGTGCAATAAAGTTGAACTTCTTGCCTTTTAAACACCCCCCACCTCCCAATTTTGTTTTCAAGCTTGTCAATGCAGTACCACTGGATTACATTTTTCAAATATCCAGCAGTACTTGTCTAACAGGCCGTGTCGTGTTGCGTTATAACGTGTCATGGGAGCCGGTTGTTCAGAAAGCAATGGCAAACTACTGAACGTAAAAACTTGCCTAGTACATCAACAGCAGCTGAAAAATGCTGGTGTTGACTGCAATGTCCTGCAAGGGATATGCAACGTTAAAAAAAAAAACTTGTCTAACAATGTACAGTATATTTAACATTTTTTCTCAATGTTGATCACAGTATTTACAAAGCTTTGGAGTTGCGGTAGCCAAGTGGCTAGCTATACTTGTCTTCTGGCCTGGTGGGCTTGTATCTGAATTCCCATCCAGGTGACCTAAAAAACTGACCTGGGCTCCCAGATCAACCGTGTCTAAAATGGATACAGGGAATTGTCCTGGGACGTAAAAGCAGCCAGTGTGATAGTGACTTCACCCATCCAGTGTTGAACGATCTATACAAATATGGGGCCAGCACCATATGCCCAAAATCCCCCCTTGGCGTGTAACAGGGCCCTTTACTTTAACTTTACTTACTTACTGGTACCAAAGCACCAGCCTAGAATTCCAAAATATTGTCCAGTTTGTCAAAGTTTGGATACAATCTTCAATCATAGAAAACTACTTACAGCAAAACTGGGTGGCATGTCATCAAATCCCTTGAACAGTGTGTCCAGAAGAAAGTGCTCCCCTGGCAAAATAACAAGTATGTCAGTTTGAGCATGACTGGGAAAGATCACAACCTGATGCAAATACAATGAGAATAATGAACCAGAAAAACATGTTTAATTTCCTTTCTTTAAGCAGATGTGGAACCGAAGTATCATAGAGTTTAGGGAGCTTACTTGCCAAAACAGTAGTCTCAAATTCAATCCCCAGCAGCGGAGGGGTTATTTTTTTCTGACCAATATGGTTCTGGGTTGACCCAGCCTCATTAGATGGGTCATCATCATCAAGTGCCTTGAAGACTGACTGGCAAGGGTCATCATACTTCTCCACATTTTGCAACCTCCGGCAGCATGTAGCAAACCACGCAAAGACATCTTGTTTTTTACTATCTCCTGTAGCTCCCTCCATGTCCTCTCAATATTCTTCATTTCTGCCTATAATTCTGTTCTCTGTGTTTCTAGGTCTACCGCCATTTTGCTTGCCTTGTGGGTTCCAGAGATGAGTGTCTTGTTATATTGTCCTCAGGCTTTCCTCACTGTGTCCTAACTAGCAACAGCATCTATTCCTCACCTCTTGGTTCTCTGGAATTTGTTTAGTTTTCTCCTTGAGCTCTACATTGGTGATTCTGTCATATCGTTTTATCCCCTCTATTCTGTACAGGCACCAATTAGTGAATGTCTTTAGTCTATTAGTAATTCTTGTAGTTGTTCTCCCTGTTTCAGACCCATACAGTAGTACTGATTTATTTTGAATTAAAAGTTTGAAGTTTGGTGCTAAGTTTAATTTCCTTTGACTTCCACAAATTACCTAGCACTTATGAAAGCTCCTCTTTCAGTGTGTGTGTTGGTGGACGGGTAGGGAATGCGTGTGTGGGTGGGGAGAGGTGTGTGGTGTGTTGGTTGGTGATATTGTGTGGGTGAGGTATGTGTGTGTGTGGGTGGGGGATTTTTGTGGTGTGTGAGTGGGGGTATGTGGGGTGGATGGGTAAGGGTATCTGTGTGGGTGTGGGTGGGATTATTTTGTGGTATCTGGGTGGGGGATATGTGTGTGGTGTGTAAGTGGGGATGTGTTGGTGAGGGATATGTGTGTGTGTGGTGCGTGGGTTGGGAATAGTGCCTGGTAGGGGGTGTATGTGATGTGCGGGTGGGGGATTGTGTGGGGGGGGGGATTAGGTTAAGGCATGTGTGGGTGGGTGGAAGTTGTATGTGTGGGTGGTAGTGTGTGTGTGAGTGGATTGGGGATGTATGGGTGTTGTTAGGGAGATGTGTGTGTGTGTGTGTGTGGGGGGGGGGGGGGGGACATGTCAGTTGGTGGGGATGTGTGTGTATGGTTTGGGGATGTGTGAGTGGATGTGCGATGTGTGGGTTGGTGGGGGATTGTGTGTGTGGGTGGGGAATATGTTGTCGATGGAGATGTGGCTGGGGAAGGGTGGTTTGAGGTGTGGGTGGGGAGAGGATGTGTGGGGTAGAATGTGGATGGGCGTGGGATGTGTGGGTTGGTGGGGGAATGTTTGTGGGTGGCGAGTGTGTTTTGGTTGGGGGATCAGGTGAGGGCAGTGTGTGTGGGTGGGAGATGTGCGGGAGGGGGATGGGTCGGTTGGTGGGGTATGTATGTGTCCCTTGGTGTGCGTGTGTGTCGGTAGGTGGGGGTGTGTATGTGTCCCTTGGTGCGCATGTGTGTGGGTAGGTGGGGGTGTTGTGTGGGTGGGGTGATGTATGGATAGGTGGGAGATGGGCTTCATACCATGGTAATTAGCCTTGTTTATGTTTACAACATTCATTTCACAATGTTTATTTTTCTTCCTATGCAAATGTATAATGCTCTTGATGAACGAAAGACGAGTGATTGGAAGGGCCGAATGTAAGACGGGCCTGCGCGCCCAATTTGTGACCCTAATAAAGTTGATTTGATTTGATTTGTGTATTCTTATTTTAATATCTCTATCTGTTCCCCTATTTTTGTCTGCATTGTTTCTCAAACAGGTGTATGATTCTGTCTCTTGAAGTCAGGTTTCACCACGGGAGAGTGGGTTGTTATTTGCTTGGTTTAATCTCATTATCTTTGTCTAACTATGAATTTTTAGACCTAATTGTTGTGACCTCTCATTAAATGTGATAAGTTTATCCTGCATTTGATTACATCTGTGACAGGAATGCAATGTCATTGGCAAAGTCCAAGTCATCAAGTTTTTTGTTAACGTCTATTGAATGCCAATTATTGTTGTCTTCATAGCCCAGCCATAAGTCAGTAAAAATAATAATGGTGACAAAAGGCATACCTGTCATATTTGTGTTTTTATTTCAAATTTATCAGTCAATTTTCCCTCATGAAGAACTCTATATTTCATATCTTCTTACTCTTATTAAGTTAATGATTTTCTGTGGGATCCCATGGTGACGCATCAGCCTCCAAAGGGATTCTCTATAATGCTGTCAAAGGCCTTTTCATAATCCACAAATCCAATATACACTGGCAAATGCAGTTTAATACTTTACTCTATTATTGTAATATGCAGTGTGGCTATCTGGTCAGTGCAGGCAGGATCTGTTTTGTCTGAAGTCTGCATGTTCTTCCCTTAGTTGAGTGTCCATGGCATCTCGTAATCTCTCCAGAACAATCCTGCTTAATATTTTCCCAGGCACTGAAAAATAGTATTTCTCTATTTTTAAACTTCTGCAGGTTCCCTTTCTTAAGCAACTTCACCAGATATTCTTCTCTCCAATCTGCTGGTATTTCTCAGACTCCACCAACTAATGCATACAGCAGTTCTGTTGAAGTGTCTATATTGAATTTAATAGTTTCTGCTGGGATACCATCTGGATCAGCAACTTTCCCATTGTTCGGTAGTTCATTTGAGTAACTCTATTTCCTTTATGTGACTTGAAGAGTACAAGTAAGGGGATTATGTTTCAGACCTTCAGTTGAGTAATGATACTTTTCCCAAAGATAAGATATTTTCTAATCAGACCTTGTATGCCCCTCACTATAAGGTAAAAAAACTAATAGAATATGTATAGGAAAATTAATTAACTAATATTGAATACACATAAAATTAAACTAAAGTGATACATACAGAATGGGAGCAGCAAAAGCACAGTGGCTAGTATGCTTGCCTGCCGGCCGGCCAGGTATTCATTGGTTCAAATTTGCATCAAGGCAGATTTCTTTTTTTTAAATTGGCCTGTACTTCCATGTTGACCCAGAGTAAAATGGGCATCAGGATATCTTGGCATGTAAAAAGCACCAGGATAATAATAACCACATCACCCCTCGAGAAACAAATAGTCTATAAAAAATATGGAGTTACCACAATATGCCCAATATGCCTTAAGGGTGTGTGAAAAGGGTCATTTGTTTTTTACCAACGATTTTAAAAACCACAAAATTAAGCAGGCCTATTACTTTAAGAAAAATGTCTGAAAGAAATATTAACCTAGCTTCCTCGTAAACTGTTTTCTCCTTTCTGTTTCAGTTAAGTACATCTGCTTTGAGTCGTCCACCAGTGCCTCTGCCCACTGTAATATGAACATCAGCATGATAAAATATAAGTGCCACTGAAATATAATATAGCAGTTTCAAACAAACACCAGATATTTCAATATGTCAGCTGTAGTGGTACAAGCATCTGTGGCCTAGGAGTAATGAACGCAGTTTCACACTCCTGACATACCAGGTTCAAGGTCAGCCATGGCGATTTGGAAGCCAGCAGGCTTTGCATTTATTTTTACCAGGCAGTGGTATGAGCACCAACCGAATCAGAATGCTAATGGCAAACTACTGAATGTTAAATTGCCTAGAAAAATGACAAACAGCCAAATAATGCTGGGGATGAATTGCGACATCCTGTAAGGGACATGCAACTAATTTTAACTGGTACAAGGTAGTACAGAAACAAGTTAATCAGTAGTTTTACCTGTAATGTGTGTACATATACATTTAGAAATAAGGTTGAAAACAATTACATACCCAGCTTTATAATAAAATTATACATAAAATACCAATATTAGTGAATTTTATCACAAGATATAATGCAAAACAAATGACTCGTTTTCAAACAAAATAATACACAAAACAAATAACCCTGCCAAGTGGCCCCAAATCACTGTAGTGTATGATTAGTGTTGACTGTTGGGTATGAATAGGAATATTTGCAGGAACAAATCTTGGACAAATAAACATGCTTCCTTGCATTCTGTTTTGAAGTGGGCAGGAGACTTCATCTTGTGTTTTCATTTGTCAAAGCCTTCTAATGAAGTAGAATGTTCTAGAACAGGTAACTCTGTGTGACTTTGAACTTTGTTAGAGTAACTTGAGGCAGACCCTGTAAGAATTTCTAACTATTATAGACAAGCAACAGTTTCATTGAAGAGGTTGGCAGCAACAGAGGTGCGATTCTAAGACTAAATTGTGACTATCTTAGACTGCCAGAGTAACTAACAACTGCCTGGAAGAGGCTCATGAATGCTGAACATTATATACAACTATAGGAAAGAGGCAAACAGCATTCTTTGGTCATGTGATGATTTGGAAAACATCACGACTGGAAAGACCAGTGAGAAAAGAGGCAGAAGTAGACTGAGAGAAATTAAGCTGGATTGACTGAGATGGTGACATGGAGGAATATCATCACCTAGTAAATCTCTAGAAGGCTTGATTTCATAGATAGTGATAATATTGGATGTATCACTATTTTTAATATGTCAGGTAGGACTTCAACGTAGTTGACTGATGATGATGTGTAAATATCTTATGGGTCAACATAATTGATTGTATCCATGATATCTGTGGAGAGACATGAACACCTTCACTAGCTGGCATGGCACATGATGATGGTGATGATAGACAAGCACTGACCTGTGTAAATCTGCTAGAGAACAACCTCCTCCTTGCTGCCTCAACCACCATATCAGCATAAACCTGAGGGGCAGCTTTGACCTGACTGAGGAGCTCCAAGTTGCACTCCAATATCCTCAAAGTTTTCATGTGATAGATCAGATCACTGTCCAGCTTGGAAATACGGGTCTCAATGTGCATGACCCACCTGATCAATTGACAATGTCTCGTTAAACTGTCATGGTTTATGGTAAAGACAATGGTAAACTAAAAGACACTTGCCTGCAAATCCTGTTGGTCAAATCCCCATCGGAGCAGATTTTCAAATTAACTCCTTAAATGGATACCAAGAAAATTTCTGGAAAGTGAATAATGACCACATCATCCCTGGAGTGCTTATTAGTCAATAAAATATTATTCTAGCACCATATTCCCAATTTGCCTAAGACATGTAAAAGGTTCCTTTACTTTGTACTTTTCATCTTCTGAAATGCCGCTTTTGCTTGGCATATTTTGCGCTTAATCTTAGTCACAAATCTTCCATCTGATGTTATGACTGCCCCATGACATTTATATTTACTGACATGATTAAGCATTTTTACTATTATAATATCATATTTAGGTGATCTTTTTCTTTGATATCTCCCATGTACATTAGAAAGATCTTGACGTAGCATGATGACACATTGAAATGGAACAAATAAAAGTAATGTTAAGACAAACTCATATATTATACCTCACAAGAACACTACATCAGGCGTTACTGTTATTTTTGTACAAATCTGCCTTAATGGGGTTTCGATATAGCAAATGGGTTTGTATTTATTGCTTATTAGCTGCATCTCAAGATAGCTTGCTTGTTACATAGGACCCATTTTAACATACGGCTGTGAATCCTGGACAATTAGTAAACAGTCGAAAAAAATCCCTAGGAGCCTTGAAGATATTATTTTATAGACAAATGCTGAAAATTCATTGGACAGCCAAAATTAGCAATCTGGACATTATGAGGGAGACCAAGTCGCAGACAACAACTTATCACACAAATCAGAAAGAGGTCGTCATCAATTTTGACCACATTATGAGAAGACAAAAACGCAACAAGTTGTGACAACCGGAAAGATTTGTGGAAGGACAGATGGAGGTAGACAGCAAAGAGAAAATTCTTGACAGTCTTATGTCATGGCACAGAAGGGAGTCAACAGATGAACTGATCCAACCATCGGAAACTGCAATTTGTGGAGAAGTATGATCGCCCACATCAGCTGGCAAGGCACTGGTTGACCACCTTTCTGCACACACCTGGTTTGTATTAGCCTATGCTGCTGACCCAATCTTTTTAAAGACCACCTAGTATTTTATGGGTGATATGATCAATATCACGCTGTTACCCTTGAATTTTCTGGTACTCATTTTTCACTGGGTCAACCGGGAAGGGCAGGTCAATTTGAACAAATCTGCCTTGATGAGGATTCGATACAGCACGTGAGTTTGCACTTAATATTTCTTAGCAGGACCTCAAGATAGCTTTTTTTTTGGTTTCACTGTCCCACACACAGTATGCCGGAACAACTTCATGTGCTTGTTATACAAATAAGGATTCTAGTCACACACAGAAACTCTAAGAACACATGTGAGTTGTATATTCTTTCTTTCTTTCTTCCTTCCTTTATTTCCCTCTTTCTTCCATCTGCTCACTAAATGTTGCAGATTGCAAGACAGATTTTTGTTTGATTCACTGTCCCATACACAGTATGCCATAGCAGATTCATACGCTTGTTATACAAATAAGGATTATAGTCACATACAGAAACTCTAAGAACACATGTGGCTTGTACATTATTTCTTTCTTTCTTCTTTCCTTTCTTTCCCTCTTTCTTCCATCTGCTCACTAAACGATCAGTTTGCAGAGAATGCAACCGCCCATCAGCCTACCCAAGTCTCTGGTGGATGTTGGTAGACATTTCCTGCTTGGACTTCTTGAAGTTGTTCTGCAGTGTTTCTATGCGTTGTTGCCTGTCTAACATCTGCCTCAGTTGCTGCTGGTGGCTCCTGCATAGATCAGGAAGAATTAGGGCCGGGCTCGGCGTTGAACTTAGCCTTGACTGCTGGTTGAGAAACCCCTGAGGAAGACAGAAGGACAAAAATACAAGAATATATATGATGGAAATGCGTAAAGGTAAAAGTAATCCTTATGACAGATAATGGTATATGGCGGATACTGATGTATGGTGAAAACTGTCATTTGGTGGATATTACCATATGGTGAATACTACCATATGGTGGATACTGATATATGATGGATATTGATATTTAGTAGATACTGACATGTTATGGATACACACTTATGATGGATATGAACATGAGATGGATACTGACTTGACATGTAGTGGGTACTGATAAGTGGTGGATACTGACATATGATGGATATTGATATTTAGTAGATACTGACATGTTATGGATACACACTTATCTGACATATGGCCAATTTGAAAAAAAATTTAAAGGCAAGGCAAGAGAACCAATTTCACTGCACCACATTTACCCCATCTGGCTCGGACACTCTCTGCAAAATGCAAATCACCTGCTGAGAGCATTGCACAAAGGATGAACTCCATAGCTCAAGCAATTATAGGGAATAACAGAGTCCATGGGAATCTCGATATATGAAGCCCATAAACAGGCACTCTCCCTATATTTATGCTTCATCTCAACACTGCAAGGTACAAGAGGAACATGATGAGATGAGAGAGGATTGAAGTGTCATGATCGCCAATGCCTGCTCCAGACCAAGTATCTGAAGGACAAGGGGATACTAAGAGCTGTAAACTTCATGGCCACCAGCATCACAATTCCAAAATGGGAAATAATCTCTTAACTATCTATGCAAACAGTTGGTGTTGATTTATACATCATGTAGCAGGTGAAGGAATTAAGGACGTTGATCGTAATCCCGTATACCCACATACAAAACACAGCGGATCATGTCGCATTGGTTTCTTATGGAAAGGTATGTGAGCAGGTCATTCAGAAAGCAATGGCACACTACTGAACGTAAAATTTGCCAAGACATTAACAGCAGATGAAAAATGCTAGTGTTGACTGCAATGTCCTGTAAATATGTTATGCATTTAAAAAAAAAAAAAAAAGTAGGCGAAGGGCTGGTTTTTTCGAAAAAGGTATAGGTGCCGGTCGTTCAGAAAGCAATGGTAAACTACTGAACGTAAAACTTGCCCAGGAATCATGAACAGCCAAAATGCTGAGGTTGACTGCTACGTCCTGTGAAGGACATGCAACTAATTTTTCTAAGCAGGTCATGTACAGAACATGGCTCTCAACATGGCATGCTGAAAAGCCTCCAGATCTCTTGCCACTTCTCTCACCTCACGCCCAAGATGTGTGCAATGTACTGTGTCTTTCTTTGTGCTGGTTGACCTCTGCCTTTTATTTCATTAATTATGCCTTCCGTCACTATTCTTCCCAAGCCACATATATCATAAATGTCAATAATGTAGTGTCTGAGTTGACAGTGGCAGCAAACTGTTGGATTTTTTTCTCTCCAGGACATGCTGGTGTGGTGGGAATCAAGCAGCAGATATAGATTGGTGGCGTCTGCACCCCTTAGTGGTGTATTGATGCATGATTAGGCACATGTGGTTGGGGCACTTTGGAATTGTGTGTATAGTGGAGAAGAATGGTGCTGCAGGGAGTCATCAGAGGATCTGGTCGACACTCATGACCTCGAGGAAAGGTCAGGCAGACACATAATCAGACTGCTACTGGTCTATTAGTATTGGGACTTTGCTGGCTGTTGCAAGAGAACCCTCAGAACATGATTCAGGCATTCGGAACTTCAGATAAAGAACAGATTATGAGGATCATATCTGAAACCTAAATCAAAGTCAGAAAGAGAAAAAAAAGGACAAGAAAAAGATAAATCACCTGAGCCATGTCATTTTGTTCCTGAGTGATTCGCTTGGCTTCGTTCAATCTCTTCTCCAGCTCTGAAAGTCGGCGCTCAATCCCCATTAACTCTTTCATGTGGTGAGGATCCTCAGTGACAAGAGACAGCTGTTCTTGAACTTCTCTGTCAAGCTGTGCAAACATCTCGCTATCAAACTGAAACATAGCAAACAAATATCTGCAGACAACTTTGTAGCCCATACAAACTACTTCTAATAGTGCTGGACTGAATTTTGCTTGTGGATTAGTTTGCCCTATTGACAGTGTCCCTCGCCATCACTCAAAACCACTCCAACTTCAGAGGTACTTGTAATTTATGTCCCCAAGTCAAGGATGAGGGGTCAACATTTTAGTCCAACTGTCCGGTGTAGGGGTTGAACCCTTTACCTTGGCATCAGCACACCGGATGTTTAAGAACATGCGTTCTTATCCATACAGCCATGTTGACCTACAATTACCCACAAAATGAAGATGACAAGATTTATCTTAGAAAGTGCTTTTTTGGCACACACCTAGTTAACACTGTTAGCAGTCAACACTGTCTTGAAATAGAAAGGTCAATAGAGAAACAGAGGGACATATATTTGTGCTTCATAGATTATACTAAGGCATTTGATAAAGTAAAACATGATGAACTGATTAAAATGTTAGAAGATATCAACACTGATGGAAAAGATTTAAGAATAATAAAGAATATTTACTGGAACCAAGTAGCAGCAATTAAAATGGGAAATAAAGAGGGTAGTTACGAACAGATAAAGCTAGGAGAACGACAAGGGTGTGTCTTGTCGCCAGATCTTTTCTCCCTGTATAGCGAAGTAATAATGAGAGAGATCAAAGAGATGCCAGGAATACTAGTTGGAGGTTATAATATAAATAATATACGCTATGCAGATGACACAGTATTGGTGGCAGATAATTCAACAGACCTACAACAATTATTAGACGTTGTAGTAACAGAGAGTTCAAGGAAAGGACTCAACTTGAATATCAAGAAAACAGTAACAATGGTAATATCAAAGAAAATGGTGACACCAAAATGTGACATAGAAATAGAAGGGAAAATCCTTAACCAAGTTGATAATTTTAGATACCTAGGGGCATTTATAACATCAGATGGAAGATGTACAACAGAGATTAGGAGCAGAATAGGGCAGGCAAAAGCCGCATTTCATAAAATGAAGAGTATCTTATGCAATAAGTCACTGTCACTGAATGTAAGAAAGAGAGTGCTGAAATGCTATGTAGAACCAGTTTTGCTGTATGGCAGTGAATCTTGGAATGTAAATGAACAAATTAAGAAGAAATTAGAAGCAACAGAGATGTGGTTCCTGAGACGAATGTTGCGAATTCCTTGGACTGCCAGAGTAACTAACGACGACTGCCTGAAACAGGCTAATGAAACTAGAACATTATATACAACAATAAGACAGAGACAAACAGCTTTCCTCGGTCATGTGATGAGAAGAGAGGCATTGGAGAAAATCGTAACAACTGGAAAGATCGAGGGGAAGAGAGGCAGAGGTAGACCAAGAGAAGTGATGCTGGATGGATTGAGACGGTGGCATGGAGGAATATCAGCAGCAGAGTTGATCCAGAAAACCAAAGACCGAGATCTATGGAGAGCCATGAACGCCTACGCCAGCCGGCACGGCACTTGATGATGATGATGACCTAGTTAACATTATGTTAGTTTTATTTCCATATGGGAGCTCTTTTGTGGGTGACTCTGTGGCATTGTGATTAAGCCATCTACCTCATGCTCTGAAGGTCATGGCTTTCACTTTCAGAGGGTGGGGAAATGGGGTGAGGGAGTCACCGCTGAAGCTATGGAGTTCCTGTAGCTGTGTACAATGCTCTCGGCAGGCGGTTGATGTTCTGCAGAGAGGAGACCAAGCCAGATTGGATAAAATCCAGGTGCAGTAAAGCCAATTCTCTTGCCTTAAACTTTATGACAGTTAATAACTGTTTTCTTCTTCTCCATCTCAGTTTTGTCTTTCAATATCAGGTTCACTCTTTCAGTCCCAAAAGGTTTCACAACAGATGCCCGAGGGGGAAAATACCCACTATAAAAAATAAAGAGTGCGTTACTGTCAAAGAGGCTAAATACACAAGGCTATAAGGAATACCAGATTTTATTAGTACACTCAAGCTAAATGTAAAAAGTAAGAGAATACATTGCACAATAGCTGGGATTCATACATCTTGTGTCACTTGGGAGTAAAAAAGTTATGAAGTTATATCTGAAAAGCTCTGGAGTGTGCTTCATACATGGTGGTATTCACTCATAAATAGCCTAACAAACCATCTCTTGCTCTGTTTTTGTTATGTAAGTGCTAGAGCTCTTATGAAGCACAAATATCTCTATATAGTAGAGGGTACTGTTTTTAACTTATTTCTGTTATACGGTTGCCTCTCACAAATTCTTGAACAAAACCACTATAACAGCATGGTTTTTTTAACCACAGCTAATGACCACATGTAAGAATTCCACAGTGAAGATATCAAGGTTTTCCCATCATACCACCATACTATGTACAAGATATATACTCTTTTTTTATTTTACCTTCAATAATTTAAAAAAAACTGCCTTATTGTGGTTCAAACCAGTACTAGATTTAAAAGGTAGACATCTTAGCTGCATGATCACTTATGTTCCACTATTTCTCCCAAACAGTGACAATATTCTTGGATTTATCTGCCTGCTTCTTTCATGAATATGGAAATAAAGTGTTAGTAACAACAAAAACAATAATAATTTTAAAACTGCACAGTATGAAGAATGGGGACAAGAAAACACAACATACCAAATGTAGATCATCAAAACACTTGAGTCGCAAGGCTTCAACACTCTGTCCTTGACCCTGCATAAATAAATCAAAAATATATGAAACAAAACCAACAACTTTCAATATATTGATTTGTCATTCACCAATCCTGAGCCATAATCCTTTGATCCTGAGTAACCAGTTTATCGGTATCTATGAAAAATATATCATGCCCTGCAGTACTGGTTTATATGGTATACTGGTATGTGCAGATAAACTCACATCCCGAGAAGTGGTTTTTTTTTTTCAGAATCTGCAGAAAAATCCATGCCTCGAAGTAATAATTTTTCAGTATGTGTGGGAAAATCGCATGCCCTGAGGTACTTCATTTTTCAGTATCAAATCACTACCTCAGATTTATCAGGCAGGCACACACAAAAATGTGAATAAGTTCAGATAGTACAAGTTGCTTATGGGAAGCTAAAGGCAAATTGTGGTGTTGCTGAACTGAGAATATTCTGAAAGTATTTTTGTTTTCATGATGTAGAGATATGATGAAAATCCCTGTTTTTTGCCTGAGGTATATTGTGTATATGGTGCTAAGCCCATATTTAATAGACCAATCGGCACTCAATGGGTGATGTAGTCAATATCACGCTGACTGCCTTTACTCCCGAGAGTATTTCCTAGTATCCTTCTTCTTTGCGTTCATCTGGAGTTTTTTTCTTTTTCAGATGTGATTGAAGTGTGTCTAAGTTATGCGCCCTTGGGCCGAAACCCGTAGGCCAATACATCCGGCTTTAGCGTGCTTTTTTTGACTAGGTAGCATTCCTGGGTCCTAGTATGCAATTCATGCTGGATCAACATGCAAGTTCAGGTCAATTTGTTTTTAAAATCCCCGGCCTGATGAGGATTCAAACACATTAGCTGCCAGCTGGCAGGCAAGTGTGCTTGTCACCGAGTTATAACAACTCTACATTATAATGTGGTGGTTTCGCTTTCCTTCCACATCCATATGAGATTTACATGCTATGAATATTCTATTGTGGGTAGCTTTATTGTTTGGAATTTTACTGGCGCAACAGCCAGTTGTGGCCTACCCTTCCAACCGTGGATAAATCTTTAATACATACATCAACACAGGCTATATTATTATTTTCACCTAGAACTCTTTAACTAACATAAGCAGCTGAAACTGCTAAAATTAATGCAATTGATAAATAATTAAACATGAGTTGTTAATAGTAATAAACTTAATGCGGTTGGATAAAGAATTAAATATGAGTTGTTGACAGTACTAAACTTAATGCGGTTGGAAAAAGAATTAAACATGAGCTGTTGACAGTACTAAACTTAATTCTATTGGATAAAGAATTAAATATGAGCTGTCGACAGTACTATACTTAATGTAGTTAGATAAAGAATTAAATATAATCTGTTAACAGTACTAAACTTAAAGCAATTGGATAAAAAATTAAATATAAACCGTTGACAGTACTAAACTTAATGCAGTTTTATAAAGAATTAAACATAAGCTGTCAACAGTACTAAACTTAATACTGTTGGATACAGAATTAAACATGAGCTGCAACACATCCACATTTTTAAATATCATGTAAAATATGTGTTGGAAACTGACAAACAACTGCTGAAATTATTTGGTGGTTAATAAATGTAAATAAATGAATTTTGCTACAGCATGTTTTAATCAAGTTGTAACAGCATTCATGAAATTGAAGAGTTTTAAAATAGGTCTTCAGAAGATAACTTGATTTTGTAGATAGAGAAACAAAAGTTCTTGACTCTGGCAGAAACTCACTGGAGACATATTACCAGCAACCTTCAATGCAGAAATGGCATGTGATGATGATCATGATGAATTATAAGAGGACATCAAATGAAATACCTGTGTAGTAATCCACTCTAATAATGTAGTAGGACCACCAGTGGTGGATGCTACAAAGCTGATGATTCCTTCATCTTGATCTCTCTTGGCTATAACTTCATCAGTTTCCTTCTCCTTCAGAGACTTCAGCAGAGGAATACGGTCGAAGCAAGCTGATCGTTTCATCGAAGCTGAAATTAAAAATCAATTTTGTCCCTATTAAATACTATGCTGTTTTCTACCTCTTCATCCGTCTTTCAAGGGATGTGTGTTACACCTGTTTTCTTCCTCTTTAGTCCTTGAGACTCTAGTGAAGTACAGGCTCACAACTAAGCATTTCCAGGTCAGCCTGGCCAAATGGACAAGTGTGCTCGTTCTTAAACATCCGGTGTGCTGATGCCGAGGTTGCATGTTCAAATCCTATACCAGTCAGTTGGACAAAAATGTTGACTTCTTGTCCTTGACTGGGGGCGTAAATTACAAGTACCTCTTAAGTCGGAGTGGGTTCGCCTGATGGTGAGGGACACTGGTAATAGGGAAAGCTAATCTACAAATCCAGAGCTGTAGTAGCACATACATGGACTAGGCTTGAGTTCAAAGCAAAACAAAAATAAAACCCAGCATGACAATCCCTTTGTAGGTCAGGTAACTGATTCAGTGCCAAACTAAAAACAAATAGGTTTGGACCAATGTTGCACAATCAAATGAACAAGTTTTATAATGTAAATTTCCATATTTTCCAGAAAACTTTGGAGATGTGGTTTTGTAGAAGAATGCTGAAAATTAATTGGACAGCTCAAAATGAACAACTGGACATTTTGAGGGAAGCTAAGTAGCAAAGACAACTTATCATAAACATCAGAAAGAAGCAGTCGTCGTTTTTTGGTCACATTATGAGAAGACAAAAACTGGAACATGTTGTTACCAACAGGAACGATTTGCCAAAAGAGAGACAAAGGAAGATAGCGTGAGAAGATTCTTTACAGTCTTGTGTCATGGCATGCAAGGGAATCAACACACGAATTGATTCAGGCCGTCAAAGATTTGTGGCGAGGCATGATCAACCACATTAGCCAGCAAGGCACTAGATGATGATAATTACCATCAGGAGAACCCAGTACAATTTCAGTGGTATGATATTTCTGTTTTTCATTACATTCATTTTTCTACTACAACCTCTGGATACAGTGATTCTTTTCTTCAGCTTTATGTCAACTAGGCCATTTTCCATTGTTTAGTATACAATTAGTTAATGTCAAATGTCACACAATTTCAGGGGTCTTTGTGGTGTAGTGGTTAATCATCTGCCGCATTCTCAGAAAGTCATATGTTCATTTTACAGACTCAGGTCATTCAATTCACAACAGATATTTTTTTCTGACACCCTTGGGGATCACCGATGAAAGCTATGGAATTTTGTGTCCTGTGTGACACACAGGTAGATGGTTAGCTGCTCTGTGAAGAGAAACCAAGCTATATGGGATAAAACCGTATGCAATGAAATCCACCCTCTTGCCTTTTATCCCATACCATTTTTTCACACAATTTTAATATAATATAGTAAACTATCTGCAGAAAATGACAATTATTTTTGTTTACACAAAGTACTTTCTTGGACCATGTGTTGAAGAAACCTGAAATGTATGAGTATTATTTGGTTTATTTCTTCTCAATTAACATAAACATTCCACAACACTCTGTCTTAGACGGGAGTTCCCAAAACACTTGGGATCACTGCAAGTCCACATGGTCGAATGGGTAAAAACATGTGTTCTTAACCCTCTACCGGGCATATCGGCCGACAGTGTTTTTATTCCAGAACGGGCAAAACGTCCCAAATTGTTCATGATTCTAAGTGTTGTAAAAACGTGATCTCGAGGCTTTCCGAGACTTCCGATTGTTTACGCCCGGTGTCCTCAATAAGCAGATAGCAAGAGCACCATTTGCAAGTGTTTTGATCAGATTTTTGTATAGTTTTCAGGGTTTTTACGCTTTGTTTTTCAAAATGGATTTTGTCGATTCTTCAAGTGATAGCCGAGATTCCGATGGGTTCAATTTAAGTGACACTGAAGTGCACGAAGATGACTATGAATTGCAGTTAGATATCAGTGATACCAGCATGGGCAGTGTACACTCTTCAGATCTCTCGGACTTCGAAGAAAGTGATTCTGATTGTTTGTAAATATGATTGTTTGTAAATAGTGTATAAGACTGACAATCACAAACAATATGTTGCATTTTGTAAATATTTGTGTTCATGTATGGATTACTGGCAACATTGGATTTTTTATTACACATGTGAGTACAATTTTAAATCTGCATTCATTTTTCTTCATTGTTTTTTATTTCATAAAATTCTGTTCCCTAACACCCTAGACATGATTTTACTAACTTAACTATAAATCTTAGTAAACACCTGAAAGATCTTGTCCGTTCAGAGCTAGAAAAAGGAAAAACGCTTGCCCTGTAAAGGGTTAAACATCCGTTGTGCTGATGCCGAGATTAGCGATTCAACCCCTACACCGGACAGCTGGACTAAAATGTTGAACTGTCATCCTTGGCTTGGGGGCGTAAATTACAAGTACCTCTGAAGTCAGAGTGGGTTTGCCTGATAGCGAGGGACATTGTTAATAGGGAAAGCTAATCCACACGCAAAATTCAGTCCATCACTACTATAAATAGTGTGTATGGACTACACTTGAGTTCAAAGCGAGCGAGCGCAAAAAAAAACAACTTGGGATCACTTACGAAACTTTCACTATATTACAATAGGGCAAAACCTGCTAGCCTTTCCGATCTATTAACGCTACACCACACAAACAGCTAACTCCAGCTCTTGATTCATATGTTCAGCACTTAACATTTTGTTTAACAGGCTTGGTTTGTCATATCAGTACAAACAGTCTTTTAAAAGAATTCCAGTCTGGTGCTTTCTGTTCCCTAGAATATGATCCCTGACTGTAAAGGTTAAGGTCCTTTTCATTCCTAAAGATGTTAAATTTAGTTTAGTCGACGGATTAACATCACGGCACACAGTTGTAATCCATAAGTGCTCCGTTCTACTCCTAACTCAAGCCTGAGTCCGGAGAAGTTTCAGCTCAGCACACAAACTCCATAGCACCGGTGAGGATCCTGAAAATACTTTGGGTAGATTTTTAACTCAAAATTTCTTAAAGAATACTGGGCGTATAGAGCTTGACCCATATTTGTCTAGACCAAACGGCACTCAGTGGCTGATGTGGTCGATATCATGCCGGTCCGCCTTTACTTCCCAAGGCAATTCCTGGTAGCTATTTAAGGAGCCCAGATAAATTTGTTAAAATTCAAAACCGCCATGATGTGGATCAAACCCAAGACCACCGGTATGGCAGGCAAGCGAATTGGCTATAGAAGAACACATTTATTATTAACACAAAGTTAAAAACAATTGGAAGGAATAATTTAGCCCAGATGCATAAATAATTGTATGCAGAAAAATTAAAAGAAAAAAAGAAACAAGCAGCAATTTCATAAACCTACTATCATCTGGCTCTGTGGCAAAGGTGTTACGGACACAGTTCGCAATCCCGATTTCGAAACACAACTGCAGGCGATTTAACAGCAGACTGCCAAGTGTTGGTTTTTATCAAATGTTATGAGTGTCGGTCATTCAGAAATCAATGGCAAACTCCATCCATCCATCATGTGCCATGCCGGTAAGCGTGGGCGGTCATGTTCTGCCATCTCACTCGATCACCAGAGTCGTGGATCAGCTCCATGTTTCTGTCTCGACCATGCCACAATGCCAAGCCATCCAGGTACTTGCTTCTAGGTCTTCCCCTTGGTCTGTTCCCCTCGATCTTACCAGTTGTCACCAAATTCTCCAATCCATTTCTTCTCATAATATGCCCAAAAAATTTTGATTGTCTACGTCTAATTTCTCTAATCAATTTACGATCTTCATTTGTTTCTTGAAGGACTTGTTCATTGGTCTTTCTGGCTGTCCATGGTATTCTTTGCATTTTCCTCAGAAACCACATCTCTACAGCCATCAGATGTTTTTCAGCCTGACTGCTCATTGTCCACGCTTCACATCCATATAAAAGTACAGGTTCAATGTAGCATCTCAACACTCTTTTTCTCGTTTCAAATCTTTTTATTGGTCAATATGTTTTTCATCTTGCTAAAGGCTACTTTTGCCATGGCGATTCTTGTTCTAATCTCTTCAAGGCATCTCCCATCAGATGTTATTACTGATCCGAGATAATTGTACCTGCTCACTTGTTGAAGAATATTCCCATTTACTTGTATATTACATTGTGGTATTTCGTCCTTCCTAGTGACGACCATAATCTGTGGCAAACTACTGAGCATAAAATGCCAAGAGATCACAAATAGCCACCCCCAAAAAAACACAAATTGGGGGGGGGGGGGGGGGGGGGGGGGGGGTGACTGCAACATCCTGCAAAGGATATACAACTAACTATCATCCTGTGGCTTAGGTGATAGTGAGACGTGTAGTTTCATAATTCCTCGACATACCAAGTCTAGGGTTAGAAATCAGGTGCAGGTGATGTGGAAGCAGACCGCTTTCCATTGATTCCGCTGGTATGAGGCATCAGCCATTCAGGAAGTAATGGCAAACTACTAAACAGCCAATAAATTATGGGATTGATTGCAAGGTCCTGAAAAGGATACTAACTGAACTTTCATAATGGTTTCACAACAGTCTTAAAAGCTACAAGTATATTTACTGAGTAAATACAGGAAACATGCAGATATGGTTAATTATAGCGGCAAACAAACACTCCCACTTACTTCTCTAACATCTTGAAGTACTTTTCCCGTTGAGGAAGATATCCTGTAAAGGCTTTCTTGAATTTTGACTCCGTCTTTTGCATTGCTCTGGAAAATTTTGTTAAATGAAAAACAAGTTAATGTGCTCTCTGTATAATTAGCTATTTTGAATAACGAAGACACAAACAATAGATTGCACGATTTATTGCCTGGCATATTTCGCTGCATCTCGTCAGGTACATACTGCAGAAATCACACAACTTACGTGAATTAACTAGATAAATCCTTCAAGTTGAAATATACACATATTCGCACAGTAATGTCAATTATCTACCACAGTAATTTTAAGCTGACTAACATGTCTTTCTGTTTGCACAATTCTGGCTTGCGTTGATTGATCATAATTGCTTCTGCAAATTATGTACCTGACGAGATGCAGGGAAATATGCCAGGCAATAAATCGTGCAATCTATTGTTTGTGTCTTCGTTATTCAAATTCACTACGGGAAAACATTGTTTTAATTAGCTATTGATATAGTATATAGTTTAAATTATACCACAATGTTCAGTGATAGCATGCATAAGTTTTGCTAACATTTCTTAGTTAAATTTTCCCCACCGAGTTAACAAAAGGTGAATGGCAAGGTGATCTGCTTCACTGCACTGGATTTTACCCATCTGGCTCAGTTTTTCTCAACCTGCAGAGAACATCGTACACGAACTCTGCAGTTTCAGCAATACATCGTACATGAACTCTGCAGCTTTCAGCAATACATCGTACATGAACTCTGCAGCTTCAGCAATACATCGTACATGAACTCTGCAGCTTCAGCAATACATCGTACATGAACTCTGCAGCTTCAGCAATACATCGTACATGAACTCTGCAGCTTCAGCAATACATAATGTTTAATACTAGGTGGTGGAAAGGGTGATCTCTGGAAAATTACACTTATTGTCTGAAAGACAACAGTCCACAAACAAACCTGCGACCTTCAGAACATGATGCAGACAGTTTCACCACTTTGCCATGGGGTCAAGTTACTGTCTCGTTGAGAGCAGAAGTGTAATTTGTCCAGATACCCCTGGGAGTTATCTCTCGAGCTAAGGAATTTGTCCTTTGTGTGATGCTCCAGGCAGGTGGCTTGCCACTCTGCTGAATGCCCGAGCCAGATGGGGTAAAACCTCAAGCAATTGCAATTAAAACACTGTTCTCGTCTTTAAATCTCTTGCCATTACCACTGAGTTTACATATGTATTGTGCAGTCTCGGTATTTCACTAGACGCACACCAGCTGTGACTGCAATACACAGTGCACACACAAGGATTTCGTCCAGAAACAAATCATCCTGCCACTGACCTCAGGCCACTGACCCTGACAGGTAAAGTGCACTAAGTGCTATGCCACTGTAGCTATTTAGTTCATCTCCTTAAGCATAAAATCCTAAAAGTAGACACCAGAATAGCATGTGTGTGGGTTTCACTTTGTAAACATAAAATGAAAACAGGTCTGTGTGGCTCCTGTTCGCTGGATTTGAGTTTGTTGTAAGGTATATACAGTGTCTGTGTTTGTTATCTCTCTTTTTCTCACAGGAGTCACACATACGTACATGTTTTCATTTTTTATGTTATACCTGGCTGCAGCTATAATTTCTCTTTTTGTGATTAAATATAGGTAAAATCTAAATACAATCATCTAATCCAGTACTTCCCCAAAGCCCAACTTTCTGTTGTACATTTGAACATACAACCATGTCTCAGTACTTCCCCGAAGCCCAACTTTCTGTTGTACATTTGAACATACAACCATGTCTCAGTATTTACAAAAACTTAGCAAATAAGATAGGTCTTGGCTGCAGCAGCACATGGCAATACAAAGCGAAATAAAACAGGTATGCTGAGAACTTGCAGAGAAACAATAAATTCATATACTTTCTGTTATATAAAGTTGAGATGAATTAAGAACTGACATTACAGCACTCTTCAACAGCCAGCGAAAAGATCCAATATTAATGGTAACAGCTGCTATCTGATTATGTGTCCGTTTGACCTTTCCTAAGAATACTGCGTGTTTGCCAAATCCTCTGCAGAAGCCATTCTCTCTAGGTCATGATGATTTATCTGTTCCACCACACTATACATGTGCACCAATACTCAACACAAAGGTACAGACTCAGCCAATCTGTCCGCCTACTCATTCTCCAACACACCAACATGTTCTGGGGAAACTAAGGTAATATGTTTGAACCCATAAGTCACAAAAAAAATGCTGCACAATTTACTGATTGCCATATTTTGTTGCATCTTGTCAGGTGCACACTGCAGAATTATCGTCATATGAAGCGAATAGATTTATAATATTTTACCTCAAATACATAACACACTGTCTCTGATGCTATTTGAATATGGAGTAATGTTATCCCACGTTATCACAGAGTCACTGTGAAATATTTCTGCTGGCATAACCCCAGCTTTAGCTGCCTAATTGCTATGGCCTCAATGTATGTGAGTAAGTCATTCATTGTTCGTTGAATACAGCATAGGAAACACCATTTCTTTGTTAATAATTTAGCAGTTGTTGAGAGATGGGGGAGCAGCTGGTCGAATGGCTAAGAACTATGGGTTCTCCTACAGGAGACCCGAGTTCGAACCCTCGGTAAGGTGTGGATTTATTTATGTTGGGGGAAAAAATAAAATCCTAACCTGCACAGTTCATGGCGACTGCACTAGCCTTGGTGGCTTTAATTCCTCAGACCCCCTACAATGCAAGATACTATAGGCAGTAGATGGCAGTTTTGTATTTTTGAACAGACAGTTGAGAGATGACCGAGTTTGGACTATTATAACCTGTCAATCACACTGGGTTTCCTGAAGACTGATTAACTTTATTTTCCACACATATTGGCATATATTCAATTATAATGTCAGTGACATTCAGACCACATAATATGCTAATATTTTTATCCAAGAACAAATTAGAGCAGTAGTGGCATAGTGGTAAGTGCACTTGCCTGCCAAGAAGTTGGTCAAAAGCAGCAGACGCAGGATTATTTTTGCGTACCAGAACGGTTCTGAGTTCAACCCAGCCTCATAACAATGAATACAAGACAATTACAGAATTGTCTGGAAGGAAAGACAGCAAAGAAGGGAACTGTCCAACCCACCCCATATGTCAAGACCTAGAATATAATAAGGTTAACAATTCACATCCCAACAACACTATCTGCTATGGGACTACCCATTAAAAGCAAAAAACGAACAAATAACCTGTGGTCATGCATAATAACATTAACTTACTGTGCAATTTCTTCCAAATTAGCAACCACTGTACCCCAGCCCTGGTACTGAAGATGCTGTTCCTTGAATTCATTGGAGCAAAATGCCAACATTCTGTTTGCATTGTCTCGAATTTCCTGTATTGAGACATTTGTTAATTAACATAAATTAAGAGAAATACATATGCTCAGAAGTTTAATATGTGTCAGCAGTCTAATCTGTGCTAGAACGTCTAATCTATCTGTGCCAGCAGCCCATTCTGCTACTCAGCCATCTACACAAAGATATGATTTGCTTCCATAAATCCCATGGCCACCAGGAGGTCATGGAGAATGCCCAGTAGATTCTCTTCTATTTTTGTATCAATCGCTTTTGGTGGAGACTTTCAAAGATGGGGGTCCGAAGCTCCACTTGTCTAGTAATGATCCAGTCTCCTTCTCCTTCTTCTGCCTTTTATCTCCATTGGACCATAGACCTTCAACCAACATCGCCCTGCCAAGCCATTCTATCCTTTGCAATCTCTTTCAGCTCCCCTCATGTTCTCCCCCATATTCTTCTATCACCAACCGTGCTGTCTCTCCCAATTCACATTGTTCTACCATTCCAAGTGCCACTTCTCAGATTTTCCTAGATGAAAGAAGTAAGTTGGTAATACAGACTCCTTGCGACTTTCTCTATATGACTTCACATTTCTTCTAGTAGAAAAGCATCCTTTTCCCTTGGCTGGCTGTTTATTTTTTTTTAAACCTACAGTGGCAGCCATATTTTCTTTCATAAAGCTGAGCATAGCCACAAACTGAACACTGCATACATGTCCATTTCCCACACTGTACAGGCAAAACTTCTACCTCCAATGGGACTATTAGTGATCACATCCAGCACCAACCAGTGTTGTAAGTCAGTACACTAGTACTAACTACTTTACCACAGTTCCTGATTTCAATATACAATTACCAATCCAATACTTACACGTGGTACTATTACCAATCCAATACTTACATGTGGTACTATTACCAATCTAATACTTACACGTGGTACTATTACCAATTTAATACTTACACATGGTACTATTACCAATCTAATACTTACACATGGTACTATTACCAATCTAATACTTACACGTGGTACTATTACCAATCTAATACTTACACATGGTACTATTACTAATCTAATACTTACACATGGTACTATTACCAATCTAATACTTACACATGGTGCTATAACCAATCTAATACTTACACATGGTGCTATAACCAATCTAATACTTACACATGGTACTATTACCAATATAATACTTACACATGGTACTATTACCAATATAATACTTACACATGGTACTATTACCAATCTAATACTTACACAAGGTGGTATAACCAATCTAATACTTACACATGGTGGTATAACCAATCTAATACTTACACATGGTGGTATAACCAATCTAATACTTACACATGGTACTATTACCAATCTAGTAATTACACATGGTACTATTACCAATATAATACTTACACATGGTGCTGTAACCAATCTAATACTTACACATGGTACTATTACCAATATAATACTTACACATGGTGCTATAACCAATCTAATACTTACACATGGTACTATTACCAATATAATACTTACACATGGTACTATTACCAATATAATACTTACACATGGTACTATTACCAATCTAATACTTACACATGGTGCTATAACCAATCTAATACTTACACATGGTACTATTACCAATCTAATACACATGGTACTATTACCAATATAATACTTACACATGGTACTATTACCAATATAATACTTACACATGGTGCTATAACCAATATAATACTTACACATGGTACTATTACCAATATAATACTTACACATGGTGCTATAACCAATATATTACTTACACATGGTGCTATAACCAATATAATACTTACACATGGTACTATTACCAATATAATACTTACACATGGTGCTATAACCAATATAATACTTACACATGGTACTATTACCAATATAATACTTACACATGGTGCTATAACCAATATAATACTTACACATGGTACTATTACCAATCTAATACTTACACATGGTGCTATAACCAATCTAATACTTACACATGGTACTATTACCAATCTAATACACATGGTACTATTACCAATATAATACTTACACATGGTACTATTACCAATATAATACTTACACATGGTGCTATAACCAATATAATACTTACACATGGTACTATTACCAATCTAATACTTACACATGGTGCTATAACCAATCTAATACTTACACATGGTACTATTACCAATCTAATACACATGGTACTATTACCAATATAATACTTACACATGGTACTATTACCAATATAATACTTACACATGGTGCTATAACCAATATAATACTTACACATGGTACTATTACCAATATAATACTTACACATGGTGCTATAACCAATATATTACTTACACATGGTGCTATAACCAATATAATACTTACACATGGTACTATTACCAATATAATACTTACACATGGTGCTATAACCAATATAATACTTACACATGGTACTATTACCAATATAATACTTACACATGGTGCTATAACCAATATAATACTTACACATGGTACTATTACCAATCTAATACTTACACATGGTGCTATAACCAATCTAATACTTACACATGGTACTATTACCAATCTAGTACTTACACATGGTACTATTACCAATCTAATACTTACACAAGCCACTTTAGTTCTCTTAGTCACAGTTTCAAAAGCAACAGGCAAATTAACAGCCTCTGTAATTCTGTCTTTCAAAGCACCAAGAACTTCTGTTAAACAAATAATTATATTGTTTCTCAACATTCACACATAGAATTAAACCCAAAATTTACATCTCACTGATTAATTTCATGATTTTACTGGTGATTAGCCATCATCATAAGACACGCCAATTTTTTTTTTTTCCGCTCGCCTGCTTTTAACTGAAGCATAGCCCATACACGTGCTAATACTACTGGTGCACTGGACTGATTTTTGCATATGGATTAGGTCCTTAGTCATCAGGCGAACCCACTCTGACTTCTGAGGTACTTATAATTTACGTCCCCAAGTCAAGGATAAGCCAACATTTTAGTCCAGCTTTCCCCCCTAGGGGTTGAACCCAGTACCTCAGCATCAGCACATTGGATGTTTAAGAACAAGCATCCTTATCCATTCAGCCATGCTGACGTACACTGGTTTCATTTGTAAGGGATCCTTTCGTGGATGCCTCATTATGTACTCCAATCTCCTTCCAAAGATCACAGAAAGTAAATCTCACCACATTGCACTAATTCTGCAGCACCAGCTAGAAGAAAACAAATCTGTGGACAAACGTGACACACACATGCTATAATTATTCTTTTACAGGTAGGTTTTCTAATATTTAAATTTAACCTTAACAGTGGTCCATTCAACCTGCTCTTTTCAATTTCTAATTTCCAAGGAAATTGTAACGTGTTAAACAAGTAGATCCTCCTAGCTTTTCATCCTTATCTGAGAAAACTAGACCTTTTAATTCAATACTTTAGAATCAGGAGGAGCATACCACCTCTTACCTACTGTGTAAAAATTAATGCAATCCGCACCATGACTTGTACCAGTTTCGTTAGAGGCAGACATTGTACTCCAACCCCATTCCACAACAATTTGTGATTAATTAACCCTTTACAGGGCAGACGCTTGTCCGTTTTGTAGCCCTGAACGGGCAAGATTTTTTCAGGTTCTGTAAAAATTTCGGGTCGCGTTAGTAAAAACATCACAAATAAGGTGTTAGTCAACCGATTTTAGTTAAATAAACAACACAATGAAGGGAAAAGCATGCAGAATATGTTACTCACGTGATTGTTGCCGGTAATCCATATATGAACACAAATATTTACGAAATAGGGCATATTGTTTGTGATTTTCCGTCATCTATACGGCAATTTACAAACACATTTTCAGAATCATAATCACTTTCTTTAAAGTCCGACTCACGACTGCTAATGCAAAGTAACGCTTTGCACTGATATCTAGCTCCGATTAATAATCAACTTCGTGCCCTTTAATGTCATTTAAATTGAACAGAGCGAAATCTCGGCTATCACTTGAAGAATCGCCGAAATCCATTTTGAAAAACAGCGTAAAACTCCCAAAAACTATCAAAACAAGTCCGTAAAAGTCTGTTCAAAGTCATTGTAGCGCGTTTACAAATGGCGGCCACGTTGTCAAGCTATGGGCGAAAGTGAAAGTAGCCGACGGAAGTGTCGGAAAGCCGAGAGATCGCGTTTTTACAATGCATAATAGTATCGGCCGGAATCGGACGTTACGCTCGTATTTAGAGACCGGCCGGTAACGGACGCTATGCCTTGTAAAGGGTTAAAAACTCAGGATTAAGTAACAAGCGAGAATGATGATGGTGAATGTGATCAACACCCTATACACTAAATGGATAATAATTTTGTTCTGTAAAGTAATAATTAATTTTTGTTGCGTATCCGTTACGGGACATTGCAGTCAACACCAGCATTTTTCAGCTGCTGTTGATGTACTAGGCAAGTGTTACGTTCAGTAATTTGCCATTGCTTTCTGTAAAGTAAAGGGCCCTTTTAATCACCTTTAGAAGTATTGGGTATATGGTGCTGGCCCCATGTTTCTATAGACCAATCAGTACTCAATGGGTGATGTGGTGAATATCATCTCGCTGGCTCTACTTCCAGTACATTTCCTGATGTTAGGATGGGCAGACCTGGGAGTCCCAGATGGATTTAAAAATCCACTCCGAATGGGATTCGAATACATAACCACGAGGTCGTCATACAAGTGTGCTAGTCACTGTGCTACTACGGTTCCCAAAAGGATAACAATGCAATAGTTTATTCAATAAAGTCAAAGCTTACCTTTCGAAACTCCAAAGGACTTGACCAATGGAGGTTCCTGGCTTTCAATTGCCAGTTTGCTGAACAAAAACACCGGGTTAGTGTCCTGTAGAAATAGAATGATCATCTGCAATTATATTGATCCACTATAAAAATGATGACAAAAATACAGATTCTTTTGTCTAACATTGATCTACAAATGTAAGGCATTACTCAACAAAAACAAATGGCAAAATAATAATTCTTTTGTCTAAATTAAACATGAGACTCTGTAGCAAAGGAGTTACAATTGCAATTCATAATCTCGCATACCGTGGTCAAAACACAGCTGCTGGCTATTTGGAAGCAGACCACATTGCGTTGGTTTCCATACAATGGTATGAGTGCCGATTGTTCAGAAAGCAATGGCAAACTACTGAACATAAACTTGCCAAGAAATCACAAACAGCTAAAAACGCTGGGGTTGACTGTGACTTCCTGTAAAGGATATGCAACTAACTTTTTTTTTCCATCATCACCAACTGCATCTTCGTATTAAAGGCCAAAAGTACTGTGTCTCCAACACTCTCTGTCCTGCATCTACACAGTGCACTCATACAGACTTTTAGTCCATCTCCTGATGTTATCCAGTCCACTCACATGTAATATTTTCTTCCTTGGGAATACTTCCCCTTCACTTTGTAATCCATGTCCTTTAACAAGAAGCTTTATTTCTGTACATTCCCAAAGTAACTTAATTGTCTGACCTTGATTTCATTCAGAAGTGTTATTTGTTCTATCCCAGCCTTTGTAAATACTGTTTTTTTTTCTCCTGCCATGTCTCTCCTATTCATCTATAATCACTTTGAAAGCTTCAGCTTTACCCTTACATTTGTCCATGTTTCTGCACCATACAATAATGTAAGAGTCAATGTACCAATTTAACACTTGATCACTCTTTATGTTAAATTATAATGTAGCTGTTAAGATGTGATAAGCTCTTTGGTATTTAAAATGTTGGATGGGGGTCAGTTTCTTAAACATCCGGTGTGCTAATGCCGAGAAAGTGGGTTCGACCCCTACACTGGTCAGTTGGACTAAAATGTTGACTTCTCATCCTTGACTTGGGGATGTAAATTACAAATACCTCAGAAGTTAGAGTGAGTTCGCATGATGGCGATGGACACTGGTAATAGGGAAAGCTTTTCCACACGCAAAAATCAATCCAGTGCACTAAAGGTAGTAGCACATGTATGGACTATGAAGCCAGCAACAGTACACACACACACACACAATAAAAATATGTTTCATGTTGAACATTTTGGCCATTCCTATTAACTTTTTTATGTCTGCAACATACAATATTGTGGAATAAATTTAAAACTAGGTCACTCTTACCTATGTTAATTTGTAGCTTAGCTGTTTAGATGTGATAAGTCATCCGATTCTGTTGAATGTTACCTTGGCCATTCCTATTCTCTTTCTTATTTCTGCCTAACAGGTGAGAGTTTGCCAATGCTTGAGGTGGAACAATGGTTAATTTACATTTTGTGAATAGTGTTTCTCTGTTAATTAATTAAACTGTCAATGCATCCTTTGAGCACATTTGCTACAGCAGAACTTAATGAAGTTGTCATGTTGATATCTTATTAATTTTACTCTCACTGTAATATTTCAAACTCTCTTTTTCTCTCCAGGCCCCCCCCCCCCCTCCCAACAAGAGCGAGCGAGCGAGCGAGAGAGAGAGAGAGAGAGAGAGAGAGAGAGAGAGAGAGAGAGAGAGAGAGAGAGAGAGAGAGAGAGAGAGAGAGAGAGAGAGAGAGAGAGAGAGAGAGAATCACCTAAAAAGAACACACACTTACTGTTCCAGCCCCATAAGATATAACTTTCTGTTGTGGCTTTAAACTGTGTCCTCCACTGACTAGAAGTATCTGCTTATCCACACTAATGCCAGTAACCCGAGCTAGTTCTTGCTGTAAGGTTGACACACTGTGGGAAAACAACAGAACTAATCATAAACTATTACATATATTGTTGTTATGGTAAAAGCAAATGTTTATGAAAACTCATAGAATTCACAAGCAAGGAAATATGTTTTTTTAAAACATACAAATCATTTCAGTATATATTCCATCTGAATTATTAATTTTTCTTGAGCAAAAGATTAGTTTATATTAAATGTGAAATCAACATTAAAATTTATCATTAAAAAGAAAACAGCAGTTATACAATCCTTAAAGTCTTGTAATGATTAATTAAAGAAACATGTTACATGTATACCCAAAATAAAAATCATGATGAAATGTTCTCGCTATCTCTCTCTTTCTCTCTCAGTGTTTGAGTATGCGTGCATATATATGTGTGAATTCATCTTCAAAAAACATTCATTTATTCACTAAAATGTAACAGTGCTAAAACAAGATTTAGCAAAATTTTATATCAAGTAACATGATTTAGCACATAAAGAAACAGATCAATCTGATACTAGAAACAGTTAAATCTGACACTTACGTATCCATTAATAACGATATTTCAAAGGTCAGCATTTGACCGACGTCCATCTGGAATACATACAGCATCTTGTAACGTTGGACGCTGTCGACTACAGCAGTTTCTACTTCAATTAATAGTCAAATAGTTCACGCCTGTCAACCGTGATCCATCATTCAAACTGTGTTTTTATTCTGGGTAACTCCTATTTAAGACAAATAATTTTCAGAAAAACCATATTAGGAATTATTCAATAACACCAAAAACAATCACAATAACTATTTTAAATAAACAAAAAAATTTTAGTTTTTTTTTGTAAAAAAGAAAAATGATGCGTCATGTTTACATGCCTAAGACTCGCTGAATAATGACAACAAATCAGGTGACTGTACAAATCCTGAGTGCCAGACAGCCTTCTTTAAACACTGAAATGTTTCCAATAGTCGTTGATTCTTATAGCTGCTATTCGCTGTCAACACTTGTTATCATTTCACAGATCTTTGCCAACAATATATAATTCGAGTAGTTTATTTCCTCATCTCTTACTCTCTAGCTCTCTCTCTCTCACACACACACAAACACACCCGCACATGTGCGCATATATATATATTAACTAAGCTACATTACATCATGTTTACAATTCTTTCTTTACATTTATACATCTTCAGATATCAGTTTCAATAAAAATCAATAAAAATTCAAAGGTTTAATGTTTTTAATCTCCCATTACTTTAATGAAAAGTTCCTCCCTCCTGCTCAATGAATAGATTGTCTTCCAATTGTTATGACTTGTACTGTCTGAAGACTACAGCTTTATGATTTCTGTGGTCATCTTTTGTTATAGATGCGAGAACTGACAGCACGAGACATTCCCATACATACTCCATCCTCATCTTCAACAGCCAGCAAAGAGTGAGTTGAGTTGAGCTAAGAACCGACATCACTGCACTCAGGACATTCCCATAACGTTCCGTCCCCTCGTTCAGCAGCCTGTGAAGAGTCATGCCCACTGCTATGTGATTGAAAGTTCTCCTGGTCTTCCCTCTCGGTTTTGAGATTCTTCTAGAACCCCTGCCAACGAAGAGTCCTTATACTAATGGTATGAGTTGCAGTATAATTATGTGCCCATGTGACCTTTCCTCACTGGGTGTTAGCCAGATCCTCTAGTCACTCTATGCTCTGCTTCTGCTGTGTTTGTGTGCCTACTTCTAACAACCTGTTTGTCTACTTCATAGCTTAAGCTTCCCTCAGGTGAGGGAGTCTTCAAACTTTAGTTGATATGTCAACCTTTCTAGTCAGGTATGCTGTACTGAAATGGAATTCTTGTACTACAGCACATACAGTCTACTGGGTGTCTATAATAATTGATCTTCAGTGAACAGTCTCTTGACATTTAATTTGTGAAATATGAATGTTAGGTTTACGTAATCACTGAGCTTTAGTGATCTGTCTCTTGACATTCCAACTGTGAAATATGTTTGTTAAGTTTTGTATAATCATTAGTCCATTCAGTCTCATGGCATTCCATCGGTGGAATATGAATGTTTGTATAATCATTAGTCCATTCAGTCTCATGACATTCCATCAGAGGAATATGAATGTTTGTATAATCATTAGTCCATTCAGTCTCACGACATTCCATCAGTGACATATGAATGTTTGTATAATCATTAGTCCATTCAGTCTCATGACATTCCATCAGTGAAATATGAGGTTAATATAATCATTTATCTTCAGTGTTCAGTTTCCTGACACTCAATTTGTGAAATGTATGTTAAGTTTTAGTATATATCTATATCATGAATCTTCAGTGTTTAACTCTTTCGCTACCGTGATCCCATCTGTGGGCATGTTGTATTTCCTGAGATGGCAGTCCGCCGATTTAGTGCCACAAAATGATCAGTGGTTTATTTCACATATTTCTGCTCCGTTTCGGAATTTTAAGTTACAGTAAACTAAAAAGTCGTACAGCCGAAAGATCTCTACGCCATCTTGGTGCGTCAATGGTATTCTAATATTGGATTCTTGTGAATTTTCAGTTTTAAGGTAGTGTTAATTTGTTTGTTTTGGTTTTTCACAATGGAAACGCCCACAAGTATGCGTCCACGTAGAATGACTTCAGATCAAGCTAGATTATTATTCGAAACTGTTTTAAACAATAGTGATTCCGATAATAGTGATTCAGACAGCAGTTATATCTGTGAATCTAACATTTTAGCACGTGGTGATAAAGATATTACTAGTGGAACGTCGTCTTCAGCTGAGGTGTCTGATGAATTTCCGTCTGACAATGAATGTCAGGATGTCACAATCACTTCTCAGCGGAAAGGAAAGCAAACAGTACAAAATAAGAATAAAACTGGAGGAAAAAACTTGAATCTACAAGCTTCTGTACAGCGTGATGCACCTATCCCATCACCATCGACATGGCAAGATGTGTCAAAAGGAGAAACAAAACCGAAGTTTGAGTTTCGTCCTCGAAGATCTCACGTCAACTCTAAACTTTATCATCTGCAAACACCTATGGATTTTCTCAAAGTTTTTTTTGATGATGACATAGTGGATTGTTTAATTAAAAATGTAAACAAATATGCAGAAAAGATCTTGATGCAGAACACTCCTAAAAGAAAACATTCTAGTCTGTTATCCTGGACCCCACTCACGAAGCATGAATGGCTGAAGTTTACGTCTGTCATTATTGCTATGGGACTTGATCCAAGACCATCTATCAAAGACTATTGGTGTACAAGTGCACATTTATATACCCCTTGGTATGCCACTATGTTTCCCAGGAACAGATTTGAATCTATTTTTCACACCATGTTTCACGTATGTGAACCAGAAGCATCAGGTGAAAAAAAAATTGATCCTCTTGTTGACATGATCCTGAAGAGATTCCAGGAAGCATTTTACCCATTTGAAAATGTGTCCATTGATGAAATGATTATTGGATGGAAGGGCAGATTTCAGCACAGACAATACAATGCAACAAAACCTCACAAGTACCACATCAAAACATTTGGCCTTTGTGATTCTGCGACTGGCTATGTGGTGAATTTAAAAATTTACTATGGACGAAACACCGAATACAGTCCGGATGTAGATCCCACAACTGCTCATGCAGTGAAAGTGTTTGCCACACTACTGAATGTTCTCGGAGCTGGCCATCACATCTTTGCTGACAGATTCTACACTTCGAAAGCTCTGATTGATTATCTGCATTCCAACAATTTCAATTATACAGGGACACTGTAATTTTTGTCTGAAAAAAAAAATACATGATTCAGAATCTGCGGCAAAACTTCTTTTCGGATGGTTGATTGGAAGCAATGGTGTTTTAGTTTAGAATAGTGTTGTTTTTTCAGTAAATTCAATTGGATTAGCAGTGATCAGGATATTGGATAACAACGCCCCCTCGGTAAGTACAATGTTTACATTATTTTTTACCTCTTTTTAACAAATTATGTTAGAAGTTATATTATTATTTTTATTTTATTTACAACATACAGCAAAAATTCTCCTACCAACATATTCCTTGTGCAATCCCCTTTATTTTGATATATAATACAACATTTCTGCTAAAATTTTAACCATTTTCATAACATTATTGCGACATACACCAATTTCCAGATTTCGGCCATTAGTTTTTTTCATTTTTTTGAAAAAGACATGGTTCAGAATATGCACCAAAACTTCCTTTTGGGTGATTTATATGAGCAATACTATTTATATTCTTGAAGACAAGTGGTGTTTGTTTGATTATTCAGTAAATTAAACATGATTAGCAGTATAGGAGTGTAGAAAACACATTCTAAGTGCAATGTTTACATTATTTTTACCTACTTTTGTCCAATTATTTTACAAATATATTATTATTTTTATTTTATTTACAACCTAAAGCAAAAATTTTCCTACCAACATATTCCTTGTGCAATCCCCTTTATTTTGATATATAATACAACATTTCTGCTACAATTGTAACCATTTTCATAACTTTACTGTGACAGACCCCACCTTCAAGATTTCAGCCATTATTTTTTGTCATTATTTGTGAAAAATACATGGTTCAGAATATGCACCAAAACTTCCTTTTGGGTGATTTAAATGAACAATACTGTTTATATTCTTGAAGACAAGTGGTGTTTGTTTGATTATTCAGTAAATTAAACATGATTAGCAGTATAGGAGTGTAGAAAACACCTTATAAGTGCAGTTTTTTAAATAATTTTTACCTCTTTAATTTCAGTTGTTATTATTAAACCTCTCATTATTGTCATAATATTTGTAACCTATCAATTAATTATTAACACTGTCATGTTCCTTGTGCAATCCTCTTTAATTTGATATGTAATACAATAGATCTTCTACCATCTTAACCATTTTAAAAGCATTATTGTAACACACCCCTAGTTCCAATTTTCTGCCATAAATTTCTGTTTGGTCACAGCCCAGTTTTTGTTTGGTAGTGAAAGAGTTAAAAAAAAAATTAAGTTGCATGTCCTTCACAGGACGTAGCAGTCAGCCCCAGCAATTTCGCTGTTCGTGATTCCTGGTCAAATTTTACGTTCAGTAGTTTGCCATTGCTTTCTGAACCACCGGCTCCTACACCTTTTTCAAAAAAACCAGCACCGCCGTGTTTCGAATCCGGGTATACGGGCTCACAAACTGCATTCGCAAGCCCTTAGTCAGTGTTAGGAGGGGGATATTAAAATATTTGTTTCTCATAATTGTTCAACATATGTCAAGATTTCTACTTCTGCTCTGCTTTAGTGTTACTGACTTACTCATGATCTTTATTTTCATATTGTTACTACTGATAATGCTTGCTTCCACTTTTACTTCAGAAAAATTCCTCCACTTATTATTGTTTCAGATGAATGTGTACACTCATAGAGCAAGTAGCACTTGAATAGCATTTCTCTGTGTACTTTCATATTGAATTATCTAAGATTATGTTTAATTGTTCATAAAGTAGTCCTTTGAATAGCATTTCTCTATGTATTCTTTTTTTCAGATTTAAGTTTTCATGGCAAGAAGTCCAGGATTATGGCCAAAAAAAAAGTGTTCACAAATTAAATAAAAACTAAATAAGTAAATATATATTTTTTGTTTATTTTAACAAAACTAAATATCTTATGAAAAGTAAACTACATAACACAATTAACAGGCTGCATTTTCTGGACTATTGTTATATAATATCTCCTGTCGATCTTAATCCTCACTAATCACCAAAGTGGGGGGGGTTAACCGCGAAGCATTACGGTTACCGCTGGAGTGGAAGTCGAACGAAAGAAAGGATCAAAATTCAAATGTCAGTCAGCAGTGACAGCATCGTCAGTCACCTGCTACAATAATTAACAATACTAACTTAATAAATTTTTTTATAGGTAAATAGACCTTACGGACGCATTACATATAAATGTGTAGTTTCCTTCACTCCCAGCCATAAATAAACTACACTGACTATGTCAACTAAAATACTTTTTGATTACGTGTTGTTACGACTGGTGGTAATGCTGTAACTTGTTAATTAAAAATAAAAATCCTAGACGCCATTTTGACTTGGCACTGTCGGGTTTTTGTTTACAAATTTTATTTTACAGGGAATAACCTGTTAGACGTGACATCGCATATAAAATATGGCACTTTTGTTAGTTGTGAAATTAATAATCCCACCTGTTTGCCAGGAATTCAAATGACTTATTCATTTACATGGTTTTGGTGCTACTTTTGTTCGTTCCACTTCCCAGAAGTCGGTCAAGTTTATTTTGGTTCGTCAGAAAGGTGTCAGGGGAAGTCACTGTGGGTTTGTTTCTGCTGTTGCTGCAGCAGACAAGAGTGGCACCTATAGTCCTATACTGAGTTGAGTTGATGAGCTAAGAACTGACATCACTGCGCTCCGTCCTCTAGTTCAACAGCCAGCTTAGAGTCACACTAATAATCATACCCACCGCTATCTGATTGAAAGTTCTCCTGGTCTTCCCTCTCAGTTTTGAGATTCTACCAGAACCCCTGCCAATCCCCCTCAATGGCACCTAATGCTAACACACCCAAATATCAACAAAGATAAGTTTTATGGACCACAGAGTGAACTAAACAAGACTGAAGTTTATACAAGATTGCAGATACATACAGTAAATTTCAATGGAACGAAATAAGAAGAAATTATGTATTTCAAAAAGGTTATTGTATACTATATTCTCCCCAACGCATGATAAGGCAGATGTGGTCATGTCTTTAGGAACATGTAATTATGATGTATATAATGTGGAAGAATAGATAAATCATCTTAACCTAGAGAGAATGGTGCTGTATGGAGTAACCAGAGGATCTGGCCGATACTCAGTATTTCAAGGAAAGGTCAGAAGGACACATAATCAGACTGCAACTTGTACCTATAGTGAATAGTATTGCGACTTCCACTGGCTGTTGAAGATGAGAATGGATCACGTATGGGAATGTCGTCTGTGATGTGATGTCGTTTTTAATGCAACTAAACTCATCAAACCTAATGCCAGACATGGTCAGTCCCAGAAAGTAAAAAAGTTAGTTGCATATCCTTTACATGATGTAGCAGTCAACTCCAGCATTTTGTAGCTGATTGTGAATCCTGGGCAAGTTTACTTTCAGTAGTTTGCCATTTACTTCTGAACGACCTGCACTAAAACCATTGTATGGAAACAAACGCAAGGCGGCTTGCTTCCAAGTCTCATGCAGCTGTGTTTCGATAGGGTGTGCGAGATTACGAATTCAATTCGTAAACTCTTGGCCACATAACGGTCCTAAAAACACAGATGCATACAATCAGAACATGTATGATGCATAAGAAACACAGCTGGGGGGGGGGGGGGGGGGGAGAGAGAGAGAAGAGAAGTAAATGAGAAACTAAGAACAAGTGTAGGGATAACAGCGATTGCTAGCTTCATAAAACACAAAGAATAAAATGGTTAGGACAATTAGCTAAAATGAGACAAGATCAATTAGTGGCTAGAACTTTGTACATGAGAACATCGGCATATAAGACGAGAGGACGACACAGGGAGAGTTGGTTAGATGGATTAAACTAGACATTGAAAGAAATCAAATAAGACATTCGCACCCGCAACAAGACAAGTGAAAAAAAAAAAAGAAAAATTATAGCTGTCTCCTCTCTGTGACCCTTTCACGGCAAAAGCAATAGGACAAAAGAAGAAGAGACAGGGGTGGCACATGTAAGAAAAAGAAAACAAATAAATACAACTGTGGTAATATGTTATGCTATGTTATATTGTATTATGTCTAACGACGTCACTGCATATTGGGCATCCTCCGGCTCACTGTTCTCGTAAGGAGTTGATTGTGGCATGTCCTCTCTTTCCCACGAAGGCCACATTGGTGTGCTTGTCTGGGCTTCACCCCGTTAGTGCAGTCGAGCTAGCAACGGTGTCTTATCAGTATCCACCAACTGAATACGTTGGAGTGTTGACAATATGGTTATTCAAAGAGAACCGTGTCACTGCTGCCTTCGTTGGGTTGACCATTGCCCCAGATTCCAAGTGCTTATGCGATTTAGTTATGTTTGTAGTACCACAGCAACCCGATCTCTATCCTTTCCCTGACGATACACTAACACATCATCGGCATATGGTAATGTCCTCCCCGGTCCTCTGAGCTGATCGCCGGTAATTCACACAGTGTAGGTGTTGAACAGCACCGGAGATAAAGGTGATCCCTGTGGCAGACCCGAATATATTGTTGTTGGTTCAGAAGTCCAACTGCCACATCTAATACCTACTTTCTGTTGGAAGAGGGCTGCGGCAATCCAAATAAGGAGGAATGGGCTTATCTTGAATTCAAGAAGCTGAAACATTAAGAAATCCAATGGTACTCTGTTGTACGCATCCTCAAGATCAATCGCCGCAGCAAATGTTTCAATGTCTGAGTGGAAACCTTCATAGACATCATCATCATCATCATCTTCCACTTCTGCCGTCAAGCGTCGTGGGGAGGAATAATTTGCGTTCCAGCGCCCGGTGGGTGGCACTGGATAGTGTCATTCCGTGTGGTTGTACAATGTCTCTGATGTCGTCAATCCATTTTCTTCTTGGACGTCCTCGTGGTCTCGTCGCAGATGATCTTTGATGTAAGGCCAGTGATGGTAGTTGCTGATGTTGCATTCTAACCACATGGCCAAACCACTTGATCTTCTGTCTTTCAATAAATGTGGCACAAGGTGTTGATCCCACAGTCTGTCTGATAGTAACATTTCTTACTCGGTCTCGGATTGTTAAGTTGGCAGCTCTCCTCAGGCATCTCATTTCGCAGGTGTTGATTTTGCGAAGGTGTAATTTGGATAAAGTCCAGGTTTGAGATTGGTAGCATAGGGTTGGTGTGAATATGCTGTTTATTATCTGTCGTTTTGCGGACATGGGTATGTTTGGATGTTTCAGTAAGGGTGACAGTTGATATGTAAGTGCACTAGCTTTTTGACATCTGATTTCAATTTCTCTGTCTAATCTGCCATCTTCTGTGATCATACTTCCAAGGTATTTGAATTCTTTAACTTGTTTCAGAGGTGTGTTATTTATCTGTATACTTAGTGGGCCTGGCGATCTGCTAACTTGCATAGACATCATGGGCAAATCCAGGTTTCTCTATTTGAACGGCACCCTCCAAGTGTAGGTGGGAAACAACCTTGCCTCTCTAGCTGACTTGATATTTTCCTGGCAATTAACTTCTCCAGCAACTTGCCCATTGTATTTTGCATGGTTATTATCCGATATCCCTGAATTTTTGTGTGGTCTTTGCCAGGCTTCGGCAAGGGAATCATCGGATAGCTGTGCCGTAAGCATATGGAAAGGATGGAACCTTCTTGATTTTCCAACCATTGGGGACAGAATACAAATTTGCAGAGCACGTGCCTACCTCAGAGTCAACGCAAACACGCAACATCCACTGCACAGTGAAATTAAGAAGGTAAAAGGCAGCAGGTTAGAAAGATAAAAGTCGTGGATGGGTCAAGCCGAAGACATTCTTCAACAGATGTGTTCACTTGAGGACTTAGTACCTGGCGAGGAGTGGGTACAGAGTACAGGTGCCAACAGATGCCTGTGAATCTGCAACCATGGCCAGGATGAGAGAACAACAAATTAAAAGAGGTGTGGCCAAACAAGAACACTACGCAGGAAGCCAACGATGATTAATTAACCAACACAGAACTGGTGTCGTCAGTCGCTACACGCTGCGGGATTTACTGAGGAGAGAATCTTAGCATTTATGGACTGGATAGTTCGATGTGCAATGAGGATGATGTGTCGACTAACTAACTAACTAAAGCATTTATGGACTGAATGGTTCGATGTGCAATGAGGATGATGCGTCAACTAACTAACTAACTAACTAACTAACTAACTAACTAACTAACTAACTAAGTCCGTATTGCACTAATTGTCCATGCTTCTTTCAATTTGTATTTGTGCATTATTTGCCAGCTGGTCTGCGCATTCGTTACCTTTTACTCCGGCATGTGTAAACCAAGGTATGTGATGGGAGGCGTGAATTCCGATTGTCCTATCTTTTTATTGTTGATTTCTTCAATGAGAGTTCTTATTAGATCTGGCAGTTTGTCGGCCGTGAGATCTTTCAGAGCTAACATTGCATAAGTAAGAAATACAACATATAGGTATAAGTTTGTGTTAGTTATCATTTCTACAGCAATTCTTAGGCATCATCATCATCATCAAATGCCCTGCCAGCTGGCGTAGGCTTTTATGGATTTCCACAGAGCATTGCTCAGTCCGAATTGAAGAACTTTGAACTCATAGTGTCCATCAGGGGTACTGAAAGCCAGTCATGGACGAACTTCTGGTTTTACAGGAATCTGATAATATCCTTTACTAAGATCAATCCTGGTGAAGTATTTGGCTCTGCTGAGACTATTGAAGAGTTGGTTTTGATCAACAGATGTTCGGCCTGAAACTCCGTTATAGTATTGAGCTTTCGATAATCGAAGCACAATCTATGTTCTCCACTGAGTGTTCTCAACGAAATCACACTTGCACTGTAAGGTGGCTCAGATTGAGATATGATTCCAGTAGAAAGGATTTGTTGGATCTCTTCTCTTAAAGTTGTCGCTTTGGCATATGGAACTGGGTTTTGACTCGCCAACGTGTAGGATTAATCAACTTCATATCAAACTCTACTAAATCAGTAAGTCCTGGCTTGTCGCTAAGTACTTCTGCATATGTCGCTAAGAGATCTTATATATGCTGCTGATCCTGAGTTAGTGTAGGACTGATGTCCACATCCCGATAAGTTTCTTTTGCTTGCAGAGTAACTCTACACCCATAGTATTTCCATGGTATACTTCTGTAGCCACTGCCAAAGCCAGCAGATGTGCTGTCTCGGTGGAGGGGGGGGGGGAGAGAGAGAGAGAGAGAGAGAGAGAGAGAGAGAGAGAGAGAGAGAGAGAGAGAGAGAGAGAGAGAGAGAGAGAGAGAGAGAGAGAGAGAGAGAGAGAGAGGGCTTTCATATTTCCTCAAGAAGTTTATATGAAACATCTTCTGTTTTCCTCTGCTGGAAATTTTGTATAGTGCGAGAAATCTTCTCAATCACTCATATGGTCCATTCCAACCGATCTGCATATTGTTATGATTAGTTGGGAGAAGTTACAGCACTTTCTCTCCCACCTCCAATTCTCTATCCTTTGCTTTCTTGTTGTAGTAGCGAGCAATTCTACGTCGAGCTTGCCGTAGATTGTCTGACGCTAGTTTCCAACCATGTCGTAGACGTTGTTTTAACTAAGCCACATAGATGGACGCAGTTACAACTGTCTCATCTACTTGATCATCAGTCCATGTTCGAAGTAAAATCTCAAGTGGCCCTTGATCGGTCGACCAAACATCAAAGTTGCTGGTAAATCCCAATTGAGTGCTGAGGTACCTCCCTTAAAGAGAATAATGCTAAAGGTGCATAAGTATCCAATTTCTCTGGTTTTTATGAGCTAACTTTTTTCAAGAAGGAGATAAGGGTACCGTTAAATCGTTCCACTGTCCCATTCGACACCGGATGATATTAAGACGTGTGAATCTGTCGAGACAGGAAGAGTCTAAAAACTTCCTCCATTAGCTCCCCTCGGAACTGTGATCCATTATCAGTTAGATTTCTTAGTGGAAATCCTAACCTTCTAAATATGCTAAGTACAGCTTTAGCTGCATGCTTTGAATCGCTTGGTGGCATAGGCACTGCATTGGCCCACATCGAGCAAGTGTCCACAATAGTAAGTATATAGCAGTTCCTTCTCTTCTTTCTGTTGAGAGGTCCCACAATTCCCACATCAACTCTGTCAATTGGTGTGCCAGTGATGGGCATTTCCCCTAAGGTCGCTGGTGCTGTCCAGTGTCAAAGCACCACTTTCTGATACTGGGGACATGACTTGACATATCTGACTATGTCTGCATTCATTCCAGGTCAGTAGTAGTGTGTAGAAATCCTGTGGGTAGTAGTATTAATTCCCATGTGTCCACTGAATGGTAAACTATGGCCCATATCTAGAAATTGAGCTCTGTAATAAGAAACTATGGTTTATGAGAGAGAAATGAAAGAGGATACAGACGGGAGAGTGGACAAAAGAACAGGAAATTATTGTAGGAAACACCTGGTTTAAGCAACACCCTAGAAGATTATGGACATGGAGGAGTCCTGATAGCAGGATTAGAAACCAGATTGACTACATTCTCATTAGCAGAAGATTTAGAAACGCGCTAACAGTAGCAAAAACAGTTCCCAGTGCTGATTGTTATAGTGACCACAGATTACTCACAGGAACATTGAGGATAAAGTTGAAGAAAGTCAAGTATATAACAGGAAACGCTAAATATGATTTGTGTACATTGAGTACTGACAAGGAAATACAAAACAAATTCAACATAGAAGTACAGAACAGATTTGAAATATTGTCTGATCTAGAGATCCTATTCCAGGATGTGGATGATCAATGGGAAATGTTAAAGAATTCAATCAATGTGGCTGCAGAAACAATTATTCCAAAATTAAAGAAGGTGGGTCGTAAGAAATGGATGACTGAGGAAATTTTACACTTAATGGAAACAAGAAGACTCAACAAAAATAATCCTGCCAAATATGAAGAAATTCACAGACAAGTCAGAGTATTATGTAGGAAGGCAAAAGAATCATGGCTTGAGGAAAAATGCTTAGAAATTGAAAAACAACACAACAGTCAAAATACCAAATTAGTGCACAAAAAAATTCAGGAACTTACTAATAAAAGAACAAGTACATCAACAGGCTGTCTAAAAACTAAAGATGGCAAAATCATAATAGAAAAAGATCAGATTCTACATGTATGGACAGATTATGTGAAAGACCTGTATAATGATAACAGAGAGGAACAGTATGCTATTAGATTTAATAATGAAGGACCAGAAATTTTTAAGATGGAGGTTCAAAATGTTCTTAAGCATATGAAAGCTGGCAAGGCCCCCGGTGCAGATAACACCACAACAGAAATGATTAAAGCTTTAGAAGAATTTGGACTAGAGCAAGTCACCAGACAGCTGAACACATTATATGATACTGGAGATATACCTCTTAAATTATGTAACTCTGTATTCATTGCAATCCCAAAGAAATATGAATATGAAAGAATATGATCAACATAGAACAATTAGTATAATGAGTCACATCGCAAAGATTTTGCTAAGAATTATCATGCAAAGAGTGAGGAAGAAGATACAACCTGAAATAGGGGAAGAACAATGTGGGTTTGTAGAAGGAAAGGGTACAGTAAATGCTGTGTATATGCTGCGAACAGTTATTGAACGTGCTATAGAAGTAAACAAGGATATACATCTTTGCTTTATTGATTATACAACGGCTTTTGATAGAGTTAGACATATCAGCATGGTGGATATGCTTGCAGATCTACAAATTGATGGGAAAGACATTAGACTTATAAAAAAACATGTATTGGAAACAACAAGCTGCAATAAGGATTGATAATGAAGTGGGACAATATCAGCCAATTAAGAGAGGTGTTAGGCAGGGATGTGTGATGTCTCCAGATCTTTTTTCCCTATACACTGATAATATTGTCAGAAATGTAGAGGATATAAATGGAATGAGCATTGGAGGACGAAACATCAATAACATTAGATATGCAGATGATACAGTATTAGTTGCTGTCAAAGACTGAAATAGATAGGAGGGAAGACCACCCGGGATGAGTGGTCTACCTCAAGTAGATTAGAGGTAACCCAGTGCCCCAACATGAGGGCAGGGTAGGTGTAGGGAGTAGATAGGAAGGGGAACTGTTAAACAGTTATCTCATGAGACATGGAGGTGTCAACCAGAGAGTAAGCACTCTGGTCACGGTGTAATCACGCCAAGGTGATAGACACGAAGCACTAGAATAGAACTAAAGAGTAGACTACTACTCTAAGCGTGTTGAATGATATAGCACGCAAAAGCCGAAGTGCGCACGAGGTCCTTCCGCGTACTGTGTAATCAGCACGCGGAGAATCGTCAGACTGGGGACAGACTTCGTAGGGAACACATCGCTTAGCGTCGATGCGTATTTCTTTAGATGAGTAGATAGATTTAGCAGTAGGGCTAGGGACGACTAGTGATAGGAAATTCTGTGTATTCATGTGTGATTCATTAGAGACAGTTTTGTGCATTTATGTAATGTAAAGAGCCAGTGGCAATAAAATGTGTAATCAATTCCTCTCGTACGACTGACAAATCTTTTTGTGTGGTGCGAGAGAAGTTTATCCCATAATGCCTGTAGCATCGCTTGATGACAGGCTAGGATAAAAGTGGTGTCAGAAGTGTGGCTTGGACAATTGTTCAAGCTAAAACACTCACCCACGGCTCTAGAATAGTATTACTGTCAGTTAATCACAGGGTTTAATTTGTGTTAGTGTAAAATGGCGTGTGCAGACTAGAACAAGATGCGAGCTGTGCCCATCGTGACCGATTAACATTTATTTATGCTTATTGAAATGTTTTGTGCTTTATGAACATGTTTTCTTCTGATCTGTAAGTATTATTATTATAGTTTTGTATCATTTATTTCTACAATTATTGATTTATTTATGAGTATTTATCAAAAATGATTCACGGCGGAGCAATACACAAGAAATGAGCCGGCGACAATATCGATTTTTCCAATCTAAAAATAGCGCTGCGCCTGTGACGTATCGCGGTTGACAAACAGCTGCCCTACGCCATTTGCAATCAGCGACAGATTGTTTACAAATCGCCAAGCGGCTGCTCGCCTGAATCTTTGGCTTATATTGAATATTATTTGTTTATACAAGCTATTTATTGAATATATTTATTTATTTGAACATTATTATTACCTTTATATTTATTTCAAAGCATTTATTTAATTATTTGTAGATTTTTTCTATTTTCTACCGTCACGATGGCACTACTTTCTTTATGCAAATAAGATTCCGTCTGCACAGCACTTTCATAAATTAAACAGCAATAGTTAGGGAACGCAGAAGACATTAGAACGAAGACAGGACAGTGACATTAACTATTAACTATACCACATTGCGTTGTCCGGGGGCATGTACTTGTAAATGTCAAACAAATGTCTAAAGTCATATGTCGTTTACAATGGTTAATTATTGATGCTCTTGTAAACCAGGTATAACAAGAGCTGTTTATAAGAGTAACGCAAGGTGTATGTCGAGGTGCCAAACGATTGTACCTGAGGTGCCAAACGAATTGTACCTGATTGTTCTGGATTGCTGAGATGAGTATACCCAAATTATTTTGAATGCAATATAATTAATAATGCATCTCTTTTTCAGGGTGTAATCTGATAATATTTTTTGTACACAGGCATTTAATATCTTAACTTATCGAATATACCTGAGTAAATATTTGAGTACCTATCAACTCTAGCTAATTATCCAACAACATGTCAACTTTAGCTGATTTCATACAAGCAGGCAAGGAATTAGAATACACCGGAAAGGAATTAGAGCAATATGCTGATCAAAAATTTAGGGAAGCAAAAGATGCTGAGAGAGATGAACGTGCACGAGAAAGACAACACCAGAAGGAGATTGTAGAACTAGCTGAGATGACAAAACAGAAACAGTTAGAACAAGATAAGGAGATTAAACAAAAAGAATTAGAGTTAAAGCAAAAACAATTAGATCAGGAGAGAGAGTTAAAGCAAAGAGAGATAGATGAAATGGCAAGAGTAAAAGAAAAACAAATACAGGTTGAATCAGAGACACAGTTAAAGATGAAAGGTATGGAAGTAGAGTCACACTTAGAAATCTCCACTACAAAACTAAAGAGTCAGCAAGAAGAGAATAAACTTAATAAATACAAACATATTATTAAGCCATTCTGTAAAGAAGATTCCATATCAGCTTGGACAGAAAATGTCGAATATCAGCTGAAATACCATCAAGTACCAATCGATATGTGGGCCATGATCTACATGAAAAACCTCAGTGGGGAGCCCCTTAAAGTTATTGAATCAATACCAACTGATCTTAGATCTAACTATCAGTACATTCACGATAGGATAATGCAACATTTTTTACTTGATGCCCCTGGGTATCAAGTGCAGTTTTCTAACTTAAAACCAAAACCAAGCGAGACCTTCATCGATTATGTCTCGAATGTCCAAAGCGTGCTGAATAGATGGCTTAGTGCAGCAAAAATAGGAAAGGACTATGAGAAACTTAAAAATTTAATAGCAATGGATAAAGTCATATCCACAGTCCCTACTCCTTTCGCTAAGTTCCTTCAGCAGTCAGACATCGAAACAATAGAACAATTCGAGAAGAAAGGCTCCGCATATTTTTCCTCGAATAGAGAAATTTTTAAAACATCAAACATCGACTCTGAAATAGTCTCTTTTGTTAAGGACCAACCTAAAAGCTATCGTGGCAATAAAAAACCATTTCAGAGAGTCGACAAGAAAGATCAAAAATTGCCTAAATGTGTGTATTGCCAACTTTTTCATGATACTTACGCTATGTGTGATAAATCACCAAACTATCCGACACATCTTGAGATGGTCATTAAGAAACAACAAAACAAGAGAAATGCATACAGGCGTGCAGTCAAATGTTTCTTCTGTTCTAGCTACGGGCATTATTCCAATAAGTGCCTAGGCCGCCAAAGAATGAAGGCCAACAGTGCAATGTTAATTGATACATCTTCTGATAGTGGGAGTGAGACTGAGTGTGAGGTCGAGAATGAATTACCTGTTAATCAATCTGAAGATGTTTGTTGTGTAAACGATATTTTAAGCTTTGACAGTTGTGAGCGATGTCACCAATTTCATGCAGACGGAAAATTAGAATGTGGACATACAGTACCATTCTCCACTGAGAGTGTAAATGCAGCATTAGCCTCCAGAGGCAATTTGGTGTTCCACAATGCATTGGTCAACGAAATACCATGCCAATGTTTGCTTGACAGTGGGAGCACTCTTATCGGTCTTAGAAAGGAACTGGTGAATCCAAATGATTATACAGGTGACTCAGTCAAATGCCGAACCTTTTCGGGTAATATTGAAATTTGGCAACAGCCCGTATTAACACTCCTTTCCTTTCTGGTACCTTTACATGTGCTATTTTAGATAACCCTTGTACTGATTTAATTTTGGGATGCTTACCCCAAATGAAGCATTGCACTAACGAAGAAATAGCTGCATGGGAAAAATTAAATGCAGCTAATGCAACAACCAGAGCAGATACTATTAAGCACCAAGACACACTACAGGAGGAAAGACTACTGTTGCTATCACCAACTAGCACGGATGATACCACCAGACAAAAGTTCATAGACCAGCAAAAAGCTGATCCGAGTGTGTCTCCATATCTAAAACTATTAAAAGAAAAAGCCAAAGTAACAAAAAACGCATCATGGTTCTTTAGACTTAATAATGGTATTCTTACTCGTTATTATACAACTGGCAACCATGAGATTCAGCAAACGGTGTTACCTGTACAACACCGCCAAACTGTGCTAAAGATTGCACACGAGTCACCGTTTGCTGGTCACCTTGCATACGACAAAACCAGGGCCAGAATTCAGGCTCATTTCTATTGGCCAGGTTTTTGTAATGACATAAAAGTATTTTGTCGTTCATGTAATGTCTGTCAACAACTAGTACGTAAGGGTAAACATCCTACAGCTGAAGTACAACCTTCAACACTGGCCTCTAGGCCATTTGAGAGTGTGGCGGTAGGATATTGTTGGACCCCTGAACCAGGTGTCCAGCAAAGGAAATCGCTTCATCTTAACGCTAGTAGACCTATGTTCAAGGTGGGTTGAGGCAGTAGCTTTGAAATACATCACCTCCAAAGACTATTGCCAATGTATTTCTACACTTGTTCTCACGATTCGGATTTCCACGTACCATCTTATCCGACCGTGGAACCCAATTCATATCGGCTGCAACGCAAGCCCTTACGAAAATGTTAGGAATTAAACAGCATTTTACAACAGCTTATCATCCAGCCAGCAATGGAATAGTAGAGAAAATTAACGGAGACCTAAAGCATATGCTGGCTAAGGTGACAGCAGAAAACCCAGCTGATTGGGATACACTGTTGCCAACAGTGCTGTTCGCCTATCGGGAGATTCCCCATTCAAGCACGGGTTTCTCACCGTTTGAATTAGTATACGGGGCTAACCCACGTGGACCCCTAACAATTTACCATCAGTTAGTAACTAATGCGATTGAAATTCCAACCCCTAAAACACCTTATGAGATGGTAACAGAAACACGAGATAAAATTATGAAATCGTGTATCATAGCCAAGGCAGCTTTGGAGAGGAAGGGTCAAATCTACCGCCAATACGCAAATAGAGGTGCGAGGACTATTAATCTTGAACCAGATCAAGACATACTGCTTTTACTCCCAGACAAACGGAATTTATTATTGACCTCATGGCAAGGGCCATTCAAAGTGGTACGAAAAATTTCAGATGTCGATTATGAAATATCGATAAACGGACACTTAAAGATATTTCATATCAACATGTTGAAACCCTACTTTTCACGACAAGAGACAGAATTAGAGACAGACGAACACAATGCACCCACACCTATTGATGAGACGACGGACATACACAACGCAACTACACTAGTTAGCGAGACTGGCAAAGCCGACGATATGCATACACCTAGTGAGCATACAGAAAACGCACTTAGCACCACAACCGTACTGAATCAGGTAGACGACGACGGGATGGAACTACCTGTTCCAATTGTAGACAAGACTGCGACATTAGATTGTATACGGTTAGAACCGGGACTAACAGAAGAACAACGACGACAGACAATAGAATTAGTGACGGAATATAAGGACATATTTTCCGACATTCCAGGTAGGACGGACAGGATCGAGCACTCCATCCTTCTTTCGGACTCTAAGCCTATCAAATGCAGGCCGTACTCTATCCCACTTAGCTACAGAGAAAGTCTAAATAAGGAAATTCTTAATTTAGAAGCTAGTGGAATCATCCAGAAATCTACATCTGAGTACTCCTTTCCAATCGTCTTGGTCAAGAAAAAAGACTCCACAATTCGTCTCTGTGTAGACTATAGAAAACTTAACAATGTCACTAAGATCGACGCAGAACCAATTCCTTCATGCGAAGATCTTATCCTTGATATGTCCACCTCCAAAATCTTCTCTAAATTAGACCTTACTAAGGGATATTGGCAGGTCCCTATGCAGACTCAATCCATCCATCTTACTGCATTCTCAACACCTTTAGGTCTTTACGAGTGGCAGTTTCTTCCTTTCGGACTTCGTAACGCTCCTGCCACTTTCGTACGCCTAACTAGAGATTTACTACATGGAGTGACGAATACGGTGACATATATAGATGATATTTGTGTCCATACAGACGACTGGACAACACACTTACTGAAACTAAGACATGTCTTCGATAGGTTGCGACTCTTCGGTCTCACTGTCAAACCGAGCAAAGTTGAACTGGGCCTACAAGAAATTGATTTTTTGGGTCATGTCATTTCACAAGGACAACTAAAAACTGACAATAGAATTGTTACTAAAATTATGAACCTGACCATGCCTACAACAAAGAAGCAGGTCAGGAGCCTTTTGGGTTTAGTAAATTATTATAGTAAGTTCATACCGAACTTAGCTGAAATCACAAGTGTATTTTCAAATGTTTTGAAAGCATCAGTAAAATTAGATGTCAAAGATGCATTATTAATTTCTGCATTGTCAAAATTGAAACTCCTATTTAGTAATGTACCAATCCTGCGTTTGCCTAATCCTAGGCTCGTTTATTATCTTAGGACAGATGCCAGCAGGATTTCCATCGCTGCAGTACTAGGCCAGTTTTACGATGGCATCTTCCATCCAATTTGCTACGTGAGCCGCAAGATCACACCTGCTGAGTCCAGATATTCCATATCAGAGTTGGAAGCCCTAAGTGTCATCTATTCAGTAAGGAAGTTACATCGATTTCTAGCGGGTAATCACTTCGTAGTACAGACCGACAACTCCCCAATCACGGTCATACAAAGTGGGGTGCATCGCAATGACCGCATCTACAGGTGGTCGTTAATATTACAAAATTATACTTTTAGTATAGAGCATATTAAGGGTAGGGACAACATTCTTGCTGATACCCTTAGTCGACCATCTGAGGTAGAAATACCTGATACTCCACATGAAGATGTAGTCTAAGATATGTAATTTAGTACACTTAGAATATCCTGTGTAAAATATCCTATGTAATACATAGACATCATGATCAGGACTGTGTGCTAAGAACAGTGAACCACCATGTGTCCGTAGACAGCAGAATAAGAACTGTGCTCCAAGAACAAGTGAATCACCGTGTGTACATAGACAGCTCGTTACTTACTATGCTCCATTTGTGTTCCGGTGAATCACCTGTGTTAATCATGGAAGAACAGTGTCAGAACAATGCATAAATAACAGACACGAATATACATTGTCTACGACACCAGCGGACTCTACGAGTGGAAGAATACCCATAAGACACAAGTATGACTGTGTAGTGTATTTAATATACCCAGGACAATTGTGTATCTATGAACTGTGCCAACGAAAGCAATTTCTGAACGTTATGGCAACCACTAACCTGAGGTAGTTAAATACCATGTATATATATTTATTTATTGTGATATGTATTATAACATGTTTTTAATATAGTAATAAATTATGGTTAGATTAGTTACTTTAATATAGATTTAGATTAGATTTAGGGAATATAATAGATTTTTTTTGTAGTTTACATAAATCACTAATTTACCCACTTACTTAGGATAGTACTTTAAATTTAATAACAGCTAATTAAAGACTAGGATAAAAGTGTAGATAGGAACAGTACCAGTTAGTTCATTTCATTTCACATTATTTCATTCCATCTTAATAAACACTTTAACAACCTCATCATTTAGAGTTAAAAGTAGTTCATACCTTATAGGATAAAAGGATTATACATTTCACCATGTATATTAAAATTATTAATCATATGTATTCATGTAGACATTAAAACATTTTTTTTATAATAACCCATTATTTATAATATTGTTACATTTCACATTACTCATTTCAGAAAGGTACATAACTCATCTCACATCATTTTCATTTTTTAAGTTAGTTAGATTACTTCCCTTAAAGTAGGTTGATTTTGTGCAACAAATTAGAAAATATATAGTTATAGAATTAGTATTAGTATTTCAGTAGAATGTAGTGTTTAGTATTATCAGGGTAAAACTATCAACCCTATTTCATCCATGTAAATATTTTGTAAATACATGACTAGTGCAGTAAGTTACGCACAGTCATTAAGCTCAACTCTTTTCAAACTGAGCCAAACTTGTACAGTGTCACTTCAAGGTTTTTAAATAATTGGGAGGATAAAAGATGTGTGACAGAAGTGTGAAAGTAAGAGAAAATGGAAAATATACAATGGAGAGTGAGGACAACCAGCGGATTTTTTCTGCCGCTCAACGCGACTTTTTATTATTTGTCTGCGTCAAGCGTTTGCTTTCAATGTTGAGATATACTGTCTCGAATGTGTTGTGTGTAGTTTAGTGTAGACCTTAGAGAAAGTATTTTAAGTCTCATAAGACGGAAACGTTAGTCACGAATTAGTGTTATACACTTGTTTGTGGCCACATTTAACCGAATTATGGCACTTGAAAACTAACTTACATACAAATTATAGACAGACACACATGTTAGAAGGTAAATTTAATTATTAGTTACATCCAAACACGCAAACAACCAGAAAAACAAACATGTAAAGTGCATACAATTTTTAGAACAAGGGAGATAACTCCGGGTCAGGGGACACAATAGACAGCGAAACACTAACTTAACAGTGAAAGATAACTTTACACGCGGAAGCGAGATAGGTAAAGCCTGTCGCACACAGCTTGTGCAAGGGTTGTTTAATATTATATGGGGGACATGAAGCAATTCGTGTGTTGACCCTAAGAAAGTCAACTTTGTATGGGTAGTGAGTTAATTTGCTATTTGAGGGCAGGTCTTATAAGACAGTGGTCCGGTTCAGACAAACCTCTAATAAATATAATATTGCGATTGAGAAGAGGGCTCACGCCAACCAGACAAGTTTGTGGCGATCACCAGTAGCCAAGTAAAGTAATACTACATTGTGACAATAGTCAGTAGAGGTCTATTGAGTTACCCAGAACCAAGTTATCAGTAGTCTTTGACAAAAATTAGATACACTAATTTTTAGAAACCTCTTGCGTCACAACCAGGAGTCAAAGTTTGTAACGCAACACAGGAGGGGAGGGTGTGTGTCAAAGACTGAAATAGATAGGAGGGAAGACCACCCGGGATGAGTGGTCTACCTCAAGTAGATTAGAGGTAACCCAGTGCCCCAACATGAGGGCAGGGTAGGTGTAGGGAGTAGATAGGAAGGGGAACTGTCAAACAGTTCTCTCATGAGACACGGAAGTGTCAACCAGAGAGTAAGCACTCTGGTCACGGTGTAATCACGCCAACAGTGATAGACACGAAGCACTAGAATAGAACTAAAGAGTAGACTACTACTCTAAGCGTGTTGAATGATATAGCACGCAAAAGCCGAAGTGCGCACGAGGTCCTTCCGCGTACTGTGTAATCAGCACGCGGAGAATCGTCAGACTGGGGACAGACTACGTAGGGAACACATCGCTTAGCGTCGATGCGTATTTCTTTAGATGAGTAGATAGATTTAGCAGTAGGGCTAGGGACGACTAGTGATAGGAAATTCTGTGTATTCATGTGTGATTCATTAGAGACAGTTTTGTGCATTTATGTAATGTAAAGAGCCAGTGGCAATAAAATGTGTAATCAATTCCTCTCGTACGACTGACAAATCTTTTTGTGTGGTGCGAGAGAAGTTTATCCCATAATGCCTGTAGCATCGCTTGATGACAGTTGCAGACAATGCGCAGGACCTGCAACAATTAGTAGTTGCGGTTGTTGTACACAGTGAGCAACTGGGGTTAGAATTAAATTGTAAAAAGACTCAGGTTATGGTCGTCACTAGGAAGAAAGAAGTGCCACAATGTAATATACAAGCAAATGGAAATATTCTTCAACAAGTGAATCGGTACAATTATCTTGGAACAGTCATAACATCTGATGGGAGATGCCTTGAAGAGATTAGAACAAGAATCGCCTTTGCGAAAGTAGCCTTTAGCAAGATGAAAAACATTCTGACCAATAAAAAGATGTCAATTGAAACGAGAAAAAGAGTGTTGAGGGGATACATAGAGCCTGTTCTTTTGTATGGATGTGAAACTTGGACAATGAGCAGTCAAGCTGAAAAACATCCGATGGCTGCGGAAATGTGGTTTCTGAGGAAAATGCAAAGAATACCATGGACAGACAGAAAAACAAATGACCAAGTACTACAGGAGACAAATGAACATCGTAAACTGATTAGAGAAATTAGACGTAGACAGTCAAAATGTTTTGAACATGTTATGAGAAGAAATGGATTGGAGAACTTGGTAACAACTGGCAAGATCGAAGGGAACAGACCAAGAGGAAGACCGAGAGGAAAATACCTGGATGGCTTGGCCACATGGCATGGACGAGACAGGAACACTGAGCTGATCCACGGCACTGGTGATCGAGTGAAATGACGAGTCATGACCGCCCACGCTTTCCGGCATGGCACATGATTTATTGATTAATTGATTGAATAAGAAGGGATGACGAGTTGCGCATGTTCCTATATTGTTCCTGCCCTTCTATGAAGAAGTCTATTTTTTATATACAATTCACCTTTATGTGGGGGTGAACGTGCTTTAGGCAGTTTGTTAAAACATGCCGCTAAGATGCTGTCTGCTGCCTGGGCTTTTGTTGGAGTTGTTGAGGCCGGAGCTTTCCTAGGTTTTCTGCCATGAATTTTCTAAATTTTGTGTGAAAAAGACATGGTTCAGAATATGCAGCAAAATTTCTTTTTGGGTAGTTTTAATGAGCAATTCTGTTATATTGTTGAATCAAGTGGTGTTTGTTTCATTATTCAGTAAATTCAACAGCATTAGCAGTAGAGGAGTATAGAAAACACTTGATACATGCAATGTTTAAAATAATTTGTACCTATTTTTGCAAATTATGTTACAAAATATATTATTATTTTTGTTCTATTTCTAACTTATAACAATAGTACCAATACTAACATGTTCTTTGTGCAATCCCCTTTATTTTGATGTATAATGCAACATATCTGCTTCAATTTTAACCATTTTCATAACATTATCGTGACACATCCCTACTTCCAATTTTCTGCCATGAATTTTCTAAATTTTGTGTGAAAAAGAGATGGTTCAGAATATGCAACAAAACTTCTTTTTGGGTCGTTTTAATGAGCAATTCTGTTTATATTGTTGAAGACAAGTGATGTTTGTTTCATTATTCAGTAAATTCAAAAGGATTAGCAGTAGAGGGGTATAGAAAACACTTGATACGTGCATATTTTTAAAATAATTGTTACCTCTTTAATTTCAATTGTTATTACTAAACCTCTCATTATTGTCATAATATTTGTAACCTATCAATTAATTAACACTGTCATGTACCTTGTGCAATCCTCTTTAATTTGATATATAATACAATATATCTGCTACCATTTTAACCATTTTAAAAGTATGTAACACACACCTACTTCCAATTTCTGCCATGAATTTCTGTTTGGTCAGGATCCAAATTTTGTTTGGCACAGAAAGAGTTAATCTGGACATTTTGAGGAAGGCTGAGTCGCAAAGACAACTTACCACAAACATTAGAAAGAGACAGTCATCATCATTTGGCCCCATTAAGAGAAGACATATAATGGAACATTTGACAACCGGAAAAATTTGTGAAAAGAAAGACAGAGGAAGACAGAGACAGAAAATTATGGACAGTCTTGTGTTGTGGCACTGAAGGAAGTCAACACACGAATTAATATATGCCATTCGAGATCGCAAGATGCAGAGAAGCATGATGTCCACACCACACCAAAAGGCAAGTCATTTGATAAGTAAGGTGATGGTATTCATACAGTTGTTCCTCATAAGTCCATAGATGTAGAACAATGTTGCTGTCATGTTTAGTGTTATCTACTCATTGACGTAGAAATACGTTACTGTTATTTGTAGTGTTATCTACTCATTAATGTATAATTATAAGTACCTTATTGTCATGTTTAGTGTTATCTACTTATTGATGTTGAACTACCTTACTGTCATGTTTAGTAAAATCTACTCATTGATGAATAGCTACCTGACAGTATCAAAGGGCTGCTGACAGTATCAAAGAGCCAGCTTGAAAGGTTGGAGTGCATACAGAAAGCCGCCATGCGGTTAATCCTGAGGTGCACAAAGAACACACCAATTATATGCATGAGGTATATCCTGGAGCTACCAACAACGACGGATAGGCATAGGGTCCTTCAGGCCAAATGGTACCTGAGAGTTGCCGCAGACAGAGGTCACCCGCTGCATGCAGCAATGGATATGGTCAAGGGTTATAGACTAAGACGAGGCAGGTCCTGGATGGCACAGGCGGAACTTTCTATACGTCAGGTGTGTGATCTAGAGACCATCAATCGTGAAAGAGAGTGGGTTGAAGTTCCGGAAGACATGACGGACTAGCACAATGTAATAATAACACTGGGTAGTGAGTGCAGAGAATGGGCAACGGGCCGCACTGAGTTTGAAGTGCAACAGCTGATCCAGAGTAACATACCATCAAGGTGACATAATAATCTACATCAATGGGTCAGTGGTGAGAAACAGACGTAGAGGCTGGGGTTTCATTGCAGAGGCTAATGGACGAGTCTTGAAAAAATGAGAGTCTGGCATATGAGACTACGACCTCCAGCATGAGAATGGAGGTGGAGGCAGTAACAGCGGCATTCCGGTGGCTAGAGGAGACTACTGCAACACACGTTGTATTCATTACGGATTCAAAGAGTATGCTTAGTAAGGTGGAGAAAGGAATGTTTCATGTGGAATGGCTCTTGTCGCTTCATAGGTCACAGAATGTGAGAATTATGTGGATATTTTGCCCTGGCCATGCGGGGGTAAGGGGGAATGAACAGCTTGATAGGCTAGCAGGGAATGCACCTCTTTGTGATAGTTTGCCTATGGACAAGGGGGGGGGGGTGGTCGTGCGCTTGTGGGACCAGGTGGAGAAGGTGGAGGAAAAGGTTGAGAACTCATACGTAGAAAGAATGAGATTGCGGGGGGTCGGCAGGGGTTCTGGCAAAATCTCAAAACTGAGAGGAAGATCAGGAGAACTTTTAATCAGATAGCGGTCGGAACGATTAGTAGTATGACTCTTCGCTGGCTGTTGAACGAGGGGACGTATGGGAATGTCCTGTGTGCAGTGATGTCGGTTCTTAACTCAACTCAACTCAACTAGCTACCTTTATGTCATGTTAAGTGTTATCTACTCATTGTTATAGAACTGCGTTACTGTCACTTGTCATGTTAAGTGTTATCTGCTCATTGTTGTAGAACTACGTTACTGTCATGTTAAGTGTTATCTACTCATTGTTGTAGAACTACGTTACTGTCATGTTAAGTGTTATCTACTCATTGTTGTAGAACTACGTTACTGTCATGTTAAGTGTTATCTACTCATTGTTGTAGAACTACGTTACTGTCATGTTTAGTTTTATCTACTCATTGTTGTAGAAATATGTTACCGCCATGTTTAGTGTTATCCTACACACTGATGTAGAAATACCTTACTGTCATGTTTTGTGTCATCCATATATGGATGTAGGAGTACCTTACTGTAATGTTCTGTGTCATCTATGTATTTGTAATGAAACACCCGCGGGTCTCAGTCAGACCACTTCTTATTCCTAACATATTCCTAACCCCTGTAGGGATGAGATGATTCGGTGTAGAAGAAAAACGCGGGGGTCTATGAATTAAATCTGACAATCTTTGTTCTTTCAAGACCCGATTTCTCGAAGGAAAACTTTCAAATTTCCGTGAGTCTAGGAAAACTTTCACATTTCCGTGAGTCTGCAGAAATCTGTAGGGATGTACGTGAATATTTCTAAAGCTCAAATCTATGCTTCCCGAAATTCTGAATTGTCTTGAGAATTCGTTGAGGTGTAGTTTTTAACACGCATGGACAATGAGCAGTCAAGCTGAAAAACATCTGATGGCTGTAGAAATATGGTTTCTGAGGAAAATGCAAAGAATACCATGGACAGCCAGAAAGACCAATAAACAAGTCCTTCAGGAAACAAATGAAGATCGTAAACTGATTTGAGACATTAGACGGAGACAGTCAAAATGTTTTGGGCATGTTATGAGAAGAGATGGATTGGAGAACTTGGTGACAACTGGTAAGATGGAAGGGAACAGACCAAGGGGAAGACCTAGAAGCAAATACCTGGATGGCTTGACTTCTTGGCATGGTCGAGACAGAAACACGGAGCTGATCCACGACTCTGGTGATCGAGTGAGATGGCAAAACATGACCGCCCACGCTTACCGGCATGGCACATGATGGATGGATGGATGGATGAAAACATCCGGGCATCTGTGGCGCCACCATTCATGTGACAGGCTCTCATTATGAACACCAACAATTCAGACTGAGTAGTAAGCGTATTCTACGCTTCCTATCTGCCAAGCAGAGAGTTGATCTATTGCCCAGTCCATTTAGCGTGTTATTTTTATTAAATTAAAAAAAAAAAAAATATTCATTAATTAAAGGTGAGATGAACGTTCCCAATTGTGTTGTATAAATGTATAGATAGATAAATCATGCGACAGATTGATTGCAATCATTTCGTTCCTGTAGGTACTTTGAATTTGATGACATTCTGCAGCCTCCTCCTACATAAGCTGTCGTCTTGGGCACGATCCAGCCCGGAGCACAAAGTCAAAACAATATTAATAATATTATTATTTTATTATTATTAACTTTGTGAGAGGCCGTGCCGATCAGAATAAAGTTAATAATTTTCCAAAAATAATTAGCATTCTTTTACTGGAGGATCCTTGAGTTCTAATTGAATTTCTACCACGGGATTCCTCAAATTCCGAGCTTTAATTTTATCTCAACTACCATCACAAGTTCAAGGTAGTTAAACTTTACTGTTAAATCTAAATTAGGTACTTTAGTAACATTTTATAAATTGGTTTTTAATTATGTACAGTTTGAAAAGGCAAACCCAACGGTACCTTATTGAAGTCTGTAGGTCATTTCTTAGCTGAGATATTAATATTAATATTAATGTTTGTGTGTCAGTTTAGTTTTTATGTTTTAAAGATTGAGCACAACCCACTGGTGGCAACTCTGACCATATTCCGGTACGAACCTAAGGCCTTGTCCACATCATATTGGAAGCATTAGACTCGAGTTTTGCTCTCTTTTGAGCTCGTCAATAGTGCATATCCCTGACTGGACCCGGGATCGAACTCCAGATCACTGGCATGTGAGACGGGTGTGTAACCACATGACCACTTGGCCTAGCTAGACGCAACCAAATTATCACACTAGAATATCACAATGTCACCCATCGTAGGCTATAGCTTAGAATTTGCCATATCGCTGCGACTGACATCCGTCAATCGATATGGCCCCAAATGAGCCACGACTGACATCCGTCAATCGATATGGCCCCGAATGATCAGGTCTTCTCTATCTGGCAAGGCACACCAGGTGCCTAAATTCCAGCGAGCAGTGATCAAACTGATTTTTTTTATTGTTATTATTATTATTATTATTATTTATTTGGTTGGTGTTATATTATGAACAAAGTCAAACAGAAAAATACTATTTGAGCACTTTGACAAATTGTGACCTAAACATTTAAATCACTTTTTTAACACACATGTAACTTTTGCATTTGTGAGCAAACACCTTAGCAACCATATATCATTTCTTCGTTATAAAGAGACCTAGTTTAGTAAATAATTTTTGACATTAATATTTTTTCATTTAATCACAATATTCAAAATGGCCACCCGTTAATATAAATAGAACCAAATAATGTTATATTATGTTTATTTAAAAATGTAAAATCCATAATACCTAGGACACCATCAGTTTTTAATCTGATTAGTGAGTGGAACATAAAGGTGATGTTGCCGCTGTAATATTATATGTTCCGACCTGATTAAGAGGTTTCAAATGGCTACCAATTAATGTTTCAAGTCGTTAATCCCTGATATGTTAACCCTAGAACTACCATGGGGTCCAAATGGACCTCAGTGTCAACTTTCACTTTCTCTACTTTTCTTAAATTTGCTTTAATATGTTTGATATTTTATGACATTGTTAGCAATATATTCCCCAAAAATATGCTAAAATATTTTTAAAATTGCATGAAAAATACATGTACGATCATACATTTTTGCACTTGGTACCAGTGGGGTCAGATTGGACCCCAATGTATTTTGTATAGAAAATAAGCATATTTTCAGTATTAAGTTAAGTTAAGAACCGACATCACTGCACTCAGGACATTCCCATATGTGCTATTTTCCGTATTAAGTGATATTAAACTTGATTACTCCATAACACATTTATTTCAGCAGGTGGGTAAAACTTATTCATAAAAGAAGACAGCAGTATTTATAATAATGATGCAATCAGTGATTGCATCTTCTTGCCAAAGCTGAAAGTACTTTACTTATGTGTTCCTGCAGTTGTTCATTACTGCAGTGCTGTAGATATTGGTCATCGGTGAAGAGCAGTTCATCCAATAAACATACTTGCTCATCATCTGTTTGATTTTTGTCTATTGTTGTGATGCCATCTATATATATATATATATATATAATAAAAAGAAGTGACAAAATGCATCCATGACTAACTCCAGTTGTTATTGGGAACCATTTTGTGAGTCCAGCTCTTGTTCTAACAGCGCTTTTGCTCTCTGTAGATAGCTCTTACAGTAGTCTAGTAGTTGACATTTTATTTCGTAGTTTTCAAGTGTTCCCTAAGTATATCTTTGCTTACTCTGTCGAAAGCGTTCTCTTAGTCTATACAAGCGATATTAATTTGCTGTTTATGTTCTGTTGTGTTTTTTTCCACAAATTTGTTGTAATGCAAATATTGCATCTGTGCATCCTCTACCCTTTCTGAACCTGATCTGTTCTGGGCTGAGTAGTGGTTCCATGTTAGGTCTTATTCATTGTTCAAGAATCTTTGCAAACATTTTACCCACATGACCGAGGAGGTAAATGCTCTGTAGGTGCCACAATCTTGTTTATTTCCCTTTTTGTTATAATGGCTTTCTGAGACAGTTCTTTCTTCCCATACCTTTAAAAAAATTTGAAGTAACCATGTCACTCCTGTTTCTCCGCTTGCAATTATTGCTTTGGTTGTTATTCCATCAATTCTTGCTGCTGTATTCGGACTGTTCTTTATCTCTGACTATCATGTTTCACTTCATCAAATGCCTTGGTAGAATCTTTAAAGTACAAATATATGTCTATCTGCATCTGTTTATTTCTCTATTAGTGTTCGTAACATATATATTGCATTGTTTGTACCTTTTCGTTCCACAAATCCACACTGTTCTTCACCAATTTCCATCTTTATTTTCCTTGTTTTTCCCATTGTAGTTCTGATTTGAAATTATCATACATGTTTTATGATTTTGTACGAAATTCTTTTCATTCACTTGTTCCTTGTCTTTGGGGTTAGGCTATAAATACACATTTCAGCATATCACTAGGTAAATATCCACGGTAGTAAATATTCAACATTTCAATTAATATCTCTATTCCAAATGTTCCCAGTACTTGTAATTCTTCTACCGTGATTCCACGCCCTTGTTGTCCATCTTGATATGTTTGACAGTGTCAGTGACGTCTCATGGTGGAACAGGCGGGACTTCTGAGTTACTTTCTTCTTTTAATTATTGTTTACTTTAATTGTTGTGTTCAGCAGTCTGTCTAAACACTCAGAGTTTATGCACATTTCACTTCTTGCACCTAAACACTTACAATGTTTGTACGTTTCACTTCTTGTATCTAAACACTTGCAGTGTATGTACACTTCATTTCTGGTATCTAAACATTTGGAGTGTATGTGCATGTCACTTGTATCTAAACATTTGGAGTGTATGTGCATGTCACTTGTATCTAAACATTTGGAGTGTATGTGCATGTCACTTGTATCTAAACATTTGGAGTGTATGTGCATGTCACTTGTATCTAAACATTTGGAGTGTATGTGCATGTCACTTGTATCTAAACATTTGGAGTGTATGTGCATGTCACTTGTATCTAAACACTTAGTGTATGTACATTTCTCTTCTTGTATCCACACACGCGCGCGTGTCCAGCCGTACGTACCTACCTACGTACAGGCATACACATACACACACATACCTACACATAGACAGACAGAATACAAACATAAGAGTGAAATAGAGAGCTAGGTATGTCTTGTTATACACTTCATGGCATAATAATTTCCTGTGAATTATAGAGAACTATTTACCTTTTGTATTACCACCAACACATTCTATTTTTAGAAACTATTGTCTGTAGCATAACTTCCACCCATAATGGATGTGATTTGTAACTTTACCGTTCCTAGCTTTTATTTACTGCATGTTACTTGTAAGTATTTGATTACCATCACGTTTATATATTGCCAGTGTCTGGACAATGTCATGCAGTATTGGAATCAGGAAGAACAAGAGGCGTCGGTTGTCTGCTTCAGCTCACGCACACCACAATGTGGATGTGAAGATAATTTCATCTCATGGCCGAGCTGTTGACAGTTCTGGTGAGTTGACAGCTTCCCCAGACTATGGCCGAGTCGTTGACACCTGTGATGAGCCGAAAGCTACCCGAAGCCATGCCAGACACAATCACAGTTCTAGCGAATCAAAATCTTCCACAACCATTGAAACGAAGGTAATGAACCTATCAGCTCGTATTCCATCTGGAACATTGACATATGACACATTGTCTTGTGGAACATTGTCATTTGGGACATCGTCATCTGAAATGGGAAATCCTTCAGAACGAAGAGATTTGAATGACACTGGAAATAACGAAAAGTCCATCATGGCAGATATAATCAGCGGCGCCTCTTCTGATGAACTGCCATGTCATGCATCAGATGAAGATTTATTGGGTGCCATAAATTCTGAATCTTCATCTGAAGCTGTGTCAATACTTACTAGTTGCAATACTGTCACACAGGATGGGCTCAACCAAGCTCTGATCTCTGCCTGTAGACGGGGACATACACAACTTGTTCAGACACTTGTCCAAGTTGGGGCAAACATCGAGCACCGGGATGAAAATGGAAACACACCATTGTTGATTTGTGCTGAGAATGGCTTCACGAACATTGTCCGGTTTCTGGTGTCCCAACATGCGAACGTCAGGGCTGCTAATTCTGTAGGCAACACAGCCTTGATTCTCTCCATACGTTCAGCAGTTACTTCAGACCTGACCAAGTTCCTTCTAAAGCAACAAGATATTGACAAACATCACCAGAACCAACAAGGACACACGGCTCTTCACAGGGCTACACATTTCAGGGATGTGGAAACGATGAGATTATTGTTACAGAAAAACATAAGAATTACTCACACTGGACACTTAATCAATAATGAGTTTGAATGTGAGATGGACAATAGGAGATCTGCTGACACTGAGCAGGAGGTTATTGCTGCAAGAGTTGGACTTTCAGGTGTGTATGCAATTCTTAAAGAACATGCTAGAACTGGGAGACCACCTCTAGAACTGGCTGTTTTGGCTCGTGACTTCATATCCCTGAATAAGTTACTAAATTGTCAGTTTTCCTCCAGTTCAGACAAGAAAAGATGCATTGATAGTGCCCTAATGTACATGTTTATTGATCCCAAGAAATTGACTGTACAAAGGTTTAGTGCAACTGACAAGAAAATCATCCAGAGGCTACTGGAAAATGGGGCAGATGTTAACGGGGGCCTTGCGCCCAAACTACTTTCTTGTGCTGTAGAGTCAGGGAACTTTCAGTTGGTCGAGCTTCTGTGTGCATATGGTGCAGACATTGGTAGGTGTTCATATATATGGGGACAAGATCCATTGTGTATAGCAGCAAGAACCGGTCGCCGAGACCTCATTAAACTGTTGCTGAAATATCAAGCTAACATCAACAGAGGTGTGTTTTCTGACTCGGCTCTTGACCTTGCCCTCAGAAATAACCACATTGAGTGTGCCAAACTGCTCATCCAACGTGGAGCTAAGATGGATGTTCAACGTGCCTTAACTTCTTCTGTAGATCATCTGGCGGCAGGCTACATGCACTTCCTGTTAAATAATTACAAACCTGAAATTATGAATTATTTTTCACAATCACCTCATATTGCTAGAAAGTTGCTAATTTCTGCCGTAGAGAAAGAAAATTGTGAAATCATTGGTCATATTCTGGATGCTGGCGTTGGCATCAATGAAGTGGATTTGTATGAGGAGACACCACTAATGGCATCATGGTTCAAAGAGGTTGCCCAGTTTCTGATCCAGAGAGGAGCTGACTGTCAATCAGGCAACAGGCAAAAATGGCATTGTGACACCGTTGATTCACATGATTCAAAACAGAAAATGTAAATATACCTCAACAGTTGAGTTGTGTCAGGTATTGATAGACAATGGAGCGTCGGTCAACTGTAGAAGTGAAGAAGGTAAAACACTATTAATGATGGCAGCTGCTCAAGGTAAATGTGTGGGCATGCTACAGTTGTTGTTAGACAATGGAGCTGATGTTAATGACAAGGACAACAACGGTGATACTGCACGTCATTCATGCTATCCAGCTGAAATATTCTGAGAATGTCTGTTGTTTGATAGACTCCGCCAGAGACAAGAATTTTGTTGTCAATGTTCACAACAATGAAGGATTAACACCTCTTATGGTGTGTGCCAAGAAAGGAAATATTCCAATTATGAAAGCGCTAATTGAAGGGTGTGCTGGTGTGAACGTGAAAGACAACCAGGAAAACACAGCCTTGCATCATCTAATAATTTCCCCCCATCCAAAGCACTGTGAGGAGATGTTGGCATGTCTGCTAAAAGCTGGAAGCAATGTCAACTGTCTGAACAGTGACGGTTTATCCCCCTTAATGCTGGCCGCTGGGAAGTCTATGGCACCTTTGATGGCGTCACTGCTAGAGGCTGGAGCGGATGTCAACGCTGTCAGCAAGAATAATCATTTACAAACCGCACTTTCATTTCTGCCGGACATGGGATTTCTTGAAGATAACACGATATTGTGCATTGAAACATTGCTAGATGGAGGCGCCAGATCTTCTTATCTCAGCCATGAATGTCTGTACAGTATAATGATTCAGGACAAAATTAATATAATCCCTAAACTCATCGAACATGGTTTAGGACCTGCAGACTTTGAAGCAAACACAATGGTGTTGAGCAGAGTCACGTCTAATAGACCATCAACTGTGTCTCTGCTCTGTGCTGCTTTGTTGTATGGGCAGATGTCACTAGCCCAATATTTTGTGGACATTCTATTCCTGACCAGCTCTGACCTGTCCATGTTTGCGTGCAACAAGGCAATGGAGTGTCTTACTGAAACAAGAAGATCAAGAGGAATCCTTGCACTTCCTGCAAGAACTGTCCTCCCAGCCCATGTCCCTGACCCAGCTGTCTTTGGTGGCAGTTTCATCAGCTGTAGGCCCATCCCCTGGCCGTGAGACCAGAGTCGACGCACTCCCTCTACCTCAGATGATAAAAGACAAACTTTTGTTTAAGTCAGCCGAGGATACACATCTCCTGCTGTCAAGAGCAGCTGCAGAACTTAACACTACTCAGAATAATACTAGTCCCATCAGTTTGTCGAGAGACCACGTTGACAGGTTGAACTACAGTCACGCATATTATGATGATGATGATTACTTCGATCCACCCAACAGCTCAGATTCCGATGACTTTTACTATGGTTGTTACTATTAGCCGCAGATTTATCCACCATGTGGGTTTATTTGTTTCAGTCAATGCTTTTAGCAGACGTAAATTGCTGAAGACACTTCACATGAATCCTGATGCCAGCTATCGGTAACTTGTGACATGTCGCTACCTTCAGCAGAATGTGACTGCAGATATGTACACGAGATCATGTGGTAGAGTATAAACTAATGGAGCGTTCAGACAGGGACTGGAAATATAGGTGGTCACTGAACTTCTACATCAGTGGTTCTCAACCGGTGGGGAATTCTCTTTCTTCAACTTTGGACTTTGTGAAACTGAGTGTTTGCAAGCTATTTAATTTCTAATTGCTTGTTTTGAAAGTTGTGTAACAATTCAAAACAGAATCAAACAATATAAAATAACATAAAGTAATACAGCTTTACAGAACAGAATTACAACACATACAGGACATTGCGGTGACTAGCCTTCATCAGCAAACCAATACATTCACGAAACACAACATATAGTACAGGAGAAGATCCTCTGGTGACTACATTAAGGCATAAGGATGGGATGAGAAGAATAAAAGAATGGGGTAAAAATGAGAGCAATGAAGAGAAAAGAAAAATATGAAAAGAAAAATGTTGCTACTTATCTGAGAGTCCGAGGCTGTACTGACACCACAAATGTATTATTAATCCTCTTTTATACATAGCCGTGGGAGTCTGTGGGTCATGGGGACCGAGGTAGTGGATGATACCAGGGTAGTAGGTGGTCACGATTCAGTGGCAAGTCCCAGGTAAATGAGTGGAAGTAGTAGCATGGAGGGGGGGGGGGGGGAGACAGGAAGTGAGGCTGGGAGACTGGGAGCAATGGAGATGTAATGAGTCCCAGTGGATGTATACAATGCATGAGTGGGTGTCAGTGTATGGGTCGGCCATAGTGGACGACTATTAAACTGCAATGATGTGTGCACCTAAGTATGATGACAATACTAATAAAACTCATTTTATGTGCTCTCTTATTGTGTGTACGAAGCGAGTCCTGAAGTCTCGGTGGGCTGATCTGTGTGGGCGCACATACATACATCTACACACATCAACAAACATTCATACATAGTATACATACATGTGTATGGTGTATATGAGAAAGGAGGGAGGGAGAGAGGGTAGGTATAGTATTTGAGATATGCCACAGAGAAGCCAGATTATTTTGTTGTGTGGTACTGGTGCGTGAATAACAGGTTTTTCTCTTGCTGTGTGTGAATGCACATCCCATAATTGAAATCATGGAACGATGTATATCAGAGACAGCCAGGATAATGGATATACTGTGGGTGTGTCTACCACAGCTTCTCTCGGTGCTGTTCATTGTAAGAGATGGACAGATAGGTGTGAATGAGAGACAGCACGGATGATGGATTGATTGATTGATGGATATACTGAGATACAGGGTCCTTAGCTTCTCTCATTGCTGTTGATCTCTCGCTATGTGCAGTGAGCAAGAAAGAATAATATTATAAACACTGCACACGCGCGCGCACACACACACATTGCAAGTCATTCTTCATCTACCTTCATATATCACCTTTAAGCCCTGTGGCGAGCGGCAGGCGTGGGTACGCTGGCAGTCGTCGCAGACCTGCACACAGGCGGCTCAGGCCATATAGTCGTCTTCTACTGACCCGAACAGCAGTGGGATTCAGCAGCCTCCTGAGCGACTGAGCAGCCCTCTATAGGAAATCACTGCTCACTTCCATAGCAAGAGGAAGGGGCTACAAAAGGTGCCATTAACATTGTCTGCTCAATCATTACCTAACTAGCTAGCCGCGGTTGGTGGGTACCCTATAGTCCTATACTGCGGTTGACATACAAAGTAAAAACAGGTAAAGCTAAAAAAGCAAACCATATTCCCTTGACGATTTGCAGACGATCAGTGCCTGTTTTACAGCGATGAAGGCAGACTACAAATTCATGTTAATAATCTGAGTTCAACCTGCAGCAGATACAATATGAGTATTAGCACAGCCCAAACCGAAGTAATGCAAGTTAGCAGAGCGCCGGGCCCACTAAGTATACAGCTGAAACTCTGAAACAAGTTAAAGAATTCAAACATCTTGGAAGTATGAACACAGAAGATGGCAGATTGGACCTAGCAATCGAAATTAGATGTCAAAAAGCTAGTGCACTTACATATCAACTATCACCCTTGCTGAAACATCCAAATATACCCAAGTCCGCAAAACGACAGATAATAAACAACAACAGCATATTCACACCAACCCTATGCTACCAATCTCAAACCTGGACTTTACCCAGATCACACTTTCGCAAAATCAACACCTGCGAGATGAAATGCCTGAGAAATAGAACATTGTGGATGCACCCTCGCTCGAAACACTCGTACCTCATTGACTATGTCATCGTCAGGAGGAGTGACAGACAAAACGTTCGGGTGATGAAATCCATGTGTGGTGCCGAATGTTGAACAGACCATCGTCTCATTGTCTCAAAAATAAACATACACATGAAGCCACCACAGCGTCGTAAAAAGAAACTAAATGTCACCCACCTAAATAGCAAAAAATGGAGCTGTCATTTGGAAATATGCTGCAAGACCGCCCCAAGCCTGATCTTGCAGCTAAACAGGATGCGGAGAGTGGAGAGCCCTTAAGGACATAATTTACAACACTGCTATGGAAATCCTGTGTCCAGCTCTCCCCCCCCCCCCCCCCCCCCCCCCCCGAAATCATAAAGACTGGTTTGATGAAAATTCCGAAGACATCTCCACAAGGCATATTTGGATGCCCCAAAGTCAACATAAAAAAATACCTTCAATAGCATCCGGAGAGTAGTACAGCAGAAACTTCGGCACGTGCGGGACTCCTGGCTGAGCAACAAAGCTGATGAGATTAAAGGCTTTGCTGACAGACATGATATGAAAAACTTCTACGACTACTTACTTTATAAAATAGTAATAGGTTTGCTCGTAGAAAAACAGGAAAGTTACCGCACTTCAAAGAGGAGAAAGCTCACTCTTGGGTACTTGAAGACGTGTGGTTATCCTGACACATTCCGCTCCCCAGAGATGATGCTAAACTTATGCAACAATATCACATTTAACACTACAAAACCTTACATCAAACAGCATGAAAGAATAGAACACTCCTTTTTATACATTGTAACAATTTAATGGGAAAACAAGGGGGAAGGTGTATGTATGCTTCGTGTGACATTTTGAAAGATACAAAATCCAAAAATAACACACAGATAAAAAAGAGACACAAAGATCTCTATCTCTAAATTATCACTAAAATGTTCAATGTCCTCACAGGTGAGCATTTAATTAACGCAGTTTATTCACCGGTGGGTGGTAAAGTGTTTCCTCTATCACTGTAGATCAATGTTTCCAAACGTGGGGCCCATGCCCCACAAGGGGGGGGGGGGGGATCGATTGTTAAGGGTGGCAATTTGAAAATGGAAGAAATTGGCTGGATATGACAAAATGGGGAGACTTGAGACTGAAGTTAACAAAATTGGAACCTGACATAAGATCTCTTTGCAGGAAGCATCAAGCGCAAGGATCTCACTAAATTTAAATAATAAATAATTACTAATTAAAATAATACAGAAAAATCTTTCATTAAAATTATTTTGTACTTGAATTTAAGTTCTCCATTATATGTTTTGAAAATTTACTTACTGTGTTTGCTCAATAATTTCCTAGTGATTTCTTCCTAAAACCTATCAATCAAGTTTCTTTAGTGAACATTTAAATTTATGATATTAAAAATAATGTATATGTTGAGGGGGGGGGGGGGGGCCATAAGAATTTTAGAAAGGCTTAGGTGGGGCATAGTACAAAAAAGATTTGGAAACACTGCTGTAGATGGTATTTAAAATATTAATTAGTCCTCTGAAATCACAATGCTAACAAAGTCCGTTGAGGCATTACTGAGTCTATTATAAATGTTCCTGGAGTCATCACAAAATACCCCGAGAATGTCCATGGGATCTGGATTCTAACAAGGTTGGTACTAATGTTATAAGTATTAATTTTGTTTCCCCTGCCATCAATAAAAGGATACTAATATTGCACTCAGCTGGTTTTCATATGCTGCGGGTGTTTTGACATCGGAGGTATCAATGATGTTCACTGGAAATTCGACCTTCCAGCAGTAGCAAGGTGAATCCCTTCATCTTTCATTGATGACGTTGACCCTCTCGATGACATTATTCAGCATTTAGACTATACCCCAGTTCAGCCAACAACAAAAAAGACAACAACGCTGTCGGAAACATGTACCAAACATAGTCATGCTCACAGAAACGGAGTGGAATAGAAAAAGGGGAGGGAGGGGAGGGGAAGGTAAAGGGATTATGACATAAGGGCAGGCTAGTTATACCTGGCCCTGTTGGGTCCCATAGCTCCAACATCTCATGCAGTCTTTTGCCCTTTATATTGACATGATATGTTTCCCTCACTCCTGCCTTATGGAGGAGAATCATCCTCGTGCTCTCAAGGCTCTGTCCTGGCATTGTCTCTCATCTCGGGGATAAAAGGATAGGTAACATCACATCATATTTATTGCATAACATCACATCATAGCTATACATTTATAGATAAACTCATTATTAGTTCTTTATACATGAATGCACATACAAAGAAACTCATTCTCTTCTGACATATAGACAAGGAGATTATAAGAGATAGCCCAGAAAGTAACATCTAGAACAGAATATAAGTGATATTCTATAAATGTATTATGGTAGTTCTTTTCCTAATCCTTATCTACCCATGTAGACTGAATGAATAGAGAAAGTGAAGTTCATCCTTTATAAAGTGTATGAACTGAACAAGATATTTATTCACTATTTCTCTAATTCAAAGAAGAGATCACTTATATCCTCTGAGGATTACTCTAGATCTTGACAAAGAAAGCTCTGCTAAAAACTCAGATCCTTTCTATTATATTTACTATAATCTCCAACTTACCAATGTATTCAACTGAACTACACGTCCTTCCCTGACGAGACGAGCATTCCGGCCAACTGCACCCAAATAGTGGAATTGTCTGCCGACGTTTCCTGAGTTCATTCCATCAACATAAATTATATTATGTTAATGTTAATTCTTCTCCCCGCACCAATAGAATCTCCAGAGCTGAGCCATCTCGCGCGAATACTGACGTCATCTTGGTTGAGGGTATGTGCCGATGTTCGGAAATTTCGGAAAAGGGAGGGGGGAGTAAGTTTGTAGTGACCCGCCCCAGTCCTGTGCATGTGTTATTTCTTAACAGTGTGGTCGAATTATACTTTTAGCCGTTGTCAATCTCCTAGCGTCGCGGGGTGCAATTGTGTTATAATTAAAAACAACGTGCCATGCCGATAAGCGTGGGCGCTCATGTTCTGCCATCTCACTCGATCACCAGAATCGTGGATCAGCTCAGTGTTACTGTCTCGACCATACCATGTGGCCAAGCCATCCAGATATTTACTTCTAGGTCTTCCCCTTGGTCTGTTGGCTTCGATCTTGCCAGTTGTCACCAAGTTCTGAAATTCATTTCTTCTCATAACATGTCCAAAAAATGTTGACTGCCTACGTCTAATTTATAAAAAGAGGAGCACGGCAGAGTGATGCGTGTTGTTCCCGAGCCTTTTCATCTTATACTCAGAAAGCATTTGTAAACCTGTTGGAGATTTGCCTGCACTGAACATCAGTGAAAGAATCATAAACAATCTTTGATATGCAATGACACAGTGTTAGTAGCAAAAAAAAAAAAAACAACAACAAACATGAGTTACAAAACCTCGTGAAGCAAGTCAATAGACTAGAAATTAATAGATACTAAAGGAAACACTTGGAGTCATGGTAGTGCGTCGGCTAGCAAAACGACCATTCTGGTGGTAGTGTATTCCAATCCCCCATCGAGCGGATTTAACAACAAATTAATCGGGGCTTCCAGATAAATCCAGCCTAGAATGGGTACCATGAAATAGCATGGAAAATAAAGGCGGCCCGCGTGATTCTGACAGCATCCGCCGACTGCTGATTGGTCTAACAAATATGAGGCTAGTTTTATTTTTATTTTTTTTCATATCCTATTTACAGGACATCGCTGTCAATACCAGCACTGTTGTTGTTGTCTTGGCAAGTTTACGTTCAGTAGCTTGCCATCGTTTTCTGAATGACCGGCTTCCATACCAAGCAACACGTTAAAATCCAGTGCGACACGGTCTGCTGTCAAATCAGTCGCAGCTGTGTTTCGAACGCAGGTAAGCGGAATTACGAACCGCATCCGTAACGCTTTTGCGACGGAGACGGCATGGGGCTAAGTACAACACATCAATACACCTTAGGTTTAGCCAGAAGTTAACTCTGTAAACTGTTTCGCATATCTTGACAGCACGCGCCCATTGTGGTTACATTTGGACGATGAAGTAAACATCAGAATTTCCAAAGTGTGCGTGGCGTATGGGAAACTAAGATCCATAGTTTGGCACAGAAGGATCAAGCTCACGATTAAATGAAAGTTTATGTAGCCGTTATTTGCTATTCTATACTTCAGTGCATGTGACAGTCTCTACCAGACGAGATTGCTCTTAGTCTTATGGAGCATCTATTTACGCAATTTCTCTTATTCCTTATTAATTGGCGAAACATGATTTTCAAGACATCTGTAAAGAAGGTAGTTCGTCATTGCTTTCTTCCTTCTTAGCAGTGATCATACTGGTCAATGACCGTAGCCATTGTTTCTAAAAAGAGTCCTCTGCCTACTGTCGGGAAATTGGAGACCATGCCCATAACCTACAACTAGTATCTGTCGGCTGCTCTTCAACTTCATCCACTACCTGCACCCATGGCTTTACGTAACCTCAATCTTGGAATAAATGGGTACTCCACCTTGCCCCAGGGTATCCCGTAAGCTAGCGGAGGGAAAATGGTACCTTATTTCTCTTTTGACAAGGAATACCCCAATCCTGCGACCTTAATGGCAGTGGAAATGTGGTTTCTGAGGAAAAGAATACCATGGGCAGACAGAGAAGTCAATGAGCGAGTCTTACCAGAAGCACATGAAAACCGTAAGCTGATTAGAGAAATTGGACATAGACAGTCAACATTTTTGGGCACGTTATAAGAAGTAATAAACTTGAGGACTTGGTGACAACTGGAAGATTGTGGGGGAGAAGAACAAGGGGAAGGCAGAGAAGAAAATATCTGAATGGCTTGATAGAGACAAGAACACAGAGCTGATCCATAACTCTGATGAGATGGCGAAACATGAGTGATCGTGCTTAATAGCATGTTACGTTATGATGATACTTCTGTGAGACCTAGAACAGCCAACAAGCAAAGAAACAACAATTTATGTATCGTCTAAGGCAGTGGTTCTCAACCAGTGGCTGGGGGGGGGGGGGGGATTTTAGGGTTACCAGGGGGGGGGGGGGGGGAATGAAGACCATTTCAAGTTCGCGTTAATACAAGAACCGAATACTTGATATTGTTTTTCCCTTCATACATTACAGTTATGTACGTCTCATCCTTCTAAAATTCATTTTATAAAGTAAGTAGACCCACAAATCATATTTTATGTGGATGTCTAGACTTGTTTTAGTATATGCTATTAAATTTACCTTCCATTGTTACGTATACTGTGTAGGGGTGGGGGATTTTTAGACAGGAAATATGAAAGGGGGGGGGGGGGGGAATGACGTTCTGAAAATACGGTGAAGGGGGGAAGGGGCCAAATTTTTGATAGGAAGGGGGGGGGGGGATGACGTTCTGAAAATATGGTGAAGGGGGGCACGGGCCAAAAAAGGTTGAGAACCACTGGTCTAAGGCCTAAGGAAACTGCTGTACATAAAATGGCAAGATAAGGTTACAGATGTTGAAGTTATCTCACAGACTGGTATCACAGCACTATATGGCACAAATCTCAGCTCAGATGGACCAGCAAGTTCATATGCCAAGTGAATGACTCCCAAAGAAAATATTATATGGTAAGCTTGACTTAGACAAGCATGCTCGTAATGGACCAAAAACGTGGTACAAAGATACTATAAAAACCTTAATGAAGAATTGAAATTAGTCGAACTGCAGTAAAACTGTAAAAATACAATGAGTTAATCAACAACAACAACAAAAAAACAGATAGTAGAAATGATCAGATTTACAAGACTTCTTTCACATGAGATTGTGCGCACAAACTATTACTTGTGATTGTGTTCACATGTTGATACCTGTGATTGTGTTCACATGTTGATACCTGTGATTGTGTTCTCATGTTGATACCTGTGATTATGTTAACATGTTGATACCTGTGATTGTGTTCACATGCTGTTACTTATGATTGTGTTCACATGTTGATATTTGTGATTGTGTTCACATGTTGATACCTGTGATTATGTTAACATATTGATCCTGTGATTGTGTTCACATGTTGATACCTGCGATTATGTTAACATGTTGATACCTGTGATTATGTTAACATGTTGATACCTGTGATTGTGTTCACATGTTGATACCTGTGATTATGTTAACATGTTGATACCTGTGATTGTGTTCAGATGTTGATACCTGTGATTATGTTAACATGTTGATACCTGTGATTATGTTAACATGTTGATACTTGTGATTGTGTTCACATGCTGTTACTTGTGATTGTGTTCACATGCTGATACTTGTGATTGTGTTCACATGCTGATATTTGTGATTGTGTTCACATGCTGATACTTGTGATTGTGTTCACATGCTGTTACTTGTGATTGTGTTCACATGCTGATACTTGTGATTGTGTTCACATGTTGTTACTTGTGATTGTGTTCACACACTGATACTTGTGATTGTGTTCACATGCTGATATTTGTGATTGTGTTCACATGCTGATATTTGTGATTGTGTTCACATGCTGCTACTTGTGATTGTGTTCACATGCTGCTACTTGTGATTGTTTTCACATACTGATATTTGTGATTGTGTTCACAAGCTGTTACTTGTGATTGTGTTCACAAGCTGTTACTTGTGATTGTGTTCACAAGCTGTTATTGTGATTGTATTCACATGCTGATACTTGTAATTGTGTTCACATGCTGATACTTGTAATTGTGTTCACATGTTATTTGTGATTGTATTCACATGCTGATACTTGTGATTGTGTTCACATGCTGTTACTTGTAATTGTATTCACATGCTGATACTTGTGATTGTATTCACATGCTGATACTTTTAATTGTGTCCACATGCTGTTACTTGTTATTGTGTTTCACATGTTGTTATGTGTGATTGTGTTCACAATTGTTACTTATTGTATTCACATGCTGTTACTTGTGATTATGTTTGCCTGCTGTTACTTGTTATTGTGTTCACATGCTGTTACGTGTGGTTGTGTTCACAATTATTACCGATTATTGTGTTCACATGCTGTTACTTGTTATTGTATTCACATGTTGTTATGTGTGATTGTGTTCACAATTGTTACTTAGTGTGTTCACATGCTGTTACATGTGGTTGTGTTCACAATTATTACTGATTATTGTGTTCACATGCTGTTACTTGTGATTGTGTTCACAAGCTATTACTTGTAATTGTGTTCACAAGCTGTTACTTGTAATTGTGTTCACAATTGTTGATTGTGATTTTGCTCACATACTGTTATTTGTGATTGTGTTCACATGCTGATACTTGTGATTGTGTTCACATGCTGATATTTGTGATTGTGTTCACATGCTGATATTTGTGATTGTGTTCACATGCTGTTACATGTGATTGTGTTCACATGTTGATACCTGTGATTGTGTTCTCATGTTGATACCTGTGATTATGTTAACATGTTGATACCTGTGATTGTGTTCACATGCTGTTACTTATGATTGTGTTCACATGTTGATATTTGTGATTGTGTTCACATGTTGATACCTGTGATTATGTTAACATATTGATCCTGTGATTGTGTTCACATGTTGATACCTGCGATTATGTTAACATGTTGATACCTGTGATTATGTTAACATGTTGATACCTGTGATTGTGTTCACATGTTGATACCTGTGATTATGTTAACATGTTGATACCTGTGATTGTGTTCAGATGTTGATACCTGTGATTATGTTAACATGTTGATACCTGTGATTATGTTAACATGTTGATACTTGTGATTGTGTTCACATGCTGTTACTTGTGATTGTGTTCACATGCTGATACTTGTGATTGTGTTCACATGCTGATACTTGTGATTGTGTTCACATGCTGATACTTGTGATTGTGTTCACATGCTGTTACTTGTGATTGTGTTCACATGCTGATACTTGTGATTGTGTTCACATGCTGTTACTTGTGATTGTGTTCACACACTGATACTTGTGATTGTGTTCACATGCTGATATTTGTGATTGTGTTCACATGCTGATATTTGTGATTGTGTTCACATGCTGCTACTTGTGATTGTGTTCACATGCTGCTACTTGTGATTGTTTTCACATACTGATATTTGTGATTGTGTTCACAAGCTGTTACTTGTGATTGTGTTCACAAGCTGTTACTTGTGATTGTGTTCACAAGCTGTTATTGTGATTGTATTCACATGCTGATACTTGTAATTGTGTTCACATGCTGATACTTGTAATTGTGTTCACATGTTATTTGTGATTGTATTCACATGCTGATACTTGTGATTGTGTTCACATGCTGTTACTTGTAATTGTATTCACATGCTGATACTTGTGATTGTATTCACATGCTGATACTTTTAATTGTGTCCACATGCTGTTACTTGTTATTGTGTTCACATGTTGTTATGTGTGATTGTGTTCACAATTGTTACTTATTGTATTCACATGCTGTTACTTGTGATTATGTTTGCCTGCTGTTACTTGTTATTGTGTTCACATGCTGTTACGTGTGGTTGTGTTCACAATTATTACCGATTATTGTGTTCACATGCTGTTACTTGTTATTGTATTCACATGTTGTTATGTGTGATTGTGTTCACAATTGTTACTTAGTGTGTTCACATGCTGTTACATGTGGTTGTGTTCACAATTATTACTGATTATTGTGTTCACATGCTGTTACTTGTGATTGTGTTCACAAGCTATTACTTGTAATTGTGTTCACAAGCTGTTACTTGTAATTGTGTTCACAATTGTTGATTGTGATTTTGCTCACATACTGTTATTTGTGATTGTGTTCACATGCTGATACTTGTGATTGTGTTCACATGCTGATATTTGTGATTGTGTTCACATGCTGATATTTGTGATTGTGTTCACATGCTGTTACATGTGATTGTGTTCACATGCTGTTACTTGTGATTGTGTTCACATGCTGTTACTTGTGTTCACATGTTGATACCTGTGATTATGTTAACATGTTGATACCTGCGATTATGTTAACATGTTGATACCTGTGATTATGTTAACATGTTGATACCTGTGATTGTGTTCACATGTTGATACCTGTGATTATGTTAACATGTTGATGCCTGTGATTGTGTTCAGATGTTGATACCTGTGATTATGTTAACATGTTGATACCTGTGATTATGTTAACATGTTGATACTTGTGATTGTGTTCACATGCTGTTACTTGTGATTGTGTTCACATGCTGATACTTGTGATTGTGTTCACATGCTGATATTTGTGATTGTGTTCACATGCTGATACTTGTGATTGTGTTCACATGCTGTTACTTGTGATTGTGTTCACATGCTGATACTCGTGATTGTGTTCACATGTTGTTACTTGTGATTGTGTTCACATACTGATACTTGTGATTGTGTTCACATGCTGATATTTGTGATTGTGTTCACATGCTGATATTTGTGATTGTGTTCACATGCTGCTACTTGTGATTGTGTTCACATGCTGCTACTTGTGATTGTGTTCACATGCTGATATTTGTGATTGTGTTCACAAGCTGTTACTTGTGATTGTGTTCACAAGCTGTTACTTGTGATTGTATTCACATGCTGATACTTGTGATTGTGTTCACATGCTGTTACTTGTAATTGTATTCACATGCTGATACTTGTGATTGTATTCACATGCTGATACTTGTAATTGTGTTCACATGCTGTTACTTGTTATTGTGTTCACATGTTGTTATGTGTGATTGTGTTCACAATTGTTACTTATTGTATTCACATGCTGTTACTTGTGATTATGTTTGCCTGCTGTTACTTGTTATTGTGTTCACATGCTGTTACGGGTGGTTGTGTTCACAATTATTACCGATTATTGTGTTCACATGCTGTTACTTGTTATTGTATTCACATGTTGTTATGTGTGATTGTGTTCACAATTGTTACTTAGTGTGTTCACATGCTGTTACATGTGGTTGTGTTCACAATTATTACTGATTATTGTGTTCACATGCTGTTACTTGTGATTGTGTTCACAAGCTATTACTTGTAATTGTGTTCACAAGCTGTTACTTGTAATTGTGTTCACAATTGTTGATTGTGATTGTGCTCACATGCTGTTATTTGTGATTGTGTTCTTGTACAACTGACCAATTCCACTTTTTGCTTTCATTGATTTACTCAATGAAGAATTGTGGCACTGGCTTTGAAAATTTGGACATGTATGCTGAAAACTGTCTAGCATAATTAAACCTGCTGGCTTAGCGACTTTGGAGCAGTTAATAATTAAGGAAGCTACTCCAAGGCTTGCCACATAAAAACATAAAACTTGCTACTTGAAAATAAAAACTTTCCGTCTCAAAATAAAAGCATACCTCCCCCCGATCTCCTACTGGTACTCCTCTATACTTAATACATCAGTCATTTCCATATTCTGGTCTAATAAGCCACCTCCAATCCCATTTTAACTCTGACAGATGATAATATGTTCTCTCCAGCAAAGAGGGACAAGTAACCATGCAGCCATGCATCCACAGTTAATTTATGTAGCAGACAAATATTAAACATAATCTTCTTCATTACTCTTTGTAGGGGAATGTGTCACACCTAGTTGTACACCTACAAGGTCAGCATATCTAACAGCCGCTGCTTTTTCTTTCTATTCCATGTCTAACTTCAGCATGCAGTTGTCTAAGGTTTGCTACTTTGAACAAATTCATTCCGAGGTAATGGGCTTTTTCCTAACAATGTTGCCAGGCAGCAGCCTTATGTCTGAATCTTTGTGATTTCCAACTGCTGTGTAATTTTTAATGTGCACAAATTGGACACAAAACCTCCTGTTTTTCACCCTTGTCTGTACCCTTGTCTATGACAGTTAGTATCCAATCTCACAACACAAGAGATCACCAGAAGTTAGAGATTTTTCTTTAGCATTTGCTCGCTTTGAACTCGAGCGTAGTCCTTACACATGCTACTACTTCTAGTAGTTGTCCCACTGGGGAGTGCACTGGACTGATTTTGAATGTGGATTAGCTTTCCCTTTTACCAGTGCCCCTTGCCATCAGGCGAATTGACTCAGACTTTTAAAGTACTTGCAATTTACGTCCTCAAATCAAGGACAAGAAACCAATATTTTAGTCCAACTGACATTTTAGTCCTCGACATCAGCACAGTGGAAATTTAAGAGCAAGCAGTCTTATTCATTTGACCATGCTGAGCTTACTTTCTGAGACACCACCACTCCCCCATATGAACATAATAACAGTAGCACAGTGGCTAGCACGCTTGTCTGGTGGTCAAGTGTTCAAATCTCAATAGAGACACATTTTAAACATTTATCTAGGGCTCCCACCACCCTAAAATGGGTGCTAGGGAATGCCCTTGGAAATAAAACCAGCCAATACGAGACTGACCACATCACCAATTGAGTGCTAATTGGTCTACACAATTTTGGTGCCTGTACCATATACCCAATGTAAAAATGCATGCTAAAGGGTTCTTTACTTTAAAAAAAATATGAAAAAATGAGTTTCACAAACAGTCAACAAATAAAGTAGTAAAAACTAAACTAATGAATTGCAAAATTTAAGTTATTAATTTACTTTATTAATGTATGGATTTATCATACTAATACAAGACAAACACACATCTGATCAAAATGTAATAAATGTTATTTTCTCAGCTTAAGTGGCATTCCAAAAAGTATATAAAATTAACCAGCATAAAATATATCACAGACGGTAAGGAAACAGAAAAGTATTCTTCACTGCTGAGAAAAATAATTATGAAAGAATATTAAATGATATGTTGAATATGCATAAGAGTACAAAACTACCATCACCAAATTTCTTGTACAAATTTGCTTCATCTGAAAACAAAGATAATGTAACATAAGAATCTGAAAATTGACTTAAAGTACAAAAGATACGCTTCAGAACTGTGTAAACTGCAAGTGATAAGATTGTAATTTGTAGAATGACCTATCATGTATACCGTAAGGTAGGTGGCCATATTCTCAAGTGTTTTCTTTATGAGCAGCTAGCGAATGGTCAAAGACAAATTAGGCATCTATAAATACATTTAAATCCAAACCAACATGAATGCAAGAGACATAGACATAACAACTGGGAAGAATCATGCTTTGTTTTCTTTTACCCTTTATTCCCCATTGAAGCATAGGCCCTTAACAAGCTATCATATCTGTTGGTAAACCTTGCAGATCCTTCACTATCCTTCCTATATTGTTTAATTGTCTCTCATTCTCTTCTCCATGTGTTTTAGCGTCACCCTCTATTTCAATTGCCTTGTAGATTCTAGAAAAAGGAATTTCTAGTTATATTTCAGCACTTCTGAATGTGTCATATCAAGAGCCAGCGACTTTTCCTTACCTCTTCTGTTGTTGGAATATGTCTGGTTCTCTCCCTTAGCGCTGATTCTGTCACTCTATTTAGTCATCCTATTCTGTGCAGGCATTAGTCAATGACTGTTTGAAGTTTAATAGCATGGTACATGATTGATTGATTGATTGAGTAATTGTTTTGGTCATTCGCCATGTTTCTGATCCACACGGATACTAGTTTTAATTTCTTTTTACTTCCACAAATGGTTTAGTACTGTACAGCTAATCTTGCCTTTCACATTTGTATTTTAATATCTCTGTTCCCTCATTTTTGTCTACATTAATCTTAAATAATTGAAAGAATCATGATACTGACTGCATTAAGTTGGAGATGCACCATAACATTAATTTTGAACTCTATGACAAAGGACTACTACCTACAATATGCAAAGAATAAACTGACCTATTTATAAGAAGGCTAGGCTACGCTCAGGAGGCTTCCATCTTTAAGAGCTCATAAACCCAGAGTCAGAAAAGACTACAGAAAGTTATTATTATGCTTTATATAATGCCTGAAGTTTAAGGTAGTACTCAGAATATAAATGTTCCCGAAATATGATACATGTTATTAACAAAAGCACGCAGGTATGTGAAACATAAAAGTTATATAAAAGACATGAAAAGAAATGAAATATTAATCTACTAGTTCAATGCATCAGACAAGGTGTTTTTTCATCGTATTACATTCAATATTTTGTCCACATTTTCCTGGTAGATTAGCTGTTGATAATGAAAGCAAAGACAGTATTTACCGACTGCTTTATTATTGCCATAAAAATATGATTCAGCTAGTTGATTACATAAATGCTACACTGTTGAAATTGCTGTGTGCAATTAGTGCATTCTTGATCTGAAGCTACATGCACTACTCGGACTGAAAGTCTTTTTCTTCTGCCCTTCGTCCCCTATTGAAGCATAGAGCCTCAACCTACTAACTATTTTATTACCAGTGTCTTTAATTCACTCTTCGTGTATTGTTAAGTCCCTCTAAACTTCGTCTGCCCTGCAGGTTCCAGAGAAAGAACTTGCTAGTTATACTACTATCAGGCTTTTCAATGTGTGTCCTATCCAGCATCTTTTCATCACCTCTTGATTTGCTTAAATCAGTTTATATCTTTCCCTAAGCTCCACATTAATGATTCTGTCATGCCATTTTAGTCCTCCTAATGAATTTTTTAACATTAAGAGTTAAATAATCTAAACTTTGTGCTAGATTTCATTTCTGTTAACTTCCACAAAATTGCTGCCATACCCTGGAGGCTCCTCTTGCTGTCCTCCTATCTTTATCTACACTGATATCAAAATAAGTGTATGATTCCACATCTTGAAGAGAGGTTTCACTTAGAGAGATCATGTTAACATTTGCTTGACTTATTTTTGTTAACTTTTTATTTTTCCCTATGAATGTTTTACATCTCATGTTGACTGCCTCTCATCAAGTGTGTTAGTTTATCTTTCATCTGATGTCATGTGGGGTACAGGAGGTGAATATCATCAGCAAAGTCTCAAGGTATGTTTATAAAAACATTGGCTAAGAGGGCCTGTAGAACAGCCAGTTTAGACAGTTTTCTAATAGTTCAAATGAACACATCACCTAAATAATTAATATTTATCAACATGTAAGATTTAACTATACTTTTAAAGACAGTTTTCTAATAGATCAAATGAACACATCACCTAAATAATTAATACTTGTCAACATGTAAGATTTAACTATACTTTTAAAGACAGTTGCATATCTTTTACAGGACATTGCAGCCAACCCCAGCATTTTTGGGCTGTTTGGGATTTCTTGGCAAGTTTATGTTCAGTAGTTTGCCATTGCTTTCTGAATGACCAGCACTCACACCACTGTATGAAAACCAACTGCAAGGAAGGTCTGCTGACAAATTGCTTGCAGCTGTGTTTCGAACGTGGTATGTGTGATTACGCCACAGAGCCAGCTACGCTTTATGGGATTTGCAAACACTTTCACTGATACACCCATTTTGTTGTATTTATATTTTAAGCTATGGAGATTTCTTTTATTGAACTTATATATGCCAAAATTGTTTATGCTAAATGTCCTTGTTTAAAACAAAAACCAATCAAATTCCTCCCAGCACCTAATTGATGTGATTGCTGTTCTTTCAGCTAATTTTATTTGTTGCATAGAGTCCGTTATTAACAACACTGATTTTATATAGAGTAAGAATGAAACAGTGACCAGTTTAATCATGTGAACAAATTTCACACACGATCCACGCATTCATTGTTGAGAAGCCAAACATATATGTCAGTACACAGCTTCAGATTCTTTCTTAGTCTAACTTTATTATAAACTACATGTCAGTGGTTCTCAACCTTTTTTGGCCCATGCCCCACTTCACCATATTTTCAGAACGTCATTCCCCCCTTTCGTATTTCCTACCTAAAAATCCAGCCCCTGCCCCTAAACAGCATACGTAATAATGGAAATACCAAAATAAGTCTAGACGTCCACATAAAACATGATTTGTGGGTCTACTTACTTTATAAATTTAATTTTAGAAGGGTGAGACGTACAGAACTGTACAGTATGACGGGAAAAACAATATCAAGTAATCGGTTCTTGTATTAAAGCAATCTTGAAATAATCCTAATTCCCCCCCCTGGAAACCCTAAAATGCCCCCCTGGGGGGGGGGGGGGTATTCCCCACCGGTTGAGAACCACTGCCACATGCAAACAATAATGCTGGCAGTCATTATATCATAAACAAATATGAAAACATATCCAGCAACTACAAGATACTTTACACACACTACAATATGCTATAATGTACAAAAAATGATTAATGTGTTAAATTAAGTGAATATGTTTATTGTAACTAATTGGATTACAGTGCTCAGAGTACACAAAGTACACAACAAGAGCTATACATTGTTTATAGGCTGAAACCAAAATGCCTGGAAATCAATGCTAAGACTGCTGCCTTCCATAAATGTAGATAATTCTCTACTTCTCCATGCTGCTCAATTAACAACACCCAAATGCTGTGATGAAACAGTCTGGAGAGATTTAAATGGCATGCCTCAATGGCCCAACTTGATCCAGAATTCTGAAAGAAAAGTTGCAGAAGCATGAGTTTCTATTCACCAATGCCCAATCAGCATATGTAAACTAAGAAACACTTTATAACATTTGCAAGTATGTATTTGAAAATTGTTGTTCCAGCATGTTGGCACATATTTTTGTCCTGTTGAAATTTGCTATGGCTTCTTGATCCCTGTTTGACATCTGTGTTGATCGTCTTGCTAAGTGAGAGAAAGACTGGCAACCTATTCCTCCATGCACCCAGGCCTACAAAATATGATGGCTCTTTAACATCACATACCCATATTAGAGAACTGCTTCAGGATACATTTAATTTGATTTTTCTTGATCCTAGGTTTTTCTAAATATCTACAATCACAGATAAGAAGAATAATGCAGGCACATTCATAATCAGTGTGCTGCATGAACAATAAGTATCTCTACACTCTATTTACTGAGGGAGACTGAGCACCCACAGTAGTATTCTGATCAATTCTAGTTAATCAACCAAACCTTTATCTATCAGAAAATGGGGTGTCACATTTTAAGGTTCTGAACTATATGATCTTGCTCAGTGTGCAAGGCAATGAACAGGTTGATAGACTGGCTGCAGCAGCTCCTTTTGGCTGTGAACTAGATTACAAGGCTGATGTGTTGAAGGCTCCCTGGGAGTAAGTGGAAAGTGCAACAAAACAAAGAACCCACATCTAGGGAGGCTGATTTAGCAGGGGATGGGCAGAGAGTCTAGAAGGCACTCAAATAACACAGAACATCATAAGTGGGTGTTCGATGAGATTGCCACTGCTATTATCAGATGAGAACTGTTCATTGGCTACTGAAGAAAGGGACGGAACATGTATGCAATGTCCCGAGTGTAATGATGTTGTCTTTAATTTCCTATTTCATATTTCCAGAAGATTTTCTTCTGTGTAAGCATAATCGTATACAACAATACTGAAGTAAGCCAGCAACAAAATGTGCCCATGATGCCCTCACAACCTGGGAGGATGACTGAGTTTGATCAGAAGGTTCACAGTAACAGATATATGAATTATCTTACAAAATGTGCCCATGATGCCCTCACAATCTGGGAGGATGACTGAGTTTGATCAGAAGGTTCACAGTAACAGATATATGAATAATCTTACAAAATGTGCCCATGATGCTCTCACAATCTGGGAGGATGACTGAGTTTGATCAGAAGGTTCACAGTAACAGATATATGAATTATCTTACAAAATTTGTCCATGATGCCCTCACAACCTGGGAGGATGATTGAGTTTGATCAGAAGGTTCACAGTAACAGATATATGAATTATCTTACAAAATGTGCCCATGATGCCCTCACAATCTGGGAGGATGACTGAGTTTGATCAGAAGGTTCACAGTAACAGATATATGAATATAAATACAAAAATATACAAAATATAAATATATAATACAAAATACAAATATATGAAGATATATGGCTGCACGAGAGACACCAGCTGTGTAGCAATGAGATACCTCCTTGACTTCCCGACAATGGAACACAGGATCAAGATCTGGAGAGCTCGTGCATACTTAAAAATAAGTGCAGATGAGCAGCACCCTCTGCATGACGCTGTATTCAGAGAAAAGGGTGACAGGCTAAAGAGGGGCAAATCATGGATGGGTCGGGCGGAAGATGTCGTCGGACAGGTCTGCAGTCTTACCAGTATCAACCCCGGCAAGGAATGGGTGCCGGTGCCTCCAGCTTTTAAGTGTACCTTCTCCTGCATTATCACACTCGACAGACGGTGCAGAGAGCAGAACCCTGCCGCTGTCAATGCAGAGGTTAACGCTCTCATCTATGATCACTCAGATAGCCCCGAAGTGCTCATCTATACAGATGGATCTGTTGTAAAGCAGCAGAGAAGTGCGTGGGCATTTACAGCCCGTTCAGCGGGCCGAACCGTTCAAGAATCCAGTGGTGCCCACTCTATGACCACGAGCAGCATGACGATGGAGGTGATGGCAGTTACACAGGCTTTCATATGGCTGGAATCACAGCATTATACCAACGTGTGTGTACTAAGTGATTCAATGAGCATGATTCAGAAGGTCGAAGCTGGATCTGTACGTAGACAGTGGACTGAGTCGCTGCGGAAGTCTGTTGTCCGCAAAGTCACCTTCATCTTCGTCCCGGGACATGCGGGAGTCGAGGGAAATGAACGAGCTGATAAATTGGCTGGCTCTGCACCCCCTGTAGATGGCCAGCCCATGGATCGTGCCGATGTTATTAACGCCCTTAAAGATATGGCGAGAACAGAGGATTTTGACGCCAGTGATTCCACATCGCTTTCCAGGATGAAAGACCTGGGAGTAAGAATCGGCACAGCCAGACCCGAGAGGTACATCGGGAAAACAAAGCGCCTCGTCAACCAACACAGAACTGGCACTATTAGCCACCGGACGCTGATGCATATGCTGGGGGGAGGATCTGAGCACCTATGGACATGTCCGGAGTGCAACGAAGATACCCCAACTGATAACTAACTAACTAAGATATATGAATTATCTATTCGCTTCATGTGACATATTCATCTGCAGAATGCACCTAAAGTGATTCACTGAAATATCCCAGGCAATAAATTGTGCAACCTTTTATTTCTGGCTTCTTTATTTACATTTATTAAAGGAATACATTGTTTTGAATAACAGATATTTGACAAGCCAATGCAGTTTGTCTTTATACAAACCAAACTGACCAGCCAGAAAATTCCGCCATTAGTATCTTGCAGCACGAATTCTAGCTAGTCGTAGTTCTAAGTCAAGGTCATCTAGAGAGTTGTAGTAGCTGCTGTACATGCGAGCAAGTCGACGGGCTCTGGCTCTTTCTAGTTCCTGGAAAAAATAATATACGTAATGCTAACTTTATAATATATCTAAGGTAATTAGCACAGTTTATCACTGTTAACCAAGATCAACTTTATTAATATAGTGTGTGTTAAAACAGTTGTGCCTCAAAATTTAAATACCATCTTTACTGATCTTCCTGATTTACTACCTTGCTATTTATCTATATTTATCAACTTTTCTCTCAGTCTTAATGTCACAGTGTGTTGACAAACCTTTAGCACAAGAAGACATTTATTGCTTAATTACCTCTCATATCTACTTATTCTCAAATTTAGTTGCATGTCCTTCACAGGATGTAGCAGTCAACCCTAGCCTTCTGGCTGTTCGTGATTCCTGAACAACTGGCATCTATAACTTTTTTGAAAAAAAAACCCAGCACCGCTGACCTATCCCTTATTTATAATTTTCATGGAGGTCTCCTTGGCAAAGCTGTTATGCTGCCTGCCTCACACACCAAAGGTTGTGGGTTAGTTTTCAAACATTGTCTTTGCAAGTGTTTATCGCGGTGCAATTTTTTCAGAGATTTCTGTAGGTTATCGTTGAAGTTTAAGAGTTTGTGGCATGCACTGCTTTCAACAGGATGGAATGTTTAGCCTTCTAAGACAAGGGCAAAAAACTTGGAGAACCTGTGTGCACACTGCCCATGATAAATATGCCTCAGCAGTTGGAAATAAAAAAAGAGTTGGCCAAATAGACTGCTGCTCAGACACAATTTCAAAATTGTAAAAGCTATTCACTAAAAAAAGAACATTAATAACATATGTGATTCTGGTACACACATACTTGGATCACTGTCAGTGATATGAAGCTCATGCACTGTGTTCAGATTATCATTGTGTGATATGGGAGGAGACTGGAGCACTTATGGAGATATCCATGTGCAATGAAATTGATGCTTGACAAAAAACCAAACCATGACAAAAAACAAAATCAAACCAATATCAGCTTACATGGGGAAAACAACAAAACTGTGATCAAACGTGCATACAAACCCTCTCATATAGACTGTCATAGTAACTAGATGAATATGGTCGACTGTACAGGAAATCACCGTAGCGGTCACTAAAGCTTCTTCGATACAAGAAAGGGCTCACGGAGCGAGGGCGAGGTGAGATATAGGTTGGCTTGGTTGAGGTCAATTCTTCAACTTCTTTATCTACAAATTCAAACAAAAATTGTTTGAAATATAAACATTGGTACATTTCTATTTTTTAAAAAAAGTTTTGAAGTTGAATAAAATATCATCACGTCCTATACTGATAAGCATAGAAGGTCATGTTTCGCCATCTTACACGATCATCAAAGTCATGGATCAAGCTCTGTATTCTTGTCTCGACCATGCCATGTGGTCAAGCCATCCAGATATTTACTTCTTTACCTTCCCTTAGTTCTTTACCCCTCAATCTTGTCAGTAGTCACCAAGTTCTCTAGTTTATTTCTTCTCATAATGTGCCCACAAATTTTGACTGTCTACGTCTAATTTCTCAAATCAGTTTACAGTTTGTATTTGCTTCTTGTAAGACTGCGCTACTGGTTTTTCTGTCTGTCCATGATATTCTTTGCATTTTCCTCAGAAACCACATTTCCACTGCCATTAGATGTTTTTCAGCTTGTCTGCACATTGTCCATCATTCACAACCACACAAAGGTACAGGTTCTATGTAGTGCTTCAAAATTCTTATTCTCGTTGTAATTGATAGTAAAGTGTATGTCAACTCATTTAAGTAAAAACAGTAAAAATAATAATTTCTTCTTCTTCAGAATCACAAGAACACACTCCTGAATGAGATTTCTGCTAATCAAGACTTTATAATTAATTTATTATGGTTTAGCAACATTTAAATTCATATGTAGTGTCATGTGGGAGGGCATGGTGCCACAGTGGCTAGCATGCTTGTCTGCCAGATGGATGGTCATGGGCACAAATTGGCATCAAGGCAGATATTTAATATCAACCTACGCTCCTAAGTCGTTCCAGCCTAAACTGGATACCTGGAAATGGCTTGAGAAGTAAAGGTAGCCTCAACATCCTGGAGTGTTGATTGGTCTATACAAATATGGTACTAACACCTTATACCCAATGTGCTCCAAGGCGTGTTAAAAGGGACCTTTACACGACCTATAATTTTACATTGTTTCACACATATGCATGTGTGCACCTACATACACATGTGTACCCACAGACACAAGCGTGCCCACACACTGACACAAGCAGCTCAGCCATGCACAACTTTTAAATCTGTTTTTGTTCACAATAAAGTTTATTTTCACTGAAGAAAAGAGATTGTCATGCACACATGTCTAAGTATATATAAGCATTCATATTGATTCTAGTATACACACAGTACTAACCAATATCATTATCATATGCTGGTGAATACTGTGATTTAAACACAGGAAGTGGTTCTTCATATGGCTTCCTGATAACCTGAAGAGATCAAACAATTTGTTAGCTTATATTTTGATTAGCTGAAAAATAGTGATCTCTCTGTCTCATATTTTCATATGTAATGTCATGTCCTCATGTCATTGTAGTATTTCTTATTAAGTTCTCTTTGTATTATGTATGGCTCAAGCAGAGGAAACAATCAGAGAAGTAAGCATGCTTGATAACATTGGGAGAGGAGAGGAGTGGGTCAGAATATCAGTGGAAAAGTCAGACCTCTGCAGGGTCAAAATAACATTGAATCGAGAACGCGGAGATTGGTTGGCAGGCTTCACTGAATGGGAGGTGCAACAATTATTCGCAACCAGGTGATGTAATCATCTACACTATGGTCCTGTGATGAAAGGTAAAAGAAGTGCCAGGGGGTTCGTGGTAAAGGTTGGTGGATGATGTTTGGTGTAGGAGAGCTTGGCATACGATACCACAACGTGTAGTCTGAGAAGACAAACAGCACACACATGTCATAATTGTAATGGACTCACAAAATTTGATGAGAAAGGTGAAGACAAGCGTGCTTTGGGCAAAGTGGTAACAATATAAAATAGAGAGCATCTGTTGGATTTTTTCTCCAGGATATGCTGGTGTAGTGGGAAATGAATAGGTGGACAGATTGGCTGGGTCTGCACCCTCTTGGTGGAGTATTGGTGCATGATAATCTAGGGCCATATGCTTTGTGAGATTTCTGTGAAACGCATCCATATATGCTGCTTGATTATCCTAAAATCACTAGAACAACCAATTAACAAGATAATAAGGCACATTGTGGAAAGGATGTTAGTTCTTTTTGTCTAAGACCAATCAGCACATGAGAAGTAAAATGGTCTGTGTCATGGCAGCCGCTTGTACTTTCTCAGAGACATCTCTGGTACACATTTCACACAGCTGGAGTCGACCCCAGAGCTGACCTGATCATGAAAAACACTACTAGGGATTGAACCATAGACCAGTGTGTGGAAAGTGAATGTTTTAACCACAGCTTTCATACCACTCTTTTTTTAATATTCGCTAGCTTTTAACTCAAACATAGTCCATATACGTGTTACAACTTCTAGTGCACTAGACTGATTTTTGCGTGTGAATTAGCTTTCCCTATTACCAGTGTTCCTTGCCATCAGGTGAACCCACTCTGACTTCTGAGGTACTTGTAATGTATGTCCCCATGTCAAGGATGAGAAGCCAACTGATTGATGCAGGGGCTGAATCCGCTACCTCGGCATCAGCACATCAGATATTTAAGAAAAGCGCTCTTACCCTTTCGGCCATGCTGACTTTGAAAAAAAAAGATGTCAACGAATGATAAATTACTCAAAGAAAATGTCATATGTTCAGTAAACTTATAAATTACTTCCCCAGTTCATAATTATAGTAGTAATAAATATCCAAGACTTTACCTTTGTCAGGTGATATCTGGGTTTGGTAGACATTGACAAATTTAATGAATCCAAAGCTGAAACAATGGTAACATGAACTGTGAGTTACATAAAGGCTAATGCTTTAAAACACTTAACTATAACAAGGGACTGTATTTATGGTCATATTTACTTTAGAAAGGAATTGAGACACTCAACCTTAAATCATCATCATGTGCCATGCCGAGTGACATCCCTTATTTATCGAGAGTGTAGTCTTCACAATTGCTGCGCTCACCAAACCCAACACCCCACATTGTGCCACCAGCTTCGGGCAGAGGAATGCAAATGGAAGGTTACAAACTTTAACCTAGTGCAATCAAATGTAGCCTAAAGACTAAATGTCATGGCAGGGCAAACCATGCTCTAAGCCTTGGTCAACAACTGGTCTAGGATGGAAGCTCTGACAGGTAGACATAGTACTGCTTTGCTGATCCAGAAGCTTCTGCAGCTTGTTTTATTCCAGACATATTGGTATTATCTTTCCTCTAGAGTAAACTGAGCAGACCAAGAGAGGGATCATGCTGCATGGGCACACATGGTCTTTAAATTCAGCCCAGCCTTTGTATTATGGAGAGATATATCTTTGTTTTTACAAACTATCATCTGTTAAGATGTCAAGGTGCCAGTCAGTCTTCAGAATATCTCCTTTTTTCATCATGAGTATAGTCTTCAGAATATCTCCTTTTTTCATCATTAGTATAGTCTTCATCATATCTCCTGTCTTCATCATGAGTGTAGATTTCAGAATATCTCCTTTTTTCATCATGAGTATAGTCTTCAGAATATCTCCTTTTTTCATCATGAGTATAGTCTTCAGAATATCTCCTTTTTTCATCATGAGTGTAGTCTTCATCATATCTCCTGTCTTCATCATGAGTGTAGTCTTCAGAATATCTCCTGTCTTCACCATGAGTGTAGTCTTCAAAATATCTCCTTTCTTCATCATGAGTATAGTCTTCAGAATATCTCCTTTTTTCATCATGAGTATAGTCTTCAGAATATCTCCTTTTTTCATCATGAGTGTAGTCTTCAGAATATCTCCTTTTTTCATCATGAGTATAGTCTTCAGAATATCTCCTTTTTTCATCATGAGTGTAATTTTCAGAATATCTCTTGTCTTCATCATGAGGGTAGTTTTCAGAATATCTCTTGTTTTCATCATGAGGGTAGTTTTCAGAATATCTCCTGTCTTCACCATGAGTGTAGTCTTCAGAATATCTCCTTTCTTCATCATGAGTATAGTCTTCAGAATATCTCCTTTTTTCATCATGAGTGTAGTCTTCAGAATATCTCCTTTTTTCATCATGAGTATAGTCTTCACAATATCTCCTTTTTTCATCATGAGTGTAATTTTCAGAATATCTCTTGTCTTCATCATGAGGGTAGTTTTCAGAATATCTCTTGTCTTCATCATGAGGGTAGTTTTCAGAATATCTCCTGTCTTCATCATATCTCCTGTCTTCATTATGAGTGTAGTCTTCAGAATATCTCCTGTCTTCATCATATCTCCTGTCTTCATTATGAGTGTAGTCTTCAGAATATCTCCTGTCTTCACCATGAGTGTAGTCTTCAGAATATCTCCTTTCTTCATCATGAGTATAGTCTTCAGAATATCTCCTTTCTTCATCATGAGTATAGTCTTCAGAATATCTCCTTTCTTCATCATGAGTATAGTCTTCAGAATATCCCCCCTATTTAATCATGAGTATTCTAATAACTATTGCTCTTGAAGCTAACAGATCCACTCACTCATTGCCTCACACTCCAACAGGACCAGGGCAGAATACCCATGCAAGTCTTTGTAAGGGAAAGGTGTCTATGCCTGGTATCCTCTTATGCCACATCTGTCCATTTTGAACTTCATGCCTTTTGAACTGATCTATCACACTGATCACAATAATCCTATTTATACACATGCAGGTCAGGAAGACTTGTTACATATTTGAGTTGTAGTGGCCATACGATGCTAGCCCCATATGTTTATAGATCAATCTGTATTTGATCACTAATGTGATCAATTTTGGCCATCTTTACTTCCCAGAACATTTTCCGGTGCCCATTTTAGGCTGGGAGGCCAAGTCTGTGTTTAGACTGCCTCGATGTAGATCTGAGCCCATGACTGGACTGACAGTCAAGCATGCTGGCCACTGCTCTCCCACAGCTCTGTACAATTATACATGATGATTTTTATTTACAAATCATTTTTGCAGTAAAATAAAATGCCATGGCTAGTGGCCACTAGTATGGTTGTAGTAGTGCTGATGGGATGCAGAGGTGTTTCCAAGGCACCAGGGCTGGGTTATATACTGGCCAAGACCTACTGACACGTCCTCGTCGAGCGTCCTGGGCAACAGGTCCCTTCGGGGTCCTGGCTAAAGTCAGTAGGATCGCTGATTCCTCCGAAGTCGGAGAGTGTCTGCCTGTACGGCGAGGAACCACCAGTCTGCACACTAATAAGCCAGACATAGGACAACGGATACTCACGCAAACCTCAGGTCCTGTATGACATCACACTGATGTTGGACAACAGGATGCCTTCATCCGACATACAGGACTCAAGCCAACGAACACAAGCAAGCAAGCAGTAGTGCTGATGTGTATGGACTTCCTGCCAACAGCGATATATTTTTTTTACACTCGCTTGCTTTGAACTCAAGCATAGTCCATACATGCTACTTCCAGTAGCACCGGACTGAATTATTTTTCGTGTGGATTAGCTTTACCTATTACAAGTGTCCCTCACCATCAGGCAAATGCACTCCAACTTCAGAGGTACTTGTAATTTACGTCTCCAAGTCAAGGACGAGAAGTCAGCATTTTAGTCCAAATGATCTGTGTAGGTGTTGAAACCCCTACCTCAGCTTCAGCACACTGGATATTTAAGAACAAGTGCTCTTATCCATTCGGCCATGATGACCTCAACAGTGATATCATAAAGTGCAGGTGTTTAATTTTACCTCCTCTAGATAAAATGGCTGGGGCATATAGAAAGAATGGAAGATAATAGGGAAACAAAACTCGCTTACACTCAGGAAATAAATGACCGTAGACCCTGAGGTAGACCAAGAAGATGGAGAGATAATATATATACAGACCTACAAGTACTTGGAATCAGCAAGTGGCAAGAGAAGGTCAACCAGAGAGACGAATGGAGACGGCTTGTATCTGCAGCAAAGAACCTCAATGGCTCGGAATGCTGAAGAAGAAGATAAAAACTGTCTCAAAAGTCTGATATAGACTGACCATATCAGTGCAGAGGTTAAGCAATATCATGCACCCATGGCATAACACCAGCAAACAAGCTACAGGCTTTGAGAATATGCAACTCTCGTGTGGCAGAATGGATGTGAGTCATGGACCATTTCACTATCACTAAAGAAAATTGGGGTAAAAGCTATACAAGTTAGTATTTGGTGGGCCAAGAAGTAGAAACAATGCTGACACTCTACAAGATCTGAACACTAAAGAAAACTGGCTCATGCCATGTCTCGGAAATTTAAATACTTTGGATATATTAAATGTCATAGTGCCTTGAAAAGATGGCATGCTTCCTGGAAGAAGAGCATAGAGTCAACCAATATGATGATGGACACAGGACACTACAGACACTTCACTGTAAACCCAAATATTGAGCATAAGGCAGAAGGAATAACAAGAAATAGAGAATCTTTTGATGAAGCATGATGAAATTGATATTCTGCAATGGACCTGCTACATGATGAGATACACACTATTTGCCTTCTGGTTGAGACTCTGTCTCTTCTGATTTGAGGGATCAGTATTCTAGCACCAATGCAAACAAAAGCTGCAAGAGATAACAAAAAAGACAGCTTGGTAAAAGATGGCTAAGGGCCTATGTACCAATGGGGGATAAAGGGTATAAAAAGTCACACACACACACAAACAAGTATTAATTGAACATTTGAGCATTTACCTGAACTACTTCGACGTCGCTGGGGAGACGCACTACGTTGGGGAGACCCACTACGTTTAGGTCTACTCTTTGCATGTTTTTCTGCTGTTGAGGTTGGGATGCGGCCTATCAGACCATCATCCAGCTGCAATAGAAATCAGACTTAACTGTCAAAAAGGAATTGAGACACTCAGACATCTTCAAACATCTGCTGTATAAATTGAGACACTCAGACATCTTCAAACATCTGCTATATAAATCAGGCTTAACTGTCAAAATTAACTTCAAACATCTGGTATAGAAATCAGACTTAACTGTCAATATTAACTTCAAACATCTGGTACAGAAATCAGACTTAACTGTCAATATTAACTTCAAACATCTGCTATGCGTTGATGAGATATGAAAATGAATCAAAGAATGCTAACATTGCAAACAACCAGGCATGTTGTCAGAGACAACATAGAAGAGTTCAAGGCAAGGTTTTGCTACTCCAGTCCTTAACATTAACACCGGCCAACCATGAATAAAATTAGTTGCATGTTCTTTACACAATGTTGCAATCAACCCTAGGATTTATTGACTGTGACTTACTAGGCAATTTTACATTCATTAGCTTGCTATTGCTTTCTGAATGGCCATGCCTCATACCATCAAAATCAATGCAAAGACATCTGCTTATAAATTGCCTGTGGCTGAATCATTATGTGCGGCCCCTAAACCACAGACACTGACCATGAATAAGCCTTCAAAAAAGAACATGAGAAAAAAATAACAACCAGTCAAGAAGGCATGAAGCGCTTTCCATAGAGGAATAATATGAAACAGACAATAAAAGAACATGAAATAGCATTGGATAGGACATCTTGGCACAAAATAGCCTATGGACTGATTCTTTGGGGGCTGGAAAAGAGGAGGTGAAGAACTAACAGACATATTATTATTCAAATTTCATGGTAACAAAAAGGATGCAAAATAAAAACTCTGTATTTAAAATGACAATGTTTTTAAAATAATATTTCAAATAGTAAATATTACATTGCAACTGTGAATAAGAAAGGATCAGAAATTGTATACTTAACTGCTTGCTTTACTGTAATTTAACATCTGACAATACTTTTTTTTTAAAAAGCCAACAACAAAATTGTTTAAACTCTGCACCAAAATCAAATTTACCTTAATTATGACAGGTGAAGCCTGGTGAGCTTACAAATACTCATCTGCATAACTTTCTATGATGCGAGCAATTTCAAAAGGTGTTTAGATTTCTATAATTCATTTAGAATATTTCACATATTGCACCTATATAACTATTATGTTTGGATTATCAGCCCTCTATTACTTTCTCCTGTTGTTAAAAGTATTTTTATGCATCTTTTACCCTCATGTAACATTTTCTTCTTTGGGTGCCTATGAGACATCAGCAACCATGGCTCTCTAATCTTCTATGTGATCTGATATTCTGATGAAGTTGGTGTTTATATTTTTATTTGTTGCTCATATAACTGAAGCTGTCCATGTACATCTTACTTTGCCTCTCTTGCCTAGTATTTTTCCCACATAAGGCTAATTTTTCTTCTCCTTCATCTGCGTTCATCTGGAGTTTTTTTTTCCGGACGTGATTGCGTTGTGCCTGTTTACAGCAAAGCTGCGTTCTTGCGCCGTTAGGCCGACACATCCGACTTCTGCGGGCATTTGTTGACCAGGTTAACCTTCCCGGAGGCTAATTTTTCTATTCCACCTCATTTGTTGATATGCTCTGTATATTTCATTTATCTTCTCCTTTTAGTTTTGATGTGTGATCATGCACCTACTAATGCAATACTCCAATATTTGCTTTCTTCTCTGTCAATAATATTCTCAACATTCTTTTCAAAACCACATCTCCACCCAATAATATAGAGGCACTATATAATATGTTTTTGGTATAATAGCATACGGACTGTCATAATATGACTCCAACACCTTACGTTCATTGAGTAATTAATATGCACTCATTCTGATGTGGAGATGCCATTTAATGATAATAAAAATGAATATTTAACAATGTAATTTTGCCTATATACATATTTTTTTTTAGCTTAACAACATCATGTGTTACAAGCATATCTATATCTAGTGAAACAAGTAAAAACAATAAACATCTCATACAAATTCTGTTTAAGAAAAGAACGAAACAAAGTTAAATAATTGTCAACATGGTAGAAAGGATAACAGCGCTCGCTCTTCAACTTCTGGCGTGCTGATGCCGAGATAGCGGGTTCAACCCCTACACCAATCAGCTGGACTACAATGTTGACTTCTTGTCCTTGACTTGGGGACATAAATTACAAGTACCTCAGAAGTCAAAGTGGATTTGCCTGATGGCATGGACACTGGTAATCATCATCATCATCATATGCCATGCTGATTAGCGTAGGCGGTCATGTTTCGCCATCTCACGCGATCACCAGAGTAGTGGATCAGCTCAGTATTCTTGTCTCGACCATACCAAGTGGCTAAGCCATCCAGGTATTTACTTCTTTGCTTTCCCCTTGTTCTCTTCCCCTCAATCTTATCAGTTGTCACCAAGTTCTCCAATTTATTTCTTCTCATAACATGTCCACTAAACTGTGACTGTCTACATCTAATTTCTCTAATCAGTTTATGGTTTTCATTTGTCTCCTGTAGGACTTGGTCATTGGTTGTTCTGTCTGTTCATGGTATTCTTTGCATTTTCCTCAGAAATCAACATTTCTACAGCTATCAGACGGTTTTTCAGCTTGACTATTCATTGTCCACGCTTCACATCCATACAAAAGTACAGGTTCTATGTAGCACCTCAGCACTCTTTTTCTCATTGCCAAATGACATCTGTTTATTGGTCAAGTACGTTTTCCATCTTGCACAACAAAAGGCTACCTGTGCTATTCTTGTTCTAGTCTCTTCAAGGCATCTCCCATCTGATATTATGACTGTTTGAGATAATTGTACCGATTCACTTCTTTAAGAATATTCCCATTTACTTGTATATTACATTGTGGTATTTCCTTCTTCCTAGTGATGATCATGATCTGAGTCTCCTTACAATTTAATTCTAACCCTAGTTGTTCACACTGGTAATAGGGAAAGCTAATCCACATGCTAACATAGTCCAATCCTCTTCCTTTTAGTGGCAACTACAAGAGATTTGTATGGACTATGTCTGAATTCAAAGCAAGAGAACGCAGCACCAATAAACAAATCCAACCAAATTTAAGCAATGAGTCAGTTACCTCTGCTACCATGAGAACAATTCCAAGACCTATTTTCCTAAGTTAAAAACAAACCAACAAATAGAAATATATGAAGAAATTAAATTTGAAATGAAATTAAGAATCATTTAAATGATAAATTACGAGAGTGGGGAAAATAAACAGACACATGTTGAAACATTGTAACCTCGGAGTGTGTAAATGAATTTGTGTACTAACATTTATGCAATAAATGTATGCAGAGCATACATTTGAAGAGCTACAACAAGAAATTAGACAGGAACAGAATGAAGACATAAAGGAAAGCATAAGTCTATTGTCTAACACAGGCGTCAGCAACCTACAGCTCGAGTGTGGCACATGGAGAGAATTCCAGTGACATTCTGAAAGATAGACATTGGCAGTAAGAAGGTGTGATCCAGAGCATCGTAACCAAGTCAGTGTGGGGTAGCAACGATTGACCTTGATAAAACTATATTCCTGTCTTATCCTTCCCCCCTCTCCTGACCATACTCACCACCAACTCTATAGTTATCTTGACTGTCGCATACATATGCCAGTACAGTTCATTGACCAATGCAACAGAAGTTGGTGTCATTATTAAACTATACATAGCCATTAAAATGGCTCAAAGAAGACATAAATTTTATATATGCTTATTTAAAGACATTTGGACGAAATAATATGGGTTCATACAACAAAAGGATAGTGCTATTTGTGCTTTATATTGTGAAAGTGTCATGTGCAGCATGTCATGTGTACGCTAACACTATCAAAGCAAACATAAGTCCATATTTAAAAACTCATAAGGAGAAAAATGAAGCTATGAAAAGGACTTTTTATGCCTATAAAACAATTAGATATTTCAAAATGTATTCAGAGCCAACATTTTACAAAACATAATAATTTTATTTGCTTCTATTTCTATTAAAGTAGTGAATACTCTACAAAGAATAGAACGGATCTTTAATATATCGAAAACTTGATAATACAAGATCAAATTAATTTGTTTCAATGGCTATTCTATATATAATAATATGATGGGCTTAGTTAGGCATACTGAGTGACTTTGCAACATTATTTCACATATCACTACAAAAATATTGCCAGCCACTGGTATAACCAAAGGTGGGCAGTGCCTCTTTTAAATTAATATGATGCATTGTGTTATCCTTCCTGTGTTCATCATCCGCTAATAGAGGAAAAGACTAGCCACTGTTTGCTGTGTGCATTCAGATCTACAAAATGTGATGGTCATTTCACATCACAGAACCATAACAGATTTTTTTTTTTTAAAGTTGCATATCCCTTACAGGATGTTGCAGTCAACACCAGCATTTTTCAGCTGCTGTTGATATTCTTGGCATGATTACGCTCAGTAGTTTACCACTGCTTTCTGAGTGACCAGTTCACATATCCTGTAAGTAACCAATGCAACACGATCCACTGCCGAATCTCACGCCGCTGTGTTCCTCACATGGATATACTGGATTATGGAGAAAGTCGTTAGCTCCTTCACCAGGGAGACTGGCAATAACAGGTTCCAGCTTCAAAACATGTTTTTTATGTTATGCCTATTGTATTTCTGATGTCAATTCTGTCTTTTCTAGAAACTCCAGCAGCCTTTCTCAAACTTTTCATCTCACACATGATGAGTTTTCTCTAGTGGGATGTTGTAATGAATCAGGTTAGACATTAATAACAAAAGTATTAGAGGAAAAATATTGTTTCTCATAGCGATTAATAAAATGTAATAAAAACAAATAAGACAATTTGTAAGACATCAAATTTTTGTGAGTAAATGTGTGTGTGTATGTGGGGGGGGGGGGGGGGGTGGGGGGGGGGGGGGGGGGGAGGAGAACCATATTATAATAGAATCAAAAATGTTTAAATGGTCAGTGGAAATAAGCAAAGAAAGATACTGACATAGTATTTTTTTTCAGTATCTTTTTCCACATATTAACATTATGCATAAATACCCTCTAGTATCTGCGGTGGCAGACAGACTAAGCACCACTAGCTTTGATCAGAACAGAGTCATGTCAGTTTTAAGTGACAAGTAGTGGTGGATATACAGAGTCATCAATGTGGAGCTGATGGAGAGAACTAGACAAATTCCACTGAATTAAGAGGTCAGAAAAAGACATTGGCTTAATAAGGACATACACTGGGATAATCTGAGGATAGTATAAGTGTCTACTTATAAGTAGACACTCCCCTGTCTGGGGAACCAATGGCATGGAGAAATAGTGGGAGATCTAAAATAACATGGACAAGTGAATTAAAGACACAGATAAACTATATGGGGAGGACATGGAGAAATAGTGGGAGATCTAAAATCGCATGGAAAAGTGAATTAAAGACACAGATAAACTATATGGGGAGGACATGGAGAAATAGTGGAAGATCTAAAATCACATGGAAAGGTGAATTAAAGACACAGATAAACTATTTGGGGAGGACATGGAGAAATAGTGGAAGATCTAAAATCATATGGAAAAGTGAATTAAAGACACAGATAAACTATTTGGGGAGGACATGGAGAAATAGTGGAAGATCTAAAATCATATGGCATGGAGAAATAGTGGGAGATCTAAAATCATATGGAAAAGTGAGTTAAAGACACAGATGAACTATATGGGGAGGACATGGAGAAATAGTGGGAGATCTAAAATCATATGGAAAAGTGAATTAAAGACACAGATGAACTATATGGGGAGGACATGGAGAAATAGTGGGAGATCTAAAATCATATGGAAAAGTGAATTAAAGACACAGATGAACTATATGGGGAGGACATGGAGAGAGCTGCAGGAGACAGTAAAATACAGGACAGCTTGGCGTGTGTTGGATGATTGAAGACAGGCAAGAGATAGTGATACAAGTGGGAAGAAAACATCAAGATGGACAAACAGCAATCTGTCAGAGTTTACAATTAGGGTGAAAGATAGAGAGTGTTGGAGATTCATTGCAGCCTACCTTCATTGTGAAGATGGCACTTCATTGATTTTAACAAGAAACACCAGTGAGTAGGTAAATATGTCAGTTTTAATCAAATAAATGTTCCGAACCTTTCGTACGACAAATGGTGGTCTAGGGTCAATAGTATCATCAAGATTGATTTCGGCAAGCTTGCGACGAGCTGTCGGCGAGGGAGACCTAGAACGAGAGAGAGATGTAACAGTGGGCATGCAGTAGTGAGGAGGACAACTGTCCTCAGCACTAAGGTGCACCCATAGCTTTTGCTTTCCATGTGGCTGTATACATTGAGAATCATCGTCGTTCAATTCTTCTTGCCTGCAAAGTTGGAAATAAGTTTTAGAATACAAAATCTTTAATTAAACAGGATAACAGTAAATCATAGTCTAATTTTAAAAGAATTAAAAAAAAGAAAGCTACATAAAAAAGTTGCTTAAAAGTCGACAGGGTCAACTTAATTGCACCGGGCGTTTATCCCATATGGCTCAGTCTCTTTCTGCAGCAAGCTGCCGAAAGTGTTGCACAAAACACGAACTCCATAGCTTCAGCGACAACCCTAAGGAGTCTAAAATAATGCACACGTGAACTAAGGACGCCCCCCGGAATCGAACCCACAACTTTCGGAGCCCGAGTCAGATGGCTTGACCACTTCGCCATGGAGACTTCCTTAAAGCTACATAAAATATACGTGGAATAAAACAAAATGATTAATTAGATACTTTAAAGGCAACAGGATTGACTTCGTCACACCAGATTTTTATCCTATATGGCTTGGTCGCTTCTACAATGCGGCCTACCAAAATCATTGCACAGAGCATGAACTCAATAGTTCCATCAATGACCCCCAGCAGTCTCCAAGAAAGCTGAACCAAATGACAAAGTCTGGAAACAAACCTATGACTTTCAGAGCACAAAGGTAGCATTTAACCACTTCACCAAGGCAGTCCACAAAATTATAGACCAAGATGAATAAATTAGGGAGGACATGAAAGGAGCTGTAAGAGATAGCATAGGATAGGAAGACTTCATGTGAGTTGGTTGAGGACATTTGCTCTACTGAGATATAAAGGCAACATTTGAAAAAATAAAATTACAGATAAAGTTTAAATCAAACCATGTTTGGAGAGTTGAACATGTGGGAAGTACATATTAATTTATGCAAAGTGGGGTACACACAAAGTTTAAACATAAACACTACTTAGGTATTTATTTTAGTGTTTGTTAATTTATATAAACTTTACACATACATTCATTCAATTAATAAATTAAGTTAAAATTTACATTGTAAATTGTACACAGAACCATCTTTCAAAATTGTACTTAAGAGTTTAGCCAAAGAAAGAAATAAAAATGCAAAAAATAACATCAAGAATTATGTATCTGAAAAACAACACAACAGCAAGCAATAATTTCATTGGCCTTATCAATAGAGTATAAAGAATGCAAATAATTCTTAAAAAGAATTATAACTGTAATAATACAATGGCAAACCAGAATTAATGCCTGAAAAAACATGCATACCTACATCATGTCAGAAGACCTAATTAAAAAAAACATTATAGACACACATTACATAAACTATTTGTGAATATTTGTTTACCTGTCTATTGACTAGCCCAAGAAGATAGTGTCTATTTTTCTAATCCATACTTCCTGTTAAGCTTAGGGGTGGGTGAAGTCTAAACTTTTGATCCAAAGCCAGATGTGTTGCCTTTGTTGTGTCAAGTCAGTGTTTGTTTAATGTGTCCTTGATGCTGTCTATCCATTATTTCCTTGGTTTTCCTCTGGTTCTTTATTCAGATCTGTTTTGATCTTATGATCTTATCATAGTTGATCAGGTTTCATTCTTATACCACTACACACCACTTTATTTGATTCATGTTGTTTTTGTTTTGTTATGATAAACATATTTCTAATGTCATAGTTTCACATCCTGTATCATCTGGAACGCCTGCAGTCTGCCTCCAATATTTCATCCAGCACCTAAGGGTTCACTAATTGGATGTTGCTAGGGACCAAGTTTAATGTTTGGAAGCAGTTCTTCTTCTTCTGTATTCATCTGGAGTTTTTTTCGGACGTGATTGTGTTGTGCCTATTTAAAGCAGAGCTGTGATACTTGTGCCTTTAGGCCGACATATCTGACCTCTGTGGGTGTTTGTTGACCAGGTTAACCTTCCCGGGAAAGCAGTTCTTCTTCTTCTTTTCCTCTATTTATGCCTGCTATGTGGCGAAGGAGTTACAGACACAATTCCTAATCCCACATACTGCTTTTGAAACACAGCTGTGAGCGATTTGGAAGCAGATCATATAGCATTGGTTTCCCATACAAAGGTACGAGTGACAGTTTTTCAGAAAGCAATGACAAACTACTGAACATAAATTTGCCAAGAAAACATGAACAGCCAAAAAATGCTGGGGTTGACTGCACTGTCCTGTAAAGGATACACAACTAACTTTAACCTCAGTGAAGTGTTGGGGAGAGATGTAAGGATCTTTAGAGCACTTCTCTTTCTAATGCCAAGCAGTTGATGTAATAATATGTTTTACTACAAGCCTCATGGCAGTAGCGCTGTGGCTTGCCTCCCAACTGGTGGCCATGTGTTTGAATCCCCACCATGGGAGATTTTGAAGTACTAGAATTAGTACCAGGAAATGTCCTGGGTAGTTCAGGTGACTGGTATGATTTTAACCATGTCCCCAATTAATGTATCAAAAATATGGGGCTAGTACCATCTACCCAATATGCCTTTCATTCATCCATCATGTGCCATGCCGATAAGCGTGGGTGGTCATATTTCGCCAACTCACTCAATCACCACAGTTGTGGATCAGCTCCGTTTTCTTGTCTCGACTATACCACGTGGCCAAGCCACCCAGGTATTTACTTCTCTGCCTTTCTCTTGTTCTCTTCCCTTCGATCTAGCAGCCCGCCTAAAGTTCTCCAATTTATTTCTTCTCACAATGAGACCAAAAAATTTTGACTGTCTACATCTAATTTCTATGGTCTGCAAGGTGTGGAATGCGCCTGGCCCTGCAGCCAGCAGGGTTAGGATCAGCTAGCCTCTCCCAGGAGGGGTGAAGAGCGAAAATTAGTAGCCTGCCAATGACCTGCAGACTACTCAAGTCAACCCTCTACCTTCACGTGGTGCAGACCGGGCAACCATGACCGCGAGGTCATGGGCTAATGGAGCTTTGGCTCGCCATAGGAGATGGACTCCCTGTGGTCAGATTAGTGTCCTAAACCTGCGACTGGTCTAGCAAACTGGCAGGGGATCTTCATACTGCTTGTAGAAAAACTAAGAAGTAAGAGGCCGACCACGTAAACGTTGGATGGAGGGAATAGCAGAGTCCATGGGAATATCGATATATGAAGCCCATAATCGGGCACTCTCACGATATTTATACTTCACCTCAACACCGCAAGGTACAAGAGGAACATGATAAGATGAGATGAGATCTAATTTCTCTAGTCAGTGTATGATTTTCATTTGTTTCTTGTAGGACTTGGTCATTGGTTTTTCTGTCTGTCCATGGTATTATTTTCACATTAACGGATCTGTTACTTTTTAATTTACAAGTCTTATGCACATCTCCATTGGGAGATTGTTATCATACCCATGTATTACAAAGGACTTCTGGAGTTTGATCTAATTTCAGCTGTTTCATTGACTTTGGTTTAGCAAATAAAAATGATACATGTGTTAAAGACCTTTTTAAAACAAAAAAAAAGCCATCAACAAAAGTCCCAAAGCAAAAACCAACTTTGGGTCTTTGATGCGATAAGTCCATTACATTTTGTAGGCCTGAATCCACAGAGCAACACATGACCAGTCTTTACCTCACTTTAGCAGATGATGAACGTAGGTACTGAACTCTCATCCACTGCACCCATGACATTATCAGCATTACACACTATCAATTACACTAATGTCAAAATCAAAACAATGCATATGCTATTAAATCAAAGTAAAACAGTAGAGGAGCTGTGGTAGAGGGGTTTGAATATTGGTCTCACACTGTGGGCCACAAATTTCTAATAACTGGCAAGGCAAGAGATTTTTATATATCGAAGGTGAAATAGAAATCCTAGCCTGTAAACATAAACTTGATCAGGCCTGAACTGCATAGAATAATAAATAGCCTGTGTGAAACTCTTTGGCTGCTTGTAAATCATCCTACTGCACCAAGCCAACATTTCAAAGATTTTCATGCCTCATGCAAGCCCGTCTGGTTTCTGAGCTTGGAAAGGTGAAGGAGAGCTCTGCAACATAGTTCCTGGAGGAGATAGTACTTCAGTACCAGGTTGGGAGGAAGTCTTCATATCAACATCACTCCTTTTTCAGAGCTCAGATGCCAAGAACATCAATCATCACTCGTAAAAGTTCAAACTGACAGTCTTCCAGAGAATTCACAACCAGCCAACAAACACTATGTGGCGACTGCATGAGCAAATGGTTTTTACTCTTCAGCATAGAAAAATCCTTGTGGCAACTGCCAGCTATGGTCCAATATGCCACTTTAGGGATTTTTTTATTTAAAAAAGTTAGTTCCCTCCACAACTTAAAGAAGAAGAGGTCAGGTTATGAATAAAATGAATTCTAAAAGCATCATTCAAATATGGCATAGAGATGATCAATTCATCACCTGTAAATAAAAGATAGAACACATGTTTACAAAAGCATTCTTCTTTTTTGTTTTCTTCTTTTCTGAACAATTTTTTATTTTCAAAGGTAAATGTTCAGCTCCATTCCTGGCTAATTCTGAAACAAAAAAGAACAAGAGTACATATATAAATGCATCTTTAAATATTCATAAATGATGATGCAAATTTAAGTAGTACCAAACTGCTTTACACTGAACTAATAGGGGACTTAATTTCTTGTTCAGTCTAGGGGAAGGTAAGGCTGAGAAGCTAGGATGTTTGCCTCAAGTTCAGAAGTACCAGGTTCAAATCACAGTATACAGCTTGTCATTTTAACAAGAACCTTGGGTGTCAATTCTATACAATGTCCCCCAGATTTCTTGGTAGTGAGACTGGTTACCTAACCTACTTGGATAAGGGTGAAAAACAGGAGGTCTTGTGTACAAGTTGTGCACATTAAAAATGTCACAGCAGTTAAAATTCATAGGGTAGGCCTTAAGGCTACTGTGAGGGCAAAATTGTTAGAAAAGAAAACTTACCCAGGTGCAGATAATGCCCATTACCTTGGATAGAATCTTGCAGAGGGAATAAAACTTACACAAATGCATGTAGACGTTCCCCTAAACAATCCCCTAAACAGAGGAACAAATAAGAAGAAAAGAACCCATTACTCGACCATTGGGATAAAAAAAAAGGAGCAGCCGGTGACACATTACTCCCTGCTTGGGACTTATGAAGTTAACATGCATGTCTTTAGAAGTGTCACATTTTACCACCAAGTGTACATATATTAACTGACTTCACATAAAACCAGAATGTGCTTTCTTTACCTTGATAGGGCTCTGCGGGTTCTGGATGATCTACGTGATTTCTGAAAATATGTTATGGCAACTATTTATTATACAGCATATTTGTCATGAATGCAACAGCTATTTTCAATATATATACTGATTAAACTCCTTTGGAGACCAAGACAATGGAGACTAGAAACAGAAATGTGAGATCAAGCTTGGTGGGTCTAACCGGAACTAACCTTATTTGTTTCTATATTACCACACAAAAAAAGGATAACAATAGCTTAATCTAAATATAGGTTTCAGTTTAACAGGGAATAAAAATTTCTGCCAAAATAAATCATCTCCGTTTGTATGTTTTATTCTCAGATATAAATGAATCAATCAATCAATCATGTGCCATGCCCGAAAGCGTGGGCGGTCATGACTCGCCATTTCACTTGATCACCAGAGTCATGGATCAGCTCAGTGTTCCTGTCTTGACCATGCCATGTGGCCATGCCATCCAGGTATTTACTTCTCAGTCTTCCCCTTGGTCTGTTCCCTTTGATCTTGCCCTTTGTCACCAAGTTCTCCAATCCATTTTTTCGCATAACATGTCCAAAAAATTTTTGATGTAAATATGTGATGGCTAAGCCAACTGTCACTTTCTTTTTTCAGTGATAGACTAACACAAATGATTTGTTGTATAAATAAATACTGGGCTTTCATTTTAACACAAGTGAGGCAAAATTGTTTCTGCTGCAATTTATGCACCATAATGTCATTTCATTCACCTCCAACTCCACACTTGACCCTACCCTGACCTATAACCTACTTCACATCTTGACTTAACTCCCATGCTTTACCCATCTTTGTACTTCAACTCCCACCTATGATTCCATAATGTATTCACTTTCTACCTATGACATGACACCCACAACTCAGCAACTCGACCCACAGTCTCATTCTTTTGCCATAACCCTCAATCCCCATCTATATAGATGATGCATACACCAGTGAGTGATCTCAAATTAAGGAAAGCTTCAAGACAGTGAAATTTATGTGTCCACTCATATATCCTTCACCCCACCCCAACAATGATTCTCATCCTACTCATCTTGCCTAACAGCATGCATGCACACACACAATTTTCCCATCTGCTTTACATTCACTACCTGCTCCCCTTCTATTCATTCACTGCCAACAGTACCTACATTCTCCTGATCCCTCTGGCTCACTCTGAACCACCAATCCTAACCCACCCATACAATCACCTAGCCCCCAACCTGTACCCACAGATACCCATACATTTGTCTTCTTCTTTCACTCTTTATTTTCCATGAAGGATAGGCCCTATCGTCTGCTAGAATAAGAAATGAGAAAATAATTTTATATTTTTTAAAATTAAAATAATTGGGAAAATAAGGACCCATTAGTTTCCTTTCATCATTCTGTAAATAAGTAAATAATAATACACAATTTATATGGGCATTAGGAAATAAGAATCCTATTACTAGTAAATTATTTCCACCAATTCAAAGTTCAAAGCTGGCATGATAGTGAAACACCCATTGAGTACCAATTGTTCTATAAATATATGGGCTTGTTCCATATGCCCAATGCACCTTTATGCATTTAAAAGAATCCTTTACTTGTACGTAACATATACCCAATATTTATCAAGGAGGGTAAATGGATCTTTACACAATTTTACAGGGAACATTAATTAAAAATGATACTTTAAATGCTTGCTTGCTTGAGCTCCAACGCGAAGTCCTGTATGTCGGATGAAGGCATCCTGTTGTCCAACATCAGTGTGATGTCATACAGGACCTGAGTTTTGCGTGAGTATCCGTTGTCCCATGTCTGGCTTATTGGTGTGCAGACTGGTGGTTCCTCGCCGTACAGGCAGACACTCTCCGACTTCGGAGGAATTGGCGATCCTACTGACTTTAGCCAGGACCCCGAAGGGACCTGTTGCCCAGGACGCTCGACGAGGACGCGTCAATAGGTCTTGGCCAGTATATAACCCGGCCCTGGTGCCTTGGAAACACCTCTGCATCCCACTTTAAATGCTAAATGATGCTATCATTAACATCACCATTACTAATACAAAATGTACAATCAAATGAACCTACTCTTTCAAATTCTTCACCATCCTCTAATGCATCCAGAGCAGATGACACAGATTCTTTAATCACTGTTTTTGTTGAGAATTCCAGCTTGGGAGAAATGCCCTGAAGTGAACATGAAACACATATTATCATTAAACCATCAAACATGAACCTAAGAGGAAGCACAGAATAGTAACAATGTAATCTACCATGGAGGTGGTAGGAGGTGACTAAGGAGGATAGAGCCTGTGTGTTACTTGGACCCTTAAGGGAAGCAAAGAATAGGTTCACACTGTAATCTACCATACAGGTTGTCACAGCCAACAAAGGAGGGTTGGCAGGCTTTCCCATTCTGTAGAAAAACTTTAGCAACAAAATTCAACCAATCATAAACAATACAAATACCAGTAAACCAAGCGGCGAAGACAAGATGTTGGCACTGGGCAGGGTATACAATAAGAAAACCTGAGAAAAGTGTAACTAGAAAAGCTTTCATCTGGAATCCATAGGGTAAAACAAATGGAGGAAGACCTAACAAAGACATAGAGAAGAGAAATGGAAATAGAAATGAATAGTATGAGGAGGACATTGACAGAGCTACACAGAATAGTTGGAGTGAGTTGGTTGAGGCACTATGCCCCAAAGGTGGATAACGGGTGAAAGAAGTTGAAAGAAGAAGATCAAACATCCATGTATCCTACAGATTTCAGAACGGACGGCCATCTATATGTAAAAACTATTAAACAGAAGGCAAAGCCTTCATTTAGCTAGGAAATACATTTTGGCTGCTGAAAAATTAAGCCAGGCATTAGTTATCATTATGAATGCAGGCAAGAGATAAATGATAAAGATCATAAGATCTGTTGATACAAAGTATGGAAAACATGCACAATTTCTATAAATAGACAACAAATAAAAATGGCATCAACAAAGAGAAGAAACAACCAGACAGTCATCACAACATGGCAAAAAAGACAGTTAAGCAAAACACAGAGTGAATGTATCGAGTATAGTTATAATTGAGATGGGTTGATTAGTAGAGGGGTGATTATAAAATAGTATACTTATGGTATTTATGGTGTATTTCTTGTGTGCAAAGTATACTTATAGTATTTCTTGTGTGCAGAATATATTTATAGTACATAAAGAAACACACATAGTATTTTGGGTGCTCATAGAAGGAAGAAGAAGGAAGTAAAGGATGCACTAAACAACATAAAAATTGAAAGCTATAGTTACTATAGGTAACAATAGCTTTCAATGTTTGTGCTGTTTAGTGCATCCTCTAGTCTCTACTTCCTTCTTCTTACTTCTATGAGCACCAAAAATATTATATGTGTTTATTAATGTAATATCTTAGTGGCTTCAAAGGGTTCCCCAGATTGATTTTGTGAGTAATATTATACTTATAGTATTTCTTGTGTATTTTGTTAACAAATAATAAACAATTCTCATACATGTGAATCTTAGACATTTATCAAATCTACTTAAAAGTATGTGCACACCTTTGAATATGTGTTACAGAAGAGTACTAAAAGCTCATTGGGCAGAAAAGAGAACAGATCCAATAAAAACTCAGTACTGTAAACAGGCTCGTTACAAAGACAAACCAAATGGAGAAAAATGAAATATTTTAAGCTTGTAAAGAGACGTGAGTGCCTGGAAAAGATAATTATGAAAGGAGGCATACATGGAAAAAATAGAGAAGAAGGCATTATTGATGCCTTCAAGATGTGATAAATTATTTACACAAGACAGCTACTGAAGCAGGACATTTGGATTATGATAGAGCAGTGGTTCTCAACCTTTTTTGGCCCGTGCCCCCCCTTCACCATATTTTTAGGACGTCATTCCCCCCCTCACCATAATTTTAGAACGTCATTCCCCCCCCCCCCCCCCCCCCCTTTCGTATTTCCTCTCTAAAATTCCCCCCTGCCCCTACACACTATACTAATAACTGAAGCTAAATTTAAAAGCACATACTAAAACAAGTCTAGACATCTACATAAAACGTGATTTGCAGATCTACTTGTTATAAAATGAATTTCAGAAAGGTGATACGTACAGAATCATAAAGTATGAAGGGAAAAACAATATCAAGTAATCGGTTCTTGTATTAACGCGATCTTGAAATAATCTTCATTCCCCCCCCCCCCCCCAAAATTCTTCCCGGGGGGGGGGGGGGAGATTCCCCACCTCCCCACCGGTTGAGAACCACTGTGATAGAGAGTAATTTAAAGGCTGCGCAGGACGAGCAAGTGGGTGATGATGCCTATAGAAGCTGCAATGTGTCAAAAACAGAATTGTTGCATAGGTCTCTTTCCCCTCTCCAAGCACAGAAACTAAAGGAGTATGCAAAACTGTATAAGGATGAAACTAGGTCATGATTCAACATGAACAAATGGAATGGTTGAGATTACACCTAGGTTGGTAATATTTAGTCCACAGTTTTAGGTATTCTTTGTCAACAGACTTCAACTCAATGTACAGAGACAATTGCTTCCCCTGATAAAATATTGGTGGTTATGGTAATTTCTTAACAAATAATAAACTATTCTCATACTTACAGGAAATGCAATTGTCCTGCACATAAGAATCTCTCGATCATGGGATGAATAAGATGGAGCAAGACAGGGGTAAGGATACAGGAAGTCACGAGCATTTGTGGAGTAAGATGCTAACCTGACGGCACCATCGGTGTATTCTGATAGCTGAACCAGTTCAAAAATTATAAGCTCATCTGAAAATAGAGATTACAAACTAAATATTTTATTCAAAACAATATTTTTCCGTAGAGAATTCTGTCAGGAATCCAGAGAAGGGTTAATTTTAAATGAAAGATGAGACCTAAAGAGTTAAGACAGTTACACAACAGTTAACTGAAACAGACGATAGCAAGACATGCATAACTGACAGGCCCAGAAAGACAGTCAAGTGGTTAGCCAGAGAACATTAGTGAAAGTCACCTGAGTTGTCCACGAGGAAACTCATTATTGAAGTTAATGTGCTGTATTGATGACGAATAGTCTCTCATTCAGGCAGGAGGTTGCTTCAAGATAGGTCACACAATAAACATACACAGGACAAATACCTCATGAACATTATACCAATGGTATTTCTAGAATGACACACTCTACTGAATTCAACACTATTAATATTAAACTCAACACTATTAACTGACTCATATATTTAAAGACTATTTTTGAGTAATATGATACCAGTATCATATATATATATATATATATATATATATATATATATATATATATATATATAGACTACAATGGCTAGGGCATATAGAAAGAATGGAAGATAATAGGGAAACAAAACTCGCTTACACTCAGGAAATAAATGACCGTAGACCCCGAGGTAGACCAAGAAGACGGTGGAGAGATAATACATGTACAGACCTACAAGCACTTGGAATCAACGACTGGCAAGAGAAGGTCCACCAGAGAGACGAATGGAGACGGATTGTATTTGTAGCAAAGAACCTCAATGGCTCGGAAAGCTGAAGAAGAAGAAGATGATACCAGTATTTTGAGGACATTAAAGTGTTTAAGTTTGAACCAGTTTGAGCGAGGAAAATTTCCTGTAAATGATTTGTGGGAACATCAGAGATCGGCAGCAGCTGGACATAAAGAGTGAGTCTGTCTTTATTATATATTGCATTTTTAATCAACCTGCTGGACTGCTTAACCCTCCACCGGGTTATACTGGACCTTTCTACAGAATGAATAACAAGTCATATGCGAGAATATTGCACAAAGCACAAACTCTGTAGTTCCAGCGATGAGCCACGGGAGTCTTTAGAAAAATTGCACTCTTGGCCAACTGCAGTTCGAAAATGAACTCAAGATTTTAGAGCATATAGCAGATGTCTTAACTACTTCTCCACTGGAACCCCTCTCATGAGCTCTGCTTAACTCTTAACCCCAGTGTCTTTGCATGTCCATTAGGGTATTGTAGAGATGATCTCAGCTCAATGAAGGGAAACTGCCAACTGTATCTCTTAGTGGAAGAGTTTGGGTGGTACACAAGAATGCGAACGATGCAGTTCAGGAGACCGAATATACCCACCAGAAAATGTGGAAAATTTTGCACATGAGCAGAGATGGTCACTTGCTTGTCTCCATAGCCACAATGCTGTTAAAGGTGGTCACAAAACCTTATATGAACATGGAAGTTGACAGGAAACCACCACATTATTCTCCCTAAAATATGTTTGAGGAAGTCACAAATCTGGAACCATATAGGGACCTCAGAAGCAGATGTCAGGCCCAGCAGGAGTAGAGACAAAGCTTCTCAGGTCATCATCAAGCGGAATCCATGTTTAAACATTGCAACAAGGTGCATCACAATAATGAGAAAGCTTGGTGTGCTGATGAACATCAAGGAAGAAATTAAAGAGTTAAATATGAACATCCTTAGGTTTAGAGAGACAAAACAGAAACATGCAGGGAAAGTAATATGGCTCAACAAAAATATTTATTTACACACTTTTTCTTAAAATAACTAGTTTTAGCATAGCATTCTGATACCCCTTTTAAGCCTTGTCAACCGGGAAGCCTAAATCAGAGGGAGAAAATCCCTTCCTCAAAGAGGATTAGAATACATTATCTCTAGGTGGGCAGGCTTCATTTTGTATTCATTCATTCATTCAGTAGCACGTCCTTTGCAGAACCTCGCTTCCATAACCTTCCGGAAAACTTCTTGGTCATAAGCAAGATGTCCCCTGTCTCCATCTGGAGATCATCTGTCACATCTTATACCCATCTTCTCTTTGGCCTTCCTCTTCCTCTCTTCCCGGGCATACACCTCTAAATTTTATATTACAATGAGAAAATTATATCTGCTTTTAATTCATTAGGTAATAATAAAAAAAAAAAAACAAGTCCTGAAGCGGGAACCAGCTATGGGCCTGCGATTGTTAGGACTATAACATGTTATAGGGCTGAATGAACAGAGGAGTAGGTGGCCAGTCTCTCCCTCACTTTAGCAGATGATGAGCGTTGGTGTCGAACCCTTGTACCTCAACACTCCTGACATTATCAGCTTTGCCTCCTTGACACTACATTAACCCACCCTCTATTAGGCAATGTAGTGGAAATGAAAAGCCAAAGAATCATGAAGATCAAATTATTTCACAAAACTATTGTTTGTCAATCATTTCCAAAGAGAACTATATTGTCATCTGTTCAGTTCTATGGTGGGTTTTGAGGTTGTTTACTAGATTAACCTAAACTCAAAAACATGTTACAGGGTGTATTTTTAATGACTGGGGTTTTTGAAAATATTGCCACTCCAAGTTTTGTATTTACCTTTTAAGTTGCATAAACTCCACAGAGGGTGAATACAAAACTTGAAATGACAATATTTTAAAAAACCCCACAGTCATTAAAAATAACTCTATACAATATGACAAAGAGAACTGGATTTAAGTGTGAGAGAGTTGTGCATTATCAGACTCACACTCCAATCCTGATTCTATTTGATCCAGTGACCTTCTGAAATATGTACTGGATAATCTTTATAATTAATTTTTTGTTGCGTATCCCTTACGGGACGTTGCAGTCAACACCAGCATTTTCAGCTGCTGTTGATGTACTAGGCAAGTGTTACACTCAGTAGTTTGCCATTGCTTTCTGAACGACCGGCCCCTATACCTTTTTCGAAAAAGCCAGCACCGCCGTGTTTCAAACCCGGGTATACGGGCTCACAAACCGCATTCGCAAGCCCTTTAGCCACAGAGACCGGCTTATAATTAATAAGGATGGAAAATTAGTCAGAAAAGAAGATGCTAATTAAACTTGTTTTCTCTATGCCTAGTAAATTTGAAGGTCTAAAACATCACACTCCTAAAGTAATCTGAACAAAACACGCAAATGCTTACCTTCAAGAATTTCAGCTACTTGTGCTGGGTCAACTGCTGTGTAGTATGTCTGTAATTAAAATATCATTTATGACCAAGTCAGTAAGCTGTACTATTTTACAATATTCATGATTACATGCATATTTCAATAAAAATCCAAATCTGCTACTTGACTAGCTAAGTAAATTTGTCTTGTTTTATAGTTTTTATACGTTTGTGGTAATGGTTTAAATTTTGCATTTGTGCTTTTTGATTTCAATTATTTAAATCAATTTTTATATTCCCGTGAAGTTATTTTAGTACCCTTTTGTCTCTGTCTATTTTTTGCTTATTTTAGTTTGCTTAGAAATACTGTTTACCCACAATATTCATTCTGTTTTTAGTCAGTTAAGTCCTCATACTTTTTATCTGTATTTCAGAAGATGAAAAGCATATAATCTAATAAATTATTTTCCATAAATGTTGTGATTGAGAGTACTGAAGTATTATATCTGCTATGAGGAAATGAATCTTGGAATGTAAACAAATGAAGTAGAAAGTATCAATCTGGGAACCTATTGAAGCCACAAAAACGGTTCATAAATAAACTCACATGTATTGTTTGACACTCACTGAAGTAGAAGAAAGAAGTAGAGGCTAGAGGACACACTAGACAACATAGAAATTTAAAGCTACCAGTTGGTAACTATAATTTTCCATTTTTATTTTGTCTAGTGTGTCCTCTAGTCCAGTGGTTCTCAACCCTTTTTGGCCCGTGCCCCCCTTCACTATATTTTCAGAACGTCATCCCCCCCCCCCCCCCCCCCTATAAAAAATTTGGCCCGTACCCCCCTTCACCATATTTTCAGAATGTCATTACCCCCCTTTCATATTTCCTACCTAAAAATCCCCCACTCCTACACAATATACATAAAAATGGAAGGTAAATGTAATAGCATATACTAAAACAAGTCTAGACATCCACATAAAACGTGATTTCTGGGTCTACTTACTTTATAAAATGAGTTTTAGAAGGATGAGACGTACATAACTGTAAAGTATGAAGGGAAAAACAATATCAAGTAATGTTGTATTAACGCAATCTTGAAATGGTCTTCATTCCCCCCTGGAAACCCTAAAATTCCCCCCTGGGGGGGGGGGGGGGGAATTCCCCACCGGTTGAGAACCAGTGCTCTAGTCTCTACTTCTTTTCTTCTACTTCTGTTTTCAGCGCCAAACAACACATGTGTGTTTATTTACAAAAAGTAGGAAGGGCTTGAAAGCAGCGGAGATGGAGTTTCTGAGACAAATGTTGTGAACACCTTGGATGACCTGTGGAGATAACAAACATTGTCTGGAAGAGGCTATTGAAAGGAGAACATTATGCACAACCATAAGAAATAGACAGTGCTCATTGGTCATATAATTGAAAGTGAGGCATTGGAGATAATCATAAAGACTGGAAAGATCGGCAGTAGAAGAGAAAAAGGCAGAATGAGAGAAGTGATGCTTGATGGTCTAAGATGATAGCATGGAGAAAAGTCATTGATAGAACTGATCCAGAATACCAAGGGTCGAGATTTGTGGAGAGATGGAGGACAGAGTACTGAGTTTCTCTGAAAATAAGACTGGGTCTTATATTAATTTTAGCTTTAAAAAATGCACTAGGATTTATTTTGGGAAGATGTCTTTTTTTTTTTTCAGATACAAAAATCTACATTTATTCAAATACAGTCATGTCATCTTCTTCTGTAACATCATCATAACTCTCCAAATCCGGAATTCCGTCTGATCAACAGTCGTTTGAGATCCTAGGCCCATAAACACTGCAGTTTCATCTGTGGCAATCATGTTGGAGTGTTGGTATTTAGAAAAGTAGATGCCATCAAGAAAGTACTTGAATGCAAGTAATAACTTCATTCTAGCTGACGATCTTAACTAGGGCTTAATTTAGGGGTAGGTCTTATATTAAAAGCATCCTAAAATAATGCTAGGGCTTATTTTAGGAGTAGGTCTTAATTTCAGGGAAACATGGTATGTATGGGAATGTCCAGAGTACTATGATGTCAGTTCCTGATTCAACTCAACTCAACTTTGTGGAGAGACATAAATACCAAGGCCACTTTGCAAGCCCCATGATGACAATAATATTCTTTTAGAACTGACAATTTTTAAAATACTTTTTGCTTGTCTTATCAACAATCTTGCAAAGTTTATTCTCTCATCTGAATAAACAGTTATCTAACTTTTAATGTTTATTTCAAATATGTTTTGCTATAGCTTACAACAGACATCTCCTTTCTTCAACAAGATTAATACAGACAGAAAGCTGAATCTTTACCTTCTCAAACCTAAATTGTTCATTGACGAGGAGTGGAAAGATGGAATCATAACATGCAGTATTTCTGTACTGGTTAAACAGTGAAATACTGAGGTAGACTGGCTCTTTGCTGGGCAACCAAACACCTGGAGCAGATACCTGAAAAATATCAACATTATTTTCTTATTTCTTATTTTCGTTATCAGACAGAAACACGGAGCTGATGCATGACACTGCTGATCGAGTGAGATGGCAAATCATGACGGCCCATGCTTATCGGCATGGCACATGATGAATGGATTTTCTTATTTCTTCTCAATTTAGAAAATTTTTTTAAATATCTCAAAAGGGCCAGTAAATTTCCTGCATAATCAAGCTGGTGGTTGATCACAACATCCTGCAAAAGATGTGCAATATTTTGTGTCACTGGCAGTTGTCATCTGCTAACAGAGGAAAAGACTGGCCATTTATTGCTCCGTGCTTTCTCACCTACAAAATGTGATAGTTCTATCACATCACAGACCTAAAGCTGATTCCTGCTTTGGGACATGTTTTAAAATTTAAATGCTCAACTAAACAGTGAAATACTGAGGCAGACTGTTTGGTTGCTGGGCAACCAAACACCTGCAGCAGGGGGGTGAGTTAAAGGGGTAATTAAGGGGGCTGAGTGGTCTTGAGGTATGGTGTCCGCCTCGAGTGCTGGAGGTCCCGGGTTCAAGCCCTGGTGAGGACCGGGATTTTTTCACATGGACTTCTAGTAATAAAATTCCCCCTGGTCTCTGGATAGTGAGATCGGACGCCCGTATGTATTGTTGCGCACGTAAAATATCCCTTGGCATTGGAAATTGAAAAAGAGTAGCCTAATGGGCAAAATTTTGAGTAAAAAATGTACCCAAAATAGTTCAGGATCCTCACCGGTGCTACAGAGTTCATGCACTGAGCTGAGTTTCTCCGGACTCAGGTCTGAGTTAGGAGTAGAACGGAGCACTTATGGGTTACACCTGTGTGCCATGATGTTGATCCGTCGACTAAACTAAACTAAACTAAACTAAATGCTCAATACTCTAAATAGAGGTTAATTTCACAACTGAGGTTATTGTTTTTATAAAATTAAAAATGTAATCATCATCATCATGTTAATCAGTGTTTGGACTAGTGTAGACATAATAATCTAATATCACATTCCTGTCTTCTGTTCTCAGCAATTATCTTCAGGTCTGTATATATTGGGGCCTGAAAGCTCTACCATGCATGTATGCTCTATTCTTTGGGGAGTCTCCATGGCGAAGTGGTCAAGCCATCTGACTCGGGCTCCGAAGGTTGTGGGTTTGATTCTGGGCCGCATCCTTCGGTTCACAAGTGCATTTTTTTAAAGACTCCTGCGGGTCGTCACTGGAGATACGGAGTTCGTGCTTTGTGCGACGCTTTCCGTGCTGCGGAAAGAGACTGAGCCATATGGGATAAAACCTGGTGCAGTGAAGTCGACCTTGTCGACTTTTAAGCAACTTTTTAAGCGATCTTTTCTTTATAAAGGCAAAATGATGCAACGATATATCCAACTTGCATTGCCAGCATTTCCATCTGTTTCTGTGAAAAAAGTCAGTGTCTGACACCTTACAACTCTATAATCGCTGGCCAAGTTTTGTGTGCGTCCCTTAAGATCAGTGTGATCAAATAAGGATGAACCTACGACATGTCCAGCAAACCAGTAGAGAAATTATTTATTCACGTACTATTGCTTGAGAATTATGGAGGAAATTGAAAGAGAAACACACTGAACAAGCGAATAACAACAGTTAAAGTACGAAACAGACAGGAGATTTTGGGACTTGGAATTTAGTTGATTGGGAGATAAAGAACCAGCACTGGTAGAGTTTATGAAAAAATTAAATATTATAATATTAGGACTCACACAAAACTTATATTCTGATATGGCGTGGTGTCGTGCAGAGAGCAAAAATATACATAGAGTGGGTTTGTTTTATTATATCCTGAAAAGGTGAAAGCCATTATCAACACTAAATTTATATCAGAAAGAACAATACTAATGCAGATCAAAGAAGGCAGTAAAACAACAACTATTATACAAACATACACCCCATGTAATGATACTTACAGTGACGAAGACAAAGACAAGTATTTTTATAAACTTGCAGACAGGTTAAATAATGTCAGTGAGACAGATGAATTTATTGTGATGGGTGATTTCAAAGGACATATAGGCACAAAAAGAACACCGTGGGATGAATGCATGGGGCCATTCAGCGACGCAGAGACAGAATGTAATAACAATGGTGAACAACTACTCAACGTATGCTCCGAACAAGGACTAATAATAGCAAATAGTTTTTTCCAACATTGTCGCAGATATACCAAAATGTGGTATAGATGGAACAACATAGATCAAGCTTCTCAAATTGACTTTATTCTGCTTAAGAAATCAGACAGAAGACTACTTATGGATTCAAGAGCACCCCCTAATACAGACATTGATACTGATAACAAACCAGTCATATTAAAAAAAGTATTCAACATGCAGGAAAATAAGATACAACAAGGTAACAACAAATATCATCAATTATGGGAGGCTTCAGGAAAATACGGTTAAAGACGAATTCAAACGAGAAATCACAAAGCTTCATAAGAACATCCCTGATGATTAATCAAGTGTAGATAAGGAATGGACAATTTTCAAGGCTGTCATGCTCGACACACTGGAAAATAAATGTGGAATCAAGAAAGTAGGGCAGGAAAAAAGATTAAGAACAGCTTGGTGCAACAATGAAGTTAAAGATATCTTATTCAGAAAGAAGATAGCATTCTAAAAATGGATCACAACTAAATCTGAACAAGACTATGTTACTTAGAATAGCACGAAGAAATGCCAAACGAACAGACAGAGCATCTAAAGATGAATCCTGGAGAATATATGGTGAACACATGGCGACTCTTAGCAAAGACTAACCAAGAGAATTTTATAAACATGTCAATAATATGAGAAACAGAGATGCATGCTAAAACCCAACCACCATCATAAACAGCAAAAGAGGTACGATTTTATTTAATCCACAACAAAGACTAGCAAGGTGGGCAGAATACTTTCAAGAATTGCAACCCCCCCCCCCCCCCCCACACACACACACACACCCACCCACCCACCCACACACACACACACACACACACACACATAATAGCATAGAAAAACTAACTTTTATGCCTAAAAGCTGTGGAAAACAAGAACCAAATTTCATCCCTGCAGAAGTCAAATCAGTTATACAGAAAAGTCCTAAAGAAAAGCACCGGGTCCGGATGAAATAACCACAGAAGCTATTCAGGCCTGTGGGGCAACAGGAGTTAAATGGCTGACAAGACTTTTTAATATAGCGTGGGAAGAAAGAAAGGTCCCAGACGATTGGCAATAGGCAGTAATAGTACAAATATGGAAAAAAGAAAGGCAATATGAAAGAGTGCAAAACATACAGAGATATATCACTCCTACCGCTGAGTGAACTAAAAAAGACTGTTAGATTCATACAAGAGACAACATTACAGTTATAGACATATTTCAGGCGAATGAAAGAAGGAGAATATCACTCCTGAGTCATATAAGGAAATTGTACGCAAAACTATTAAAACAAAGGGCTAGACCCAAAGTCGAACAATAGTTAAGCAAAGTAGAATTTGGTTTCAGGAAAGGTAAAAGTTGCACTGATGCAGTATGCACACTTAGACAAATCTGTGAAAAAACCATCTAATATAGTGACCAGCAGAGCAGTGTATTTGTAGATCAGGAAAAGGGCAGACTGTAAAATCATAATCTGAGTTCAACATGCAGCAGATACGAGACAGAAGATCAAATGGTCTGGCCATCTCGTTAGAATGCAACACCATCAACTATACCAGCACTGCCCCTACATCAAAGATAATCTGCAATGAGAGCAAGAGGACGCCTGAGAAGAAAATGGATTGACGACATCAAAGACATTGTACAGTCACATGGAATGATACTATCTAGTGCCATAAATCAGGCGCTGGAATGCCAATTATTCCTCGCCAAGACGCTTGACGGCAAAAGTGGAAGATGATGATGATGATGGTGATGATGATGATGATATTGATGATGATGATGATGAACAGGCAAATTTGGTGTTCAGCATTTACAATAGGTCATATTTGTGTGTGTAATTCTCCATTTCTATTCCCTTGGATTTTTCCCTTCAACATTTTCAATCGAAGACCCCATGCTTCATTGTGTAATTAAGTCAAGACAATGAACTATTATGTATACTTTTCAATAGTTGTCATTTCCCTCTCTAGAACTTTGTAGTTTGAACATTTTTCTATTCAGCTAACTATTTGTTAATATACGTGGACAATTTATCACCTAAACAGAATAGGGCCTCTCTCTCTCTCTCTCTCTCTCTCTCTCTCTCTCACCCCCCCCCCCCCCCCCCCCACACACACACACACATTGTGACATATAAATTTGTGTCAAAGACAGACATTTTAAAACATCCATATAGATGTAGCACGGAAGTCATTAAGAAACTACGACACAACCTTTCGTAGATCAAGTTTAAAAAATATAACACAAGAAACAATTTTTGGTTAATTTGAAAAGTTTCAAAAATAGGCTGCTTTAAATTAATTATCTCATCTTTTTCTTTTACATGAAGGAAACTATTAATTCTTTACTAATTTAATTTGTTTTCTTTCTGGATAATGTTTATTGCTTAGCACATGAAATCCTGGTTGCTTTTATAGATTTCACATGGATAATAGGCTGGCAACTCACTTTAATATTCTTACATTAAACTAATGATAGCTAAATATTATATTAAAGGTTGAAGTAGAGAAGGCTATTAAAAAGATAAAAGAAGGAATGGCTGCAGGACCTAACAAGATAACAACAGAGATGATAAAATCTTTATCCAGCTTTGGCACTGATACTAATTATATATATATATATATATATATATATATATATATATATATATATATATATATATATATATATATATATATATATAAAACCGGGTACATCCCCAAGGATTCAAAAACATCCGTTTTCATCACACTACCCAAAAAGCCAAGAGCTACTGATTGAGAGGAATACAGAACTATTAGCTTTATGAGACACATAACTAAGATACTACTCAAGGTCATTCAAAAAAGAATTCAAAATAAAATAGATGAGGAAGTAGCTGAAGAACAATTTGGGTTCCGCAAAAATAGCGGCACCAGAGAAGCAATAATCTGGGGATGTTAACTGAAAAATACATAGAAGTTCAGAAAAATATATATGTCTGTTTTATAGACTACAAGAAAGCTTTTGATAGAGTACAACATGAAAGATTAATTACATGCTTTCAAGACAAAGGAGTAGATGGAAAAGACATCAGACTTATTAATAACCTGAACTCCGAAAAAGTGACATAAATTAGATGCGGAAATAATTATTTGCCGCTCACTAGAGATAAAAAAATGAGTACGGAAGGGATGTGTGTTGTCTCCAAGCCTCTTCAACCTATACACAGAAAGAATTTTTATACAAGTCGAAATACCTGGACTTAACATCAATGGAAGAATCATAAACAATCTTAGATATGCTGACGATACCGTGTTACTAGCAGAAAGTGAGCAAGAGTTACAAAACCTAGTGGAACAAGTAAACAGGCAGTGTGCAGAATGTGGCTTAGATATTAATATCCTAAAAACAAAAACTATGATCATTAGCAATGGAAAGGAAAGGTCATCAATGAACATCACAGTAAATGGAAGATACTAGAACACGTAATAAGTTTCTCCTCTCTTCAACATGTAATAACAGATGATGGCAGAAGTGAAATAGAAATCAAATAGACAATAGGAATGGTCAAAAATGCTTTCAACAGCATGAAATCAGCATTAACATCTAGAGAGATTAATAACAGATTAAAAATGAGAACTGTCGAATGTTACGTATATTCAACACTATTGTATAGTGTGGAAGCCTGGACATTGAACAAGCAACTAGAAAGTCAAATAGATACCCTGGAGATGTGGATATACAGAAGAATATGCTGCATTTCATGGAAACAGAAACAATAAAATACAGAGGTTATAGAAAAAGTGAGAATGAAAAGAGAGTTGATGAAAGAAATAAAAATGAGGCAAATATTTTGGCCACGTTAAAAGACACAACAATCTTATAAAAACGATACTGGAGGGTAAGGTTGAGGGCAAGCGAGCAAGAGGCAGACAACGATACAAGTGGGAAGATAACATCAAGAGATGGATGAACATCAGCCTGACAAAATGTACAGTCAAGGCAAGAGACAGACAGTGTTGGAGATCTATTACAGCCAACCTTCATTGTGGAGACGGCACCTGATTGATTGAATGATTGATTTCAGTCAGGGTATTATTATTACACTGGAGGTATGCTTAGGATGCCTTCTTTCTCCTTCTTCTTACTAACATGTTTTAAATGAAAACTTCCAGTCACCTCTCTACAACTCTTAACTGCTTCTTCTTCTTCTTCTTCTTCTTCAGCGTTTCGAGCCATTGAGGTTCTTTGCTGCAGATACAATCCGTCTCCATTCGTCTCTCTGGTGGACCTTCTCTTGCCAGTCGTTGATTCCAAGTGCTTGTAGGTCTGTATATGTATTATCTCTCCACCGCCTTCTTGGTCTACCTCGGGGTCTACGGACATTTATTTCCTGAGTGTAAGTGAGTTTTGTTTCCCTATTATCTTCCATTATTTCTATATGCCCCAGCCATTGTAGTCTATTAGCCTTCATGATACCAGTGATTAGCGGGGACTTAAACAGATCATAAATGTCTTTGTTACTTCTTCTTTTCCACTCTCCACTTTGTGTATCCCTAATGGGTCCAAAGATGCGTCTTAAAATTTTGTTCTCAAAGGTTTGTAACAAGGCTTCGTCTCCTTTCGTTGTACTCCAGGTTTCAGAGCCATACAGCACAACTGATCTGATCAGTGTTTTGTATATTATGATTTTGGTGTTACGAGATAGCGCCTTTGATTTTAGTAGATGTTGTAGTGCATAGTATATCTTATTTCCAGAGTTGATTCTAGTTTGTATTTCTTCCCTTATGATGTTGGAGCAGTTGAAGATTGTACCCAGGTATTTGTATGTTTCCGTTCTTTTAATGGTCATATTATCTATTTGTATGTGGCCAGAGTTTTTAGCCATTCCGTCTCTTGAAATTACCATATATTCTGTCTTATCTTGGTTGATAACCAGCCCCATCTGTTGGGCTTTTTCCTTTAAGTGAGTCAATATTTCCAATGTCTTTTGTTCACTTTGCCCTATAATATCTATATCATCTGCATAACCAAGCAACTTGGATGTTCCTCCAATATCACATTCCTCCTTTACCTTCCTTACAACTTTCTCTAGAGCCAGATTGAAGAGTAGCGGCGATAGTGCATCACTCTGTTTCAAGCCAGATGTTATTTGGAAGGGGTCTGATTTCCTGCCTTTATATGTTACTATATTATAAGTATCTTCCATGCATAGTCTGGTCATGTTGATTAACTTCCTTGGTATTCCAAATTCCTGCATAGCATTCCATAGACTATTCCTATGGAGACTATAATAAGACTTTAAAATCCACAAAAATGTTATGGAGATCTCTTTTATATTCCCAATTTTTCTCGGCTATTTGTCATAAGATAAATATCTGATCTATTGTTGATCTGTTTTGTCTAACACCCGCCTGGTAGTCACCTAATATGTCTTCTGAATATGGTTTTAGTCTATTTAGTAATATTGCGGATAGTATCTTATAGCTTGTGGACAGTAGTGATATTCCTCTATAATTTCCACATTGGAACTTGTCTCCTTTCTTAAAGATAGGTATCAATAATGACTCTTTCCAGTCATGGGGTAATTCTTCTGTCCTCCAGATTTTTATTATTAGTTCGTATAGCTTTAGATGTAATGCATGGCCACCTGCCTTTATAAATTCAGCAGCAATTCCATCAGTCCCAGTTGCCTTATTGTTTTTAAGTCGTGTGATTACATATAGGATTTCCTTCAAATGTAGGTTCTTCAATTTGTGGTTCGCATGTTAGAACCTCTTCCTGTGGGAAAATGTTACTTGGAGCTTCACAATTTAGTAATTCAACAAAATATTCTTTCTATGTGTTGCACATTTCCTCATTGGTATTTATCATATTCCCATTTTTGTCTTTTAAACCATATGTGTTTTGTTGGTGCCCTCGTTTCATTGACTTCAGTTCTTTAAAAAATTTTCTGGATTCATTTTCCTGGTGATTAGTTTCCATATCTTTGATTATATTACTCATATATTCTTGCTTCTGCTGTCGAACTATTTTTGTAGCCTCTTTACATTCATTTCTATAATGCTCTTCCTTTTGGATGTTGTTGATGTCATTTAACCATAAATGTCTGGCATTCTTTTTCCTAATGGCTGCTTCTTCACATTTTTGATTGAACCATCTGTTCTTTCTATGCGTGGTTAACACACCGAGACATTCTTCTGCGGTAGATTGAATTGTATTCTTGATGTTCAACCAAGTTTGGTCAACGCTTTCCTCCAAAGGGTTTTGCAGAGTTTCAAGTTTACAACTCTTAACTGCTTGATTACGAAAAAGTCAACTACATAGAATAGATGGTGGGGTGATGTAACAACCACCAAGAATAGGAGTTAAAGAATACAGTTTAAGACACAACTAGGGTACAGTGGATTAATGTAACAACTACTAACAACTTGCTAGAACAAACAGAGTGAAGGTCACCGCCTAATACTTATTGATAGTACTAATAATTTACCTGGAAAATGAGGTTGGTAATTCTTTACATGTTTAAATAGGAAATGAAATAGGCTTCTTAATTATGTCTTAATATACTCAAAAGATGATTGATTGAACAAAATAACCAATTGTCAGCACATTTTGAGTTGTAACTGAAAATATTTTTACAATACACAGCGGGATTTTAAAGAAACATGATAGGACACGCAGGCAAAGTATGAACTAAATACAACCGCCTCGACTAGGTTTTCATTAACATTTCTCTACACTTTATCTTACTACACAGCCAATGTAACCAAAAATAAATTATTAATCAATTGTGCACTTTTTCGCTAACCGCATGAACATGGAGATCGACAACACATCTCAAGGCCCTCCTAGGCATTGTCAAATGAAGATACGGAATCTCCTCCAGAAACAGTTAGTAATCCCCGCCTTAGAATCTACAGGTAACTAACAGATCTTCCCTGGGTTCCTAGCCTGGAGTTCTATCGGGCGACTGGTAACTGGTTGCAAGGGACGCACAATTCTAACAATAGTCCAGTCGGGAGCAATCCTTGTAAAATTGTCCCTGCTAGTTTGTTCTAGTTATTCCTTTAACAAAAATAAGAAGAAACTCTCTTAAACGAGACAGAAAATATATTAATTCGTAATCGCTTTGCAAATTATAAATTCATGTAGCTCTAGTTTCTTTTTTTGTAATATTTATTTTATCAAGTACGGCTCCCTTAAATGAAAGGTGGCGCTTTCTGTTTCACGTTTGCAAGATTTTGTTATTCCAGTTATCGTACCATGACAAAGCGTTTGCCGAATGTCGAGTTTCCACCCATTCAGAAGCGTGTCTTAGTGTAATTTCGCAAGCAAATGAGTGAAAATGAAAGTAAAATCGTTTTGTGCCAACTAGAGTAGTGAATCAGACGTCTGACTTTCTCAGATAAAAAAAAAAATTAGTTGCAATTCCTTCACAGGACGTAGCAGTCAACCCCAGCATTTTCGCTTTTCGTGATTCCTGGGCAAATTTTACGTTCAGTAGTTTGCCACTGCTTTCTGAACGACAGGCACCTATCTATACCTTTTTCGAAAAAACCAGCACCGCTGTGTTTCGAAGCCGGGTATAGGCCTACGGACTCACAAACCGCGTTCGCTGACCTTAGCCACGGATTATCAGATAAGGGCGAAAGAAATAGGTGAAACTTCGGGGGGGGAAAGCTGTAGTGCAGAGAAATATAAACAATATGCACGTGCCAAACAAGTCAGTTTTAGAAAATACACTTACGGGAACAAAATTGACGTTAGGCGATAAGCCTTAATAAGCAAACTTGAACAGGCAAGAACAAATACAACATAAAGCTCGCTTCCCTACCTTCATGCACCACCCTCCCCGTTACGCATTTTTTACCTTAACATGTTCACTGGATCGTTCCCAACTCCTTCCCCTACTCGACCGCACATCTTTGAACTGCTGGCCTCCGCCATAATTCACGGTTGTTTTACATTCTGGGACTCTGAAATAACTAACACATTTGTTTTCTTTAGCTTCCCTCATTCTTTCCATTCTGTCTATTAATATTATGCCTTAATGAGTAATCACTAAAGTGTCGTCTCCGTGGTTTATATATTTTTGCTTTTCGTGTGTTTATTTGCTGATGAAGGTTTTTTGCCTCAGCGTTCTTTGTTTTCCGTAAATGTATTTTGTACATGTGCACTACTCTTCGTGTATGGATATTGTTTGGATACGGGCGAAACACGTCGCGGTCTCATTACACTTAAAAAAGCCTTCGGCAGTTGGAAATTGAAATGATCATGACTCTACCATGAATAAATTTCAAAATTGAAACTCCATGGCCACACAAGATTATTTATTTGTTGAATTAGACCACGAGTGAGCCCGGTATATACACATTTGGAACTTCATAGTGTTATAGAGTTCGTGCGCTGTACTGAGATTCTTTTTGTGTGGTTTATGGGAGGAGACAGGAATACTTATTGTACATGTCATGTAAATTTAAAGTGATTCTTAATCCAAATCAAACCAAGATGTCTGTTTAATGGTGTCAGACACGTTGGGTTGGGAAGAGATATTGAGATACGAATGCAAACAAACAAACAGGAGCATGAGATGTAATGATACTATTTCACTTGTAGACACCAGATGCAACTGCGAGTTTGCCTATCTGTATGTATGCATGTATATATGAACGTACGCATGTGCAGAGACATCTAATACCGGAATTCGAACCTACTGCCTCGAAATGAAGTCAATATCTCTCCAAAGGAGGACGTTCTTCGATGTACCCTTGGGTAGACACTAAACAGGCATCAGCGTTAGACCAACTTACTATCTGAACATCATCATCATGTAGCAGATACTTTGCATAACGTAGCTCTCATCACGGTCCTCCTAAAATATTCTGGGTTATTTGCAAGTTCCCCTGCCTCATGAATGTATATGTCCAAGGTGTCTTCAATGTCCTGTGTCCATCTTCGTGCTGGTCGATCGTTGCCTCTTCTTCCATTAACTATGGATATGCAAGAATGATTTTCAAACCAGAGTGACAGAGAATATGGATGGCCAAAGAATTTCAGTTTCCAAGACACGAAGCTGTTAACAAGTCAGTATTCGTTGATGTTTATCTCGTGGAATGTCCTGCAGTTGTAAAATATGAATATAATATTTACCCGGCCATTTTACAACACAATAGATATTTTTAAAAATGTGTACTCAACAAGCAGAGGACAAATAAGAAACTTCAATCCCGTATGTCTGCAGCCTTCAATGTTTAAATTTTCTGGACCTAGTGTGTCGTCTTATCTTTATTTCTTTTCTTTATTTCTATGAGTATCACTCAATACCTGTAATTTAATTTCTCATATTATTTGTTTTTCAAGGCTGCCGAAAAAGTAATAAAATGACATTTGCTGAGCAAATACGATTTACTCAGCCTGTTCTTTGTGTTGGTCCTGTCCAGGTGTGATGATTATTATGATGAAAACAGCTCAAATTTCAACCTGACTTGTATATCAACATACCACTTCAACCTAACATTGGTATGTAGTGGTGGTTTGGGAGGTGGGGGTGTTCAGTATTGTACATAATGATCTTTCTTTTTTGTTCGCTCGCTTAAACTCAAACATAGTCCTTTCACACTGTTTAAAGCCGTAAAAGACTGAATTTTACGACTTCAGAGGTACTTGTAATTAACGTCCCCAAGTAAAGGACGGAGGCATCTCACCTCCACATATGTGAGGTGAGCAACGGTTAGGATCGCACAGCTGAGGGACATAGGCCTAGAGGCGTTCGGTCTTATCCCTCAGCTGATAGCCGTAGGATGCGTATCTGTACCAGTCATACAGAAAGCTTAATAATATCTCTCACTGCCAGTCATATAGTAGGCTTCTTATATCTCACTTCTAGTGTGCAGTGAGTTAGTATCGGCCAGGCCCTCATATCCGAGGATAATGGCTTGGAGGCGTTCAGCCATATCCCTCAGCTGAGAGTCTTATAGCTACGGAGTTCGTGCTTTGTGCGACGCTTTCCGCGCTGCGGAAAGAGACCGAGCCATATGGGATAAAAACAATGAAGTCGACCCTGCCAACTTTTAAGCGACTTTCGACTTTAAGCGATCTGAGACCCTACACCATGTTAGCCATATCACAAAGCAGACTGCAATCAAAGGAGCGACAACAGCCAATCTGTAAGCATTTTCATTTCCTTGCACACCCAAATTCCCTGGGTAGATAATCTTTGATATGCTCCCAACCTTCGTCTCGTCGAGCGAAGTAAGCTACCTCACTTTGAACATACAGTTTTATCTTTCGCCAGACACCTTGTTTACAAAGTGTCCCTTCTTAACATTTGCAACGAAGCTCCACCCAATCCGTTTCCCTTTCACAGACCAATCTGTGTATATAACGGCATTGCCTAGGCGTGAATTGTCACTTACTATCCGTTGCACGGAAGTCCTTCCTATCGAACCCATATGGTCAAAAGAAATAGTGGGAAACGTAAAAGACACGGAGCGGAGAATTAGAGACAGGGATGAATAATATAGAGACGACATGAATGGAGCTGAAAGAGACATAACAGGGTTGGAGGGGTTGACGCGAGTTGGTTGAGGATGAAAAACAGAAGAAGGCATCAATCGGACCTGTGTAGACATTACAAGTATGACAGCTTGGCATATCATATGGACTTTATTTTTCGATTGTTCGCGTTGGACTCAAGCGTAGTCCATACACGTGTTACTACTTCTAGTGCACTGAACTGATTTTTGCGTGTGGGTTAACCTTCCCTATTACCAGTGCCCATCACCATCAGGCGAATCCACTCCGACTTCAGAGGTATTTGTAATTGACGTCCCCAAGACCAGGGCCGGTATAGAGTGTTGAATCCCTTACCTCGGCATCAACACACCAGGTGTTTAAGAACGAGCGCTCTTCTCCATTTTGACATGCTGACCGCCAGTCTGAGTCCGATGCATTGGCCGCAGTTTTCTCTATACGAAGGGTTTACTGCACGTTGCAAGGCCCCGAAAAGGACTTGCAACTACCGGAGTAAGGTGATGTAGAAGCTTTCCTGTCCACCCAGTTCCACAGTATTATCGCCACGAGAACTGTGTTACAAAGCTCTCCTACCCCTCTCCAAGCTAACAAACCATCGCGAGATACAAAACCTGTATGAGAACTTCACAACTGTGGAGAGCCGTATTTGGCTGTAACCGGGTCACGGTACAGCACAGCACATACGGGATAGCTGGGAATAGGCCTAGATCGGCAGTGCTTCCTCCAAGAGTTAAAAAAAAAAGTCACTTAAAAGTCGACAGGGTCGACTTCATTGCACCGGGTTTTATCCCATATGGCTCGGTCTCTTTCCGCAGCACGGAAAGCGTCGCACAAAGCACGAACTCCGTAGCTTTTAGCGACGACCTACAGGAGTCTCCGAAACATTTAACTCGCAAACCGAAGGGCGCGGCCCGGAATCGAATCCACAACCTTCGGAGTTCGAGTCAAACGGCTTGACAACTTCGCCACAGAGACTCCCTTCTTCCAAGAGTTGCAGGCATTTAGTTATTAACAGACTCCATCCGCATGTCTAGAAGGAAAGTGACAGAGTAAAATGAGATTCGTATTCATTTATTCACTTGTTCATTCACGACTGAATTTAATGTAAACAAAAAGACCAAGAAAACCCCGAAGTATAGCTCATGTATTATTATTATCTGTGTCTGTAAGTATAAAATGGGTATGTGTCGTCTTTTCTTCCACAACATCAGCAACCACGCTGCAGGAAAGAGAATGCAATAATATAATAATCGCTTGGGTTAAGATTCCTTACATTTACATGTAAAGGTAGTTAAGTAAGTTAAGTACCTTTTAGCAAACACCACAGCGCATTGAACATATTGACTTATTGTGATGGATCGATATTTTTATAGACCAATCGGCACTTTGTGGGTAATGTGGTCCAGATCACACCGACCGCATTTACTTCCCAAGATATTTCCTGGTACACGTTTTAGGCTGGGTCCATTTGCTAGCCAAGATCAATTTAAAAAAAAAATCAGCCCCGATGCGGATTCGAACCCATGACCACCTCGCCTACAGCGTCTAAGCATCACCCTACCGCGGCGCCATAGGGAAAGGTACTCTCAAGATAAACACAGGCATAAGAGTGTGCAATGTTAGCCCCTCACACATTATACAGCATGATATGAGGTGCAGGTCAGCATGGTCGAATGGGTAAGAACGCGTGTTCTAAAACATCCGATGTGCTGATGCCGAGGTAAGTGGTTCAACACCTACACCGGACACCTGGACTAAAATGTTGACCTGTCGTCCTTGACTTGGGGATGTAAATTACAAGTACCTCTGAAGTCGGAGTGGGTTCGCATGATGGCGAGGGACACTGTTAATAGGGAAAGCTAATCCACACATTGGGCAGTCTTGGAGTTTGTGATCTGCTGTCTGCGGCGCCAATCTATATGTGCACAGGGCTGATTAGCCCATCTTACTTGCTATTCCTCCCAGACAATTATCTGGTATCCCGTTCGTGAGATTGGATTGATTCCAGGCCCGTACTCATCAACATATCGCAGGCCCTTTGCAGAACTTCGCTCTCTTCACAGCCACTGAAACGTTTCTCGATCCATTGCCCTTTCTCCTGCCTCGTCACGTCCAATGTGTCTGCAGTGCCATGTGTCCATCTTCGTACTGGTTTATTCATGTCCATTCTTCCAGGAACTACGTCTTCGGTCACTATTATTTCCAAGCCACTTTGACGTTTAATATTATATATAGCATTGGGTGTATTTTTAATGACTGTGCAGTGTTTTAAAATTTTGCCTGTCCAAGTTTTGTATTCACCCTCTGTAAAGTTCATGCAACATAATAGGTAAATACAAAACTTGGACCGGCAATATTTTCAAACACTGCACAGTCATAAAAAATACACCCTATATTTCAGTTGCTGAGACATGGACTTGACTCTGATAGTTGCAAGCCCTCAACAGGGCTAAATAATAAAACATGAGCGCCAACGCACCGGACTGAAGAGATAAAACTCAGTCTTTTAGATGATTCACGACCAACCACTATGAGGCTGCACCGACCCAAGAGCCGTACAGGTAGGAAAGATTCAGCCCTGTCACTGCTGGGAATCGAACCTAGGACCACTGTGTCAGTAGGCGAGTGCACTTGTCATCACATCATCAGGGCTACGTTGTTATAAATAAAAGTTATGTAATCTTTAATGAGTGTGAAACATTTAGAATTTACACCAGTTAGGTCACCGTTTAAGGATTTTTTTTTAAAGATTGAGTGACCAGTCACTTTCCTATCAATTTTTCTTTCTGCATCTCAGAGAAAAGTGAAATACCGTCGGCTTCTTCCTTCTTCTTCTTTATCACTACCGGCTAGGAAAATGGCCGCGTAGAGAAATAACGACGGTCTTAACTTAGTGGGCGCATAGACGTAACGGTTAGGACAGTACGCTGACAATGGCATTAGTGCGACCGTACACGGGTTAGACGCCAGCTCTCATCGTACGGTGCCGGAGGACAAAATGGAGTGGTCCTAACACTTCACATACTCAAATCAAGTTCCTGCTATGCGATTTTTAGTAAAAAATAGAGGTATCTTCCCCTTCTAAGTCGTTCAAATGTAACTGCTAGTTTAATGTATGAACTAAAATTAAACAAATGCCGTCTCCACAAAGAAAAATAGCTGCGATGGATCTGAAACATTGTTTTGTTTCACGTCAATTGAACACTTTGACAGATTGCTGTTCCTCGTTGAAGGATGTGCAATAGATCTCAAACACTGTTTGTCTCATGTTGTTTTCATCTGCCTCTAATTTTCTTCTCCATCTTGATTTAGGTGTTTCTCTATTTCAGTGGTTCTCAACCTTTTTTGGCCCATGCCCCCCTCCCCTTTACCATATGTTCAGAACGTCACCCCCCCCCCCCTTTTCGAATTTCCTTCCTATAAATCCCCCCACCCTTACACAGTATACATAAAAATGGAAGCTAAATTTAATAACACATACTAGAACAAGTCTAGACATCTACATAAAACGTGATTTGTTGGTCTACTTACGTTATAAAACGAATTTCATTAGGGCGAGAAGTACAGAACCGTAAAATTTAGAGGGAAAAACAATATTTCTTGTATTAATGCGATCTTGAAATAATCTTAATTCCCCCCCCCCCCCCCACCCTCCCGGAAACCCTAAAATTCCCCACCGGTTGAGAACCACTGCTCTATTTCGTTGGCCCTGTGGGCTGTAGGCAAGTGCGCGTCTTATTAGACTATTTAGTTTTTAGTTTTAGTCGTTGGATCAACATCACGGCACACGGTTTAACCCATAAGTGCTCCGTTTTCCTTCTAACTCAAACCTGAGTTTGGAGAAACACAGCTCAATGCACGAACTCCGTTGCATCGGCGAGGATCCTGAAATACTTTGGGTATATTTTTAACTCGAAATTTTGCCCGGGCAGCGCCGTTAGGCTACTCTTTTTCGATTTCCAACTGCCAAGAGATTTTTTACGTGCGCAACAATACACACGGGCGTCCGACCTCCTACCCAGAGACCAGGGGAAATTACTGGAAGTCCAGGTGGATTTTTTAAATAAATCCTGGTCCTCACCGGGGCCTGAACCCGGGACCTCCAGCACTCGGGGCGGACACCATACCTCGAGACCACTCAGCCCCTTTTATTATACTATTATCGGTGTTTCCTCAATGTTTGTCCTACTCAACGCCAGCGGCATGAGATTTAATAGTTAATTAAATAAGTCTTCTAGAGCATTCACAAAACAATCAACCAACCAACCAAACAACAAATCAACCAGCCAACCAACCATATACGTGGATATTAATATACTTTTACTGTTGTTGACTGTTCATATAGTCAGTATGAACTTTTTTTTCTCGCATATCCTATTTACAGGACATCGCTGTCAACACCAGCACAGCTGTTGTTGATGTTTTGGCAAGTTTACGTTCAGTAGTTTGCCATTGTTTTCCGAACGACCGACTCCCATACCAACACGTTAAAACCCAGCGCGACACGGTCTGCTGCCAAATTTGTCGCAGCTGTGTTTCGAAAGCAGGTAAGTGGAATTAAGAAACGCGCCCGTAACGCCTTTGCCACAGAGACCGGCTAGTGTAAACTACAACTCTCAATAACTATAATAAACTGTGCTTATGAATGACACTATACTTACTGTATTTTCACATCAGTGTAGATATAAATAGCCACAGATCTCCACTGCATCTAGCCATTAGCGGTTCAGGCTGCAACAAAACGTGGCACAGGAAGTACAAGCTGATTGTTGTGTGGTCTTGAAAATCTTTAAATTGGTTCTGTCCAAGATAGTTTTTTTTACAAAATAATATCTCCTAGTTATTACTCTTTCTCTCTCTCTCTCTCTCTCTCTCTCTCTCTCTCTCTCTCTCTCTCTCTCTCGCTCTCTCTCTCAGTCTCTCTGCGTGTGTGTGTATATATATATATATATATATATATATATATATATATATATATATATATATATATATATATATATATATATATGCATGCCGGTCTCCCGGCCGAGGGGTTAGCAGCTTTCTCCGTAACCCCGAATACTCTCGTGGTTGACGTGAGCGCACGAGAATTAGAAGCGGTTCGAGTCGCGTCAGTGGCTTATGAGAGCATGGAGCCGGTCGCTCAGAAAGTTGTGGCGTGCTGATGAGCGTAATCTAGCCTAGGAATCAACATACAGCTGAAAGATGCTGATGTTGACCACATTATCCTGAAACAGGATGGAAACGCAGAAAAGTGTGTGTGTGTGCGTGCGTGCGTGCGTGCGTGCGTGCGTGCGTGCGTGTGTGTGTGACATAACCATTTGCTACTCAGCTTCTTCAGTCCATTCATACCCCTAAGAGTTTCGGCCCTTGAGCTGAGAATGTTGCCGCTCATGTTAATTCCATGTATGTCTACATTGAAAGTTTTTCTGTATTCGACGAACAGTAAACGATTATTAAGATAGGTCAAGGCGTTAGCAATTAGGTGTTTAAAACACGTGTTATGCAGACAGACAGACTCAATGGTGATTGCAATTAACAAATGCTGCACACTCGAACAGTATCAGTGACTATGTGTATAATGTAGTTCATGTAATGTAATGCATGACGAGATTCCGGGCCGCGTCCTTCGGTTTTCACAAATGTATTTTTTGGGAAACTCCTGGGGGTCGTTGCTGGAGCTACGGAGTTCATGCTTTGTGCGACGCTTTCCGCGCTGCGGAAAGTGACTGGGCCATATGGGATAAATCTCTGGTGCAATGAAGTCGACCCTGTCGACTTTTAAGCTACCTTTTTTTAATGCAGAGAAATATGGCAGCCATAAATCATTCAACTATTGTTTGTGGCTTCTGTGAATAAATTCAATAAAGGAATACATTGTTTTGTACTTCACACTGTATATTAGAGAGAGGGAGAGAGAAGGATGGAGAGAGGTAGAGGAGAGGGAGAGAAAGGAGAGAGAGCGAGGGAGAGAGAGGGGAGGAAGGGAGAGAAAGTGGAGAGAGCGAGGGAGAGAGAGGAGAGGGAGAGAAAGTTGAGAGAGAGCGAGGGAGAGAGAGGAGAGGGAGAGAGAGCGAGAGAGAGAGCGAGAGAGGAGAGAGGGGGAGATGAGAGGGAGAGAAAGGAGAGAGAGCGAGGGAGAGAAAGGAGAGAAAGGAGAGAGGGAGAGAAAGGAGAGAGAGCGAGGGGGAGAGAGAGAGAGGCGAGGGAGAGGGAGAGAAAAGAGAGAGGAGAGGGAGAGAAAGGGGAGAGAGAGCGAGGAGAGGAGAGGGAGAGAAAGGAGAGAGAACGAGGGAGAGAGAGTGGAGAGGAGAGGGAGAGAAAGGAGAGAGAGCGAGGGAGAGAGAGAGGAGAGGGAGAGAAAGGAGAGAGAGAGGAGGGAGAGGAGAGGGAGAGAAAGGAGAGAGAGAGCGAGGGAGAGAGAGAGGAGAGGGAGAGAAAGGAGATAGAGGAGAGGGAGAAAAGAGTGAGAGAGCGAGAGAGAGTGGAGAGGAGAGGAAAAGAGTGGAGAGGAGAGGGAGAGAAAGGAGAGAGAGCGAGGGAGAGAGAGAGGAGAGGGAGAGAAAGGAGAGAGAGGAGAGGGAGAGAAAGGAGAGAGAGCGAGGGAGAGAGAGAGGAGAGGGAGAGAGAGGAGGCGAGAGAGGGAGAAAGGAGAGAGAGCGAGGAGAGAGAGAGGAGAAGGAGAGATGAGAGAGAGAGGGAGAGAAAGGAGAGAGAGCGAGGGAGAGAGAGAGGAGAGGGAGAGAGAGGAGAGAGAGGGCGAGAGAGAGAGGAGATGGAGAAAAAGGAGTGAGAGAGCGATGAGAGAGAGAGAGGGGAGAGGGAGAGAGAGAGAGGAGGGGAGAGAAAGGAGAGGGAGAGAAAGGAGAGAGAGAGGAGAGAGAGAGAGAGAGAGAGAGAGAGAGAGAGATTATATAACTAAAACAGTTAAAGTTACCAAAGACCGACCTGGTGTTGCAATACATACTCGAGTCAGAAGAAATTCCAGTATATGCAGTGCTCTCAGGTTTCTTCTCTGTCTCCCTTTGCTTCTTCTTTAACTTCCTCTTCTGGTTTCTTGCCACATGCTCTCCTGTAACGGTGGTCGGAACGTTTATCTTTGGGATAATACCCAGAGCTTGAGCACAGCTTGATGACGAAGACGAGGAATCTTGCTGAGTGTGTTTCCTAGATTCTGTGGACTTCCTTCTCTTTTTCCGTTTGCTTTTTCTCTGAGTTACATCACTGCCTGGAGAATGTATGATGCACATGAAACATTTTTTTTGGGGGGGGGGGGGGGGGGGGGGGGGGGGGGGGGGCATATCCCATACAGGACGTTGCAGTCAACATCGAAATTTTTTTTAGCTGCTGTTGATGTACTAGGCAAGATTGCGCTCAGTAGTTTGCCATTGCTTTCTGAGCGACCGGCTCACATACCTGGTAAGTTACCAACGCGGCCAGAACCGCCACCGATTCTAGCGATTCTAGCGCAGGTTACGCTACTTACGAGAATATACGGGATTACGGAGAAAGACGTAAACTCCTGGGCCAGGAAGACCGGCCATGAAACATTACCCCAGCAAAAGTACGTGATCCCAACAAATGTGTACATTATGCCAGCACAAGTGTTTATTTACTCAACAAAAGTGTTTATTTACTCAACAAAAGTGTTCATTGTTCCAACACAAGTGTTCATTGTCCCAACACAAGTGTTCCTTGTCCCAACACAAGTGTTCATTGTCCCAACACAAGTGTTCATTGTCCCAACACAAGTGTTCATTGTCCCAACACAAGTGTTCATTGTCCCAACACAAGCATTCACTGACCCCAAAACAGTGTTCAGTGTCCCAACAAAAGTGTTCATCGTCCCAACAAAAGTGTTCATCGATGTTTTCAAAGTAACGAAAAGCAACTATAAAGTGGGAGGAAATAATAAACTCGCCAAAACTAGAAAACAGGTATCTTGTGTTGCTATTAGTATTAGGGATACGTCAGGTCTTAGTCTGATATGACTGATCCGCCATTAACTGTATACGGTAATATCTGTTTTCTGTTAGCGCCAAATACTGGGCGGCGCTCACCAAACCCGACACTCCACATTGTGCTAACGGCTTCGGCTGGAGGAGCGCAATTGGGAGGCCTTACCGTAGTGCGAGGAAAGTGCAAGCTAAAGATTAAATATCATGGCAGGGTAGACTAGACCCTAACATTGGTCGGCAACTGGTCTAGGATCGAAGCTCCGACAGATGAACAGTTAGAGCATTGCTTTGCTGATCCGGCAGCTTCTGCAGCTTGTTTTGTTCCAGACGAATTGATGTTACCTTTCCTCTTGAGTAAATTAGACAAGTCGAGAGAGGGATAATTCTGCATGGGCAACATGGTATCTAAAATCAGCCCAGGCTTTGTGCTATGGAGAGGCATAACTCAAGTTTACAAACTATCGTCTGTCAAAATGGCAAGGTGCCAGACATTAGGGATACTACTAATAAATTGAATAGAGAATAAAAATATTCATAAACATTTATTCAGTTGTGGATAGGTTTATGCGATTAGAAAAGATTGCATCTGTTTGAAAATGAAAGTCACAAATGCAGACAAAGAAGATTATAAATGTAATTTAATGCAAGCACTAAAACACTCATGGAAACTGGCGAAAGATACATGAAAGCAAAGTCATAACTCATTTACTGCCAATATAGTACCTTGCGGTGTATGGCAGAGGGGTCTTTGAGCCTGAGGAATAAAGGCCGCCTGGCTAGTGCAGTCGCCGGGAACTGTGCAGGTTAGGATTTTCTTTTTGCCCCCGACAGAAAAAAATCCCACACCTTACCGAGGGATCGAACCTGGGTCTCCCGAATGAAAGTCCGGCGTCCTAGCCACTCGGCCAGGCGCTCCTCATGAAAGCAAAGTAATTAATGAATGTTTACCCAATCACCTTAATTGTCAATGGATATCTCATCATCAACGTGTGCCATACCGGTGCGGATGGTTATGGTTCGCCATCTCAAACGATCACAAGTCTCGGAACAGGTCTCTTGTTCCTGTCCCTGATTATGCCATTTAGTTTCACTGACTAACATTTTTTTTAAAAAAAAACGTGTTCAGTCCGTTCAACTGTCGACCTATATCGGTTTGTTTTAATTGGGGCCCTTATGCCGCCTTATGGTGTTCCTTGCCTGCTTGCGAAGATATTGATTTTCGCTTCCTAAGTTCTAGAAGTTTCTGTCTTGGTGTGGACTTAATCTTTGTTGCTGTAGCTCATGTCAGGATCAGGTTCGCGCACTTGTAGAGGCCTGGCGTTATTAGGCTCCACCTCCCCTTTCTTCAGGGCGTGATTCATCTGTAGTGGAGCCATTGTTGACTCCATCTATCTCTCATTTCGTTTACTCTGTCGTTGTATCTTCGCGGTCTATCACGTATTTCAAATCTCGTTTCTTTGACATTCGATCTTGGTAGAGTGTAGTCTCTTCTCCTGGTTACCGCCCGTTCTTGACCATTTAGCCAAGCCATCTATGTATTCATCTCCTCCTCTAGCCCTTTCTCCCATCAAGCTGTAGTCTCTTCTCCTGGTTATCGTGTGTTCTTGACCATTTAGCTAAGCCATCTATGTATTCATCTCCTCCTCTAGCCCTTTCTCCCTATTCAAGCTGTAGTCTCTTTTCCTGGTTACCGCCCGTTCTTGACCATTTAGCTAAGCCATCTATGTATTCATCTCCTCCTCTAGCCCTTTCTCCCATCAAGCTGTCGTCTCTTCTCCTGGTTACCGTGCGTTCTTGACCATTTAGCTAAGCCATCTATGTATTCATCTCCTCCTCTAGCCCTTTCTCCCATCAAGCTGTCGTCTCTTTTCCTGGTTACCGCCCGTTCTTGACCATCTAGCTAAGCCATCTATGTATTCATCTCCTCCTCTAGCCCTTTCTCCCATCAAGCTGTCGTCTCTTCTCCTGGTTACCGTGCGTTCTTGACCATTTAGCTAAGCCAATCTATGTATTCATCTCCTCCTCTAGCCCTTTCTCCCATCAAGCTGTCGTCTCTTCTCCTGGTTACCGTGCGTTCTTGACCATTTAGCTAAGCCATCTATGTATTCATCTCGTCATCTAGCGCAACCCCCCCCCCCTTTTCCAAATCAAGTTTGGCAGTCACCACTACGTTTCCAAGTGTATTTCTCCTCATAGCGTGCCCAAAAACCTTGACTGTCTACGTCTAATTTCTCTAGTCATTTTGCAGTTTTCATCTGCTTCTTAGGGGATTGCCTCATACATCACACAAGGATAATATTAACAAGATGTTAAAAACGAGGCAGAAGTAATGAGGATTCAGATGTGTATTGGTTTAAAGAAAGGGCCTAAAAGGATCGATTTCACTGCCCCGGGTTTTATCCCATATGACTCGGTCTCTTTCCGCAGGGCGGCCCGTCGAAAGCGTCGCACAAAGTCCCTAGCTCCAGGGAAAATTGCTGAGAAAATTGCACTAGTGACCCGAATGAAATATGCCAGAATCGAACCCACAACCTTTGGAGCCCGAGACAGGCGGCGTAAAAACTTTGCCACGGAGACTCCTAAATGTGTTAGCTTATACCAGAACATACACTCTGTTGGTAGATTATGTAACTTAAAAAAAAAAAAAAACATGCCTGGTCTAATCGTTTTGATTTCCAATAGCAGACGGATTATAACGCGGGCATCATACACACGTATCTACCTATACCATGTCCCGAAAAGAATGCCTTCATTCACGATCAATTATTTTGAAAACTGTCTGTTGCATTGTTATGAAATTTTTCCAGCCGTCTTATATTTACCCCCACCCAAGGAATGTGTCTTTGATAGGTCCAAAAGCAACTTAAATCATCGAAAGCGGCGACATTTCTTTGATGTTTTGCTGAAAAACTAGTGATTTCTCGCTAACAAATTTGTGTTTACAGTAATGGACGCTCCTCCAATTCAGATGACACACAAGGCGTATCCGGATTCGTATGGGAGTGGGTGCAATGAAAGAAGTAGCTTAAAAGTCTACAGGGTCGGCTGCATTGCACCGGGTTTTTATCCCATATGGCTCAGTTTCTTTCCGCAGCGCGGAAAGCGTCGCACAAAGCACGAACTTCCGTAGCTCCAGCGACGACCCTCGGGAGTCTCCGAAAAAATGCACTCATGAAATGAAGGACGCGGCCCGGAATCGAACATACAACCTTCGGAGCCCGAGTCAGACGGCTTGACCACTTCACCACGGAGAATCCCGAGAGGGGTGCAATGTGTAATATTAGTAAAGACAGAGAATTTACAGAGGCATGGGGTAAATAATTTGTAAATTAACAGGAAAGTAGAAGGAATATATTTCTTACCTTATTTTTCATTTCCTTCTTGTTTCTTCAGCTGCTGGTCAATAAAGTGTACACAAGTATTCGTGTTAGCTTTTTATATTGAGTTCGTGAAAGCTTCCAAATAGCTGTGCATGAATGTGCGTATGGAGTGACCAGAAATGATACCGCAATTTAGTCATCCTGTTTCCATTTGTAAGGATCTGCTGAGCTGTCTGTGTAGTTTGTTCACACGTACACATGGGTGACAGACCCGCTTTGAGTCTTCGTGAAAGATTGTCTACTCTGCTGTTTACCGTTCAGAGACGGAACATGATTACCTGTTTTGCACTATGAAAATAGTTGTCAGTGTCTCTGTAGTGGGCTTTCTTCTTAACGACCAAGATGTTGGTCCTCTTTTCATTGAAGTTTATAGATTGATTCGTATGCACGTGTGTTGTCCCCTAATTTGACAATGTGTTTGCTCTCACGTTTCTTGTTATGCCACAATATGTCAGTTTCCACCGCAATATTACTCTTCTGTTGGTATTCAATGTGTTTAGTGTATGTGAGTGTGTGTGTTTTTTTTTTCTAATACAGTTGTTTGTCACCGCTGAGGGCTTGCGGAATTGAAAATTCATCAGAGTAGAATACAAACTGTTGCCATTGACATTATGCTGATGCTGTAATGTTTAGAGCCTGCAATTTGTCTGAATAGTTGGAGCAAAATATCTAAGTAAGTGTGTACGTAGATTAAGGTCTGCGATCTGCTCAGACCTTAATCTGTGTCGGACGATTCCAGTAGGTTGATGATTGCTCTCGGTTGCATACAATTCAATCCATCCTTTCTCCAATAGTCCTCTTCCTCTTTCAACACTTGGTCCTCACATTTTTTCCAGTAATTTTTATCAATATTTAATAGCGCGGACTGGTTGACAGACAGACAGACAGGTAGATAGGTAGGCAGAAAGGTAGGTAGGTGGGTGGATGGATGGATGGATAGATAGATAGCTGGGTGGGTGGGTGGGTGGGTAGGTAGGTAGGTAGGTAGGTAGATAGATAGATAGATAGATAGATAGATAGATAGATAGATCCCCGCCTGGAGCTGGGCGAAGCCGGGCCGAATCAGCTAGTTTATTTATATAATCACGTTTCATGAAAGAACCCCCATTGGAGACACCTCTGAACAATACCATTTAACTCCGCGCTGTTTGTGCCAAAACGAAAACCGCGAGACAATTTCAAAAAAAAAAAAAAAAAAAGCGCGGATGTGTCTTGCTGAAGCTGTAATACTTTTAAAATGATGGTATTAATCCCTGAGCCGTAAATTATATACCGCATATAAACAAACATTGACATCTGCCGTACAATCTCCAGAACAAAATTTTTTTGGTTGGGTGGACATAATGATAAGGTTATATGCTAAATCTCATCATTTTCCCTCAGTTGGTTACTGAGATATTGAATTTTATATTGGGGCAAAAAAAAAAAAACAAACACACTATAGTTTATTGTCCTTATCCGTGGGTACCGTCCAAAAAGAGAAACCTGGACCAATGCAGCAGTCTTTGCCCACGATGTCTATGAAGGTTTCCACTCAGGCACTGAAACCGTTGCTGCAGCGATTGATCTTGAGGACGCATACAACAGAGTACCACTGGATTTTTTAATGTTTCAGCTTCTTGAACTAAACGTAAGTCCATTCCTCCTTAGTTGGATCGCTGCAGCCCTCTTCCAACGGAAAGTAGTTTTTAGATGTGGCAGTTGGACTTCGGAACCAACAACAATATATCCTGGCCTACCACAGGGATCACCATTATCTCCGGTACTGTTCAACGCCTACACAGTGAGAATCACCAGTGAGCAGATCACTGGACCTGGCAGGACATTGTCATATGCCGATGATGTTTTAGTGTATCGTCAGGGTAAGGATAGAGAGGAGGTTGCTGTGGAACTACAAACCGAACTCAATCGCATAAGTACTTGGTGTGATGAAGCTGGGGCAATGGTCAACCCAACAAAGGCAACAGTGACTTGGTTCTCGTTGAATAATCATATTGTCAACAATCCAACACCAAATGTAATGCTGTGTTCAGAGACGGTGGAAAGAACGCAGGCAATGAATTACCTGGGGATACGGTTTGATCGAAGCCTTGCTTATAATGTGCACATAGACCGGGTGATAGCAAAGGCCAAGCGGGGTTTGGCAGCGATGCGGGTGATGGCGGCAGCAAACTGTGAGCAGCGCCATCTATGTCTTCTGTACGAGGGGCTGGTCATGTCTGTTTTGGAGTATGCAATGGCAATCCTGACTGTCAGCCATAAGCAGATAGAAAGGATGGAAAGGATACAGAATGAAGCTATGCGCATTATTCTTGGATGTACAAGAGATACAGCATGCAGGGCGATGCACTACATTCTTGATTTTCCAACCATTGAAGAGAGAATGCAAGTTTGCAGGGCACGCGCCTACCTCAGAATTAACGCAAACACACAGCATCCACTGCATAGTGAAATTAGGAAGGTAAAGGGCAGCAGGTTAAAAAGAGGACGGTCGTGGATGGGTCAAGCCGAAGACATTCTTCAACAGGTGTGTTCACTTGAGGACTTAGAACCTGGCGAGGAGTGGGTGCAAGTGCCAACAGACTTCTGCACATCCTTTTCAGTTTGCATCCAACTAGATAGAAAATGCAGACAAGAAAATCCGGCTGCTGTGGAGGCTGAAGTACAAGCGTTGATTTTCGAGAATTCGCTAGACAGTGACGCGGTCATCTACACAGATGGGTCGGTCGTCCGACATGTGAGAAACTCATGGGCCTTTACAGCTCGGGCCGGAGGGAGAATTGTGAAGGAGGACTCTGGTGCTTTCACTGAAACCACAAGTAGCCTGACCATGGAAGTCATGGCAGTAAGTAAAGCAATAACATGGCTCGAGACACAGACATTCACTAGGGCTTGTTTCCTTAGCGACTCAATGAACATGATCAAGAGGATAGAGGAGGGGTCGATCCGAAGAGAATGGTTGCTGCCTCTGAAGCGGTCTCGGCTGGCAAAGATTAGTTTCATCTTCGTGCCAGGGCATGCGGGAGTACAAGGAAATGAGCGGGCTGACAAGCTCGCAGGTGAGGCTACTGTGGAGGGCGGACGCGCCATGGACCAGGCTGACATTCTGAATGCTCTACGAGAAGTGAGACTTTTGCAAGAACCAAGTGATGACTGTGAATCTACAACAATGGCCAGACTGCGAGAGCAGCAAATTAAAAGAGGGGTGGCCAAACAAGAACACTACGCAGGAAGCCAAAGAAGATTGATAAACCAACACAGAACTGGCGTCGTTAGCCGCTACACGCTGCGGGATTTGCTGAGGAGGGGATCCGAGCACTTATGGACTGAATGGTCCGATGTGCAACGAGGATGATCTGTCGACTAACTAACTAACTAACTAACATGAAACCTGATCTACCTCGGAACAAGGGAGAAGTACCTTGGCATCATTAAGTGAAATGCGTTAGACTGTTTCGTCAAGCTTATGGCTCAGTACATCCAACTACGACACGCATTTTGTCGGGTTTATTTACCCTAGTTGTTGACGGTCCCCAGTCTATACACAAGGCAGCAGGTGTTTTGTTGTGTGTGTAACACTTTGTCTTGTCACTACAACTGGAACTATCCGACATGAGAGGTCGTACTAGTAGTTGCGCTACCGTAGAAATAGCTACTGGGGTTAATGGCACAACAAACTCCTCTACTGCTACAACGTCGATACACAGCAAAGTGAAAAAAAAAGGGGTGGGGCATTTTTATACCCTAGAATTCCTTGTTTAGTAACAAATAATTTGTGCTCGATATTCTCGACCTAGAGACGGGCGCCATGCATCGATGTCACACCGACGCCGCCTTAGTGACGAAGGACAATATATAAACTCTACCTGATTCAGCGTCAAACATAATGTAGGTTTGGAACAAACATTGTACACAATCAAATGAACATTTATAATGTAGATTTCAATTCACAGAGCTTTGAACTGGCAGAAGATACCAAGAAACAAAACAAATAACGCTATGACCCTAGTAATAGTATGACGATATAAATATAATATATTTATATCATCCTTCTGGCCAAATGAGAGGTCACATTTGGTGATATGTTATCCTTCGGCACTGAATCAATTAAAAGTGGGAGCAATAAAACCTACCAGATCTTTCATCATCACTGAAATACGAAGAAGAGCCAATATTATGAAGAAGTTCGCTGGCAACGTGTTTAACACCGGAAGAACAATATTGAGCCGCGCCCGAAGCCTCTTCGTTCCTAAACTCGTTGTCCTGTATGGAATTTACTGCGGAGCTGCTGGAAGCAACTATGGCGTCATTGTGTAGACTTGGGGCATTGGTGATGTTCTGGTCATTAGACTGGCAGAAAATCTTCCCAAATAATTTTGACTTTAGTTTTTTCAGTGGAGCTAACAGGAAAATGTAAAAGAGACACGCATTTAAACATGGAAAAACAAGAACAGATACAATTTCTTCTTTCTTTATTCTATTCTTTTGTTTTTTAAATCGCACATCCTTTACATGGCGTCGCAGTCAACACCAGTATTTTTATTTTGCTGTTGTAATCTCTTGGCAAGTTTACGTTAAGTAGTTTGCCATTGCTTTCTGAACGACAGGTATTCATGCCATTTCGTAAAAAAAAACAACGCAATGCGGTCTGCACCCAAATCACCCATATCTGTGTTTCGAGAGCGGGTATCCGGGATTCCTAACTGCGTCCGTAAGCCCTCCGCCACGGAGTGGGCTTTACTTGTTCTAAAGAGGGCGTTTGTTGCTTTTTTCCTATTTGCACACATAGTTTGACTATTTTGGTCATTTTCGTGAACTTCTAACGATTTTTGTTTTATTATTGGTTGAAACACGCGAACTACTTTTCTTTTGATTTTGTGATATTTTAGATTTCTAGTTGAGTATTTATGTATTTCAATAAGAAAGAGACAAACAGCTTACTTTGGTCTTGTAATGAGAAGAGAGGCATTGGAGAACATCGTGACAACTGGAAAGATCGAGGGGAAGAGAGGCAGACCAAGAGAAATGATGCTGGATGGATTGAGACGGTGGCACGGAGGAATATCAGAAGCAACGTTGATCCAGACAACCTAAAGACCGAGATATAGTGGAGAGCCATGAACGCCTACGCCAGATGGCAGGGCACTTGATGATGATGATGTGTGCACCTGACGAAATGCGGTCGAAATATGTCAGGCAATAAATCGTGCAATCTATTGTTTGTGTCTTCCTTATTCAAATATTTAAACATTGTTTTCTTATTCGTCTGATCGAAAAGTTTCCTTGAATCTGTGGGTATTTCTGTTCGTCGAGCTTACTAATCATATTTTTTTGTTTTTGTTAATTCACTATCTGACTTCAGAGCATCAATGAGGTGGGGATTATCATCATCTTCCACTTTTGCCGTCTAGCGCCGTGGGGAGGAAAGATTCAGACTCCAGTACCCTGATGGTTGGCACTGGTTAGTGTCATTCCGTGTGATTGTACGTCTGTGATATTGTATTGTCAATCCATTTTCTTCTCGAGCGTCCTACAATGTCTTTAGTTTAGTTTAGTCGACGGATCAACATCACGGCACAGTGTGTAACCCATAAGTGCTCCGTTCTCCTCCTAACTCAAACCTGAGTCTGGAGAAACTCAACTCAGTGCACGAACTCCGTAGCACCGGCGAGGATCCTGAAATACTTGTGTAGATTTTTAATTCGAAATTTTGCCTGGGCAGCGCCGTTAGGCTATTCTTTTTCGATTTCCAACTGCCAAGTTGGATTTGTTACGTGTGCAACAATACACACGGGCATCCGATCTCACTACCCAGAGACCAGGGGAAATTTTATTACTAGAAGTCCACGTGAAAAAAATCCCGGCCCTCACCGGGGCTTGAACCCTGGACCTCCAGCATTCGAGGCGGACACCATACCTCGAAACCACGCAGCCCCCAATATCTTTGATAGATCGTCAATCCATTTTCTTTTCGGGCGTCTTCTTGCTCTCCTTGAATTAGCGCCAGTACTAGTAGTTGATGATAGTGCATTCTACCAAAATGGCTTAACCATTTGATTTTCTGCCTATCATTATATGTGGCACACGACGGTGATCTTATTGTCTGTTTGATAATATCATTACTCGGACTCGGATAGTTAAGTTGGCAGCTCTTCCCAAGCATCCTAATCTCGTAGGAATGGATTTTCGTAGGTGTTGATTTTCGTTGGTGTTGATTTTCGTGAGTATGATTTGGATAATATCCGAGTTTAACATTGGCAGCACAGGGTTGGCATTTATAACATCAGATGGAAAATGCACAAAAGAGATTAAGAACAGAATAGGGCTAGTAAAAGCTGCATTTTAGAAAATGTAAAGTATCTTATGCAATAAGTCACTATCATTGAGTGTAAGAAAGAGAGTGTTGAAATACTATATATAACCTGTGTTGCCGTATGGCAGTACATATTGGAATGTAAATGAACAAATTAGGAAGAACTTGGAAGTAACAGAGATGTCGTTCCTGAGACAAATTCTTCGGACTGCCAGAGTAACTAATAACGATTCCTGAAAGAGGGTAATAAAACTAGAACATTATATACAACAATAAGAAAGAGACAAACAGCTTTCTTTGGTCATATGATGAGAAGAGAGGCATAGGAGAACATCGTGACAGCTGGAAAGATCAATGGAAAGAGAGGCAGCAGCAGACCAAAAGAAATAATTCTGCATGGTTTGAAACGGTGATAAGGAAGGAATATCATCAACAGAGTCAATCCAGAAATCTAAAGACCGAGATTTGTGGAGAGACATGAACGATTACGCCAGCTGGCAGGGCACTTGATGTTGATGGTTTATCTCCCTGGCTTTTCCACATATACAGTTTCCTAAGGTCACGTTGAAAAAAATGTCTTACAGATAATTAAACGATTCTCTTCACAAAACTGTATCAGCCTGTCTCCCCTGTCGTGTCTTGTTCCCATACCATTTTACCCTACAAACTGCTTATATTACATTTGTCATGCTTTTGCGTTCATGTCTCCTATGACTATAAGGACCTCTGTTTATTTTGCCACTTTTAGTGTTTATTGTAGGTGTTCGACTGTTGTAAGTCTTTGTTTACTTCTACTGAAAGCTCAATTAATGTTCTCAGCAAATATACAGCATTTAATGTGCGCTTACCTTTTCGAACCCATATTGTTCTTCCCCTATTTTGGGTTGTATTTTTTTCCTAATTACTTTGCATACTGATTCTTAGCAAAATCTTCGAGATGTGGCTCATTATACTAATTGTTCGATGTTGATCACATTCTAAGGATCCTGATTTCTTCGGGATTATAATCAATATAGATTTACATAATTCAGGGGGTATATGTCCAGTATCATATATTGTGTTCAGCAGTCTGGTGACCTGGTCTATTTCATATTCGTCTAAGGCGTTGATAATTACTATGGTGATGTTGTCTTGACCCGGGGTCTTGTCAGTTTCCATATGGTTAAGAACATTCGGAACTTCTACTTTCTAAATTGATGGTCCTCCGTTATTATTTCAAATATCAAACCATCTTTGTTGTTAGGCAACCCGTTGATGTGTGTGTTCTAATCTTAGTGATGTAATGAATTCGTTTGTGCATTCATTTAGTATTCCGGGTGTTATGTTGGTTTTCTATTTCCCTGCAATTTTCCTCAAGCATTGTTATTTGTGTTATTTCTTTTTTTTTTATTTCAGTCAGTTTTAAGATGTATCCCGTCATCCATTGCTTACGTCCCATCAACTTCATTTTTGGGATAGCTGTTTCTGCAGCCTGGCTGACCGAATTCTTCAATATTTCCTATTGGTCACTGACATCTTAAAATAGAATTTCCAGATCGGACAGTGCACCAAATCTGTTCTTTACAGTTTAATGTATCTGTTATCTCCTCACTCTTCAGTGCACATAGATCAAAGTTTGTGTTTATTTGTGTATATTTGACCTTCCTTAATTTTATATATTTTCAGTATATAAACAGCTTTTCAATAAGTGACGTAAAATATTAAGATTTTACGTTGCGTTATTAAACCATGGGAATGGATTTTTGGGGGTAATTGTTTGCATTTTTAATGCATCTATCTTCGCTTCTTTGTTAGCCTCGTCATTCCCATAAGTTCCTAAATATAGTTTATTTTTAGTTTTAGTCGATGGATAAACATCACGGCACACGGGTGCAACCCATAAGTGCTCCGTTCTCCTCATAACTCAAACCTGAGTCTGGAGAAACTCAGCTCAGTGCACTAACTCCGTAGCACCGGCGAGGATCCTGAAATACTTTGGGTAGATTTTTAGCTCGAAATTTTGCAACGGTATCCACAGTTAGCACTGAAGATCCTAAGGCGTTTAGAAATGTAGTAGCCAAGAAGATTTCATTTGCTAAATCTGGTTTCCTGCACACCTTGGTGTTTCTTGCAGCCCGACGGAATTCATGACAACGAATATGTTAAACTGTCATTGTCTCAATAGTGATTATCACTCAGTGATATAAAGCGAGTTAACTAATCGTGTAAGTGAAAAGAGAATAATGCAAATGAAAAGCATAACTACACTAAAATATCTTACACTTTCGATTACTGTTATCCATGTTTCGGAAATATTCTTTTACTTTAGAAGGGTAGAAGAAAATGAAGTTTCTGATGAAAAGTGGTCAAAAGTTTAGGACGCAGGGCCTAAACCCGGGGAGAGTTTTTACGTTGTTCAATTGTATGTATTATCTCCCTTAAAAAGTATCAACGTTGTTTCGATCTTTAAGTTTTCATTAACACGCTAATTGAGTTGAGTTAAGAACCGACATCACAGCACTCAGGACATTCCCATACGCGCGTCGTCACCTAGTTCAACAGCAAGCGAAGAGTCATACTACAAATCGTTCCCACCGCTATCTGATCAAAAGTTCTCCTGGTCTTCCCTCTCAGTTTTGAGAGTTCATTTGAGTTGAGTTGAGTTAAGAACCGACATCACTGCATTCAGGACATTCCCATACGTGCTCCGTCCCCTCGTTCAACAGCCAGCGAAGAGTCACACTACTAATCGTTCCCACCGATATCTGATTAAAAGTTCTCCTGGTCTTCCCTCTAAGTTTTGAGATTCTTCCAGAAACCCCTGCCGATCCCCCACAATCTCATTCTTTCCACATATGGGTTCTCAATCTGTTCCTCCGCCTTCTCCACCTGGTCCCACAAGCGCACGACCACCCCTCCCCCCTTGTCCATAGGCAAAATACCACCAAGATGTGCCCTTCCTGCTAGCCTATCAGCCTGTTCATTCCCTCGTACACCCGCATGGGCAGGACAAAATATCCATACAATTCTCACAATCTGTGACCTCTGAAGCGACGAGAGCCATTCCACACGAAACATTCCTTTCTCCACCTTACTAAGCATACTCTTTGAATCCGCGATGAATACTGCGTGTGTTGCAGTGGTCTCCTCTAGCCATCGGAATGCCGCTGTTACTGCCTCCACCTCCATTCTCATGCTGGAGGTCGTAATCTCATATGCCAGACTCTCCTTTTTCAAGACTCGTCCATTAGCCTTTGCAATAAAGCCCCAGCCACTGACCCATCGGTGTAGATGACTATGTCACCTTGATTTGTGTTGCTACACGCTAATTATGACTGGAATCAATCAATCAATCATGTGCCGTCTCCACAATGAAGGCTGACTGCAATGGATCTCCAACACTGTCTGTGAATTCTGCCAGATTTATGTTCGTCCATCTCTTTATGTTCTATTCCCACTTGTATCGTTGTCTACCCTCTTGGGTGCTAAGAAAAATTCTAAGAAATAAAGGCCACCAGAGTGATATTGTTGATATCAACTACCGAGCACCGATCGGTTTATATTATAACAAATAGTGGGGAAGCACCATATACCCAATAGCCTCAAGTCGTTTAAATAGGTCCTTTGCTTGTTTATTTTATTGCCATCTATCCACTTTTATCCAATACGCCTCAAGGTATGAAGTGTCCTTTCTCTTCTCTTCTTCAGCGTTCCGAGCCATTGAGGTTCATTGCTGCAAATACAATCCGTCTCCATTCGTCGTATGAAGTGTCCTTTACTTTTCTTTTATAACCAGATTCTAAATATGGCTCATGGAGTGGAAAATAATACTTATTTGTTACTTATTGGTGGTTACTGTTGTTTTCATAATCCAGTCTATAAATACGAGTAGTAAGAATAATCAAGATTACAACAGGCATCCATGTCACACTCCAGTTTTTATTTCAAGTGCATCTGTTAATTTTCCCTCACGAATAACTCTACATTTCATGCTTTGATATGTTGCCTTCATTAAGTTCATGATCATCTGTGGGATCACATAGTGCTTAATCAATTTCCAAAGAGTTTCCTTATTAATATTGTCAAAGACCTTTACAAAGTCTACAAATGCAATGGCAAATTCATTTCAATTCTTTGCTCTGTTATTGTATGAAATGCGGCTATTTGGTAAGCACAGAATGCAGTTATCTGGTTTGTTTAGGAAACTTTCACAGCGCTCGAATTTCTTCCTAAATGCTTCAGTCACCTCCCAGAGATCAGCCAAGGAGTATCTCAGCACAGGGTATGATCTCCATAACAGTGTATGATCTCTAAATGTGTATATAGCAGAATCAAGCATGCTATAAATTTTATTGCAGAATCTATTTGTCAGAAGACTGGATATTCATCCCTTATATATCAATGGCACATCTTAATCTCTCCAGATTGATTCTGCTTAATATTTTCAAAGGAACTGAAAATAGAAATTTTCCTTTATTATTTTCACACGCCTGCCTTTTCTCTAGCTGCTTCACTAGATATCTTTCTCTTCAGTCTACTGGTATTTCTTGTTTCTCAGACTCTGATAATGTGTGCATTCATTCTGATGTCATGTTTATATTGGCTTAAATAACTTCTCCAGGGATATCATTTGAACCAGCGGCATTCCCATCCTTCACAAGTTTCATAGCTTTCTAATTTTTTCTTTAGGTTCTTTCACACTGGTTATATCCAGCTCCACCTCTGAAGGCAAAATATCTGGCTGGTCTTTTAAAACTGGTTTATTCTGAAATTGCTCATAGTATTCAGTCCATCTGTTCGTTTAATCTGTAATGTAAGTGAGACCTTTCCCATTACTATTTATTTTAATAAGCCCACTTGGTTTATTATATTATCATCCTATTTTTACCAATGACTTCTATACATGATTCATTCTAATGGTTTTAACCTGCTGACCACCAATCTTCCATGCTCACCTTGTCCACTAACTTTTTCATGCCTTGGTACTTATGAGAGGCTATGACTTTAATTGTTTCTTAGTTTCTTTATTTTTGTTGCATCATACATAGTATTGATGTCCATGTTAATATATTTTATGTATGTGAGTGTGTGGAGAAAAAGGTTGCCAGTGAGTGTGTGGAGAAGGTGGCCAGTGAGTGTGTGGAGAAAAAGGTGGCCAGTGAGTGTGTGGAGAAAAAGGTGGCCAGTGAGGGTGTGGAGAAAAAGGTGGCCAGTGAGTGTATGGAGAAAAAGATGGCCAGTGAGTGTGTGGAGAAAAAGTTGGCCAGTGAGTGTGTGGAGAAAAAGGTGGCTACTGAGTGTATGGAGAAAAAGATGGCCAGTGAGTGTGTGGAGAAGAAGGTAGCCAGTTAGTGTGTGGAGAAAAAGTTGGCCAGTGAGTGTGTGGAGAAAAAGGTGGCCAGTGAGTGTATGGAGAAAAAGATGGCCAGTGAATGTGTGGAGAAAAAAATGGCCAGTGAGTGTGTGGAGAAAAAGGTGGCCAGTGAGTGTGTGGAGAAAAAGTTGGCCAGTGAGTGTGTGGAGAAAAAGGTGGCCAGTGAGTGTGTGGAGAAAAAGGTGGCCAGTGAGTGTGTGGAGAAAAAGGTGGCCAGTGAGTGTGTGGAGAAAAAGGTGGCCATTGAGTGTGTGGAGAAAAAGTTGGCCAGTGAGTGTGTGGAGAATAAGTTGGCCAGTGAGTGTGTGGAGAAAAAGGTGGCCAGTGAGTGTGTAGAAAAAGTTGGCCAGTGAGTGTGTGGAGAAAACGTTGGCCAGTGAGTGTGTGGAGAAAAAGGTGGCCAGTGAGTGTGTGGAGAAAAAGTTGGCCAGTGAGTGTGTGGAGAAAAAGTTGGCCAGTGAGTGTGTGGAGAAAAAGGTGGCCAGTGAGTGTGTGGAGAAAATGTTGGCCAGTGAGTGTGTGGAGAAAAAGGTAGCCAGTGAGTGTGTGGAGAAAAAGTTAGCCAGTGAGTGTGTGGAGAAAAAGTTGGCCAGTGAGTGTGTGGAGAAAAGAGTGGCCAGTGAGTGTGTGGAGAAAAAGGTGGCTACTGAGTGTATGGAGAAAAAGGTAGCCAGTGAGTGTGTGGAGAATAAGTTGGCCAGTGTGTGTGTGGAGAAAAAGTTGGCCAGTGAGTGTGTGGAGAAAAAGTTGGCCAGTGAGTGTGTGGAAAAAAAGTTGGCCAGTGAGTGTGTGGAGAAAAAGTTGGCCAGTGAGTGTGTGGAGAAAAAGTTGGCCAGTGAGTGTGTGGAGATAAAGGTGGCCAGTGAGTGTGTGGAGAAAAAGATGGCAAGTGAGTGTGTGGAGAAAAAGGTAGCCAGTGAGTGTATGGAGAAAAAGTTGGCCAGTGAGTGTGTGGAGAAAAAGGTTGCCAGTGAGTTTTTGGAGAAAAAGGTGGCCAGTGAGTGTGTGGAGAAAAAGTTGGCCAGTGAGTGTGTGGAGAAAAAGTTGGCCAGTGAGTGTGTGGAGATAAAGGTGGCCAGTGAGTGTGTGGAGAAAAAGTTGGCCAGTGGAGTGTGTGGAGTAAATGTTGGCCAGTGAGTGTGTGGAGAAAAAGTTGGCCAGTGAGTGTGTGGAGAAAAAGGATGCCAGTGAGTGTGTGGAGAAAAAGGTGGCCAGTGAGTGTGTGGAGAAAAAGTTGGCCAGTGAGTGTGTGGAGAAAAAGGTGGCTACTGAGTGTATGGAGAAAAAGGTGGCTACTGGGTGTATGGAGAAAAAGGTGGCTACTGAGTGTATGGAGAAAAAGGTGGCTACTGATTGTATGGAGAAAAGAGTGGCTACTGAATGCATGGAGAAAAAGGTGGCTACTGAGTATGTGGAGAAAAATATGGCCAGTGAGAGCGTAGAGAAAAAGGTGGCCATCGAGTGTGTGGAGAAAAAGGTGGCTACTGAGTGTATGGAGAAAAAGGTGGCTACTGAGTTTATGGAGAAAAAGGTGGCTACTGAGTGTATGGAGAAAAAGGTGGCTACTGAGTGTATGGAGAAAAAGGTGGCTACTGAGTGTATGGAGAAAAAGGTGGCTACTGATTGTTTGGAGAAAATAGTGGCTACTGAATGCATGGAGAAAAAGGTGGCTACTGAGTGTGTGGAGAAAAATATGGCCAGTGAGAGCGTGGAGAAAAAGGTGGCCAGTGAGTGTGTGGAGAAAAAGGTGGCTACTGAGTGTATGGAGAAAAAGGTGGCTACTGAGTTTATGGAGAAAAAGGTGGCTACTGAGTGTATGGAGAAAAAGGTGGCTACTGAGTGTGTGGGATGTAGATTTTAATTCCTGAGAATATTTCGTTAAAAGTCTAGGGGGTTTTATTGATTCTCTGGTCACTGGTTAGAATGCAGGGTGATCAGGGATATTTACCACAAATCCCAGGAGAAAAGAGTTCAATCCTTGAAACAATGGCATCTGTGTGTAGGTTTCCCTTCCCACTTCATCACCCTTTAAATTTACTATCGTGCTAGAAGGATATTGATTGCTCACAACATATAACAACCATTGTTGGACACCACATTTACTTGATGTACACAACACTTTTGGACAAACAGTTCAGGTATTAACTCAAGATCTGCATTTACACACACACACACACACACACATATATATATATATATATATATATATATATATATATATATATATATATATATATATATATATATATATATATATATATATATATATATATATATGTGTGTGTGTGTGTGTGTAATAAACACTATGCATTTTCAGACAGGCATGGGATTCATTGCATTATTACAATATAGTACCCAGTGACCCCAGAAAAAACAAGGTTATTACAAACAACACAACCACAAATTGGGTCTACTTTCATTTCCCCTCATAATTAAGGCGAATAATGATCAAAGTACCTAGAACCCAATATATAAACATTGGTTTCTGACACCTTTTACAATTTACTCATTTTTAAAAATAATGAGTTGGTGCAAAATACTATACCATATATACCATTGGAAAAAAACTACTGACCTGTTACCTTCAGAAAAAAAAACCAACACATAAACAGCATTTTGTATTACTAATTAAACTAATTAATAGTCATTTATCTCCTGGTGTGCGGTTAAGAGTTAATCTTTGCTGTAGATTTGATCCTTTTCCCATTATCTGGGTACCGAATTAATGCACTCAGTTATGTTCCTAATATTTATCCACTGGTAATTGGCTGGTGACTATTTTGTACTCCATAATCCAGGAATTGAAAAATCACACACCATATATCCCCTCCGTTTGGGGCTAGAATCACGAATATTCTGTTGCCTTAGGCTCGGTGCCCTTTTTGTGAAATTTGGTGCCTCCGGTTGGTCATACTTCAGGATTTCCACTTAAGCTTTGCAGAAGGTAATTCCCTTTATCATCAGGTCTGATGAAAAGTTGACGTCCATTCAGCTTCTCGGCTTCTAATATCCGACTACCAAATTGGCTTTCACAAAGGTTTCACCCACCTAGTCGCGAGTCTATAACCCATGGCATTTAGGCTGACATTGGACCGGCAAGGAATTAGTCGTTGTTATCTAGTCCAGTGTAGAACTTTATATGACTGAGAGGCATCTCATGGTAGTATCTGTGACTAGGGCCACAATTGATCTATACCTACATATATCCACAGATGAATAAATCCAGCACAGTAACAGGTTTGCAAACAATTGGATGATTCCTCTTGTTGCTGATGTAGAGACATTTAGCTGCTTTCATATGGTCTTTTATCTGATGGTGTTCAGGGTTTGGAACCTTGAGGTAATCTGGTTTCGTAGTTATGTTTCAGATGATATTAAGTTTGTACCTTGGTTGTATTGGCTTATGTGGTTCAGTGTCTTCTCCCCATTTGTTTGAGTGGGTGTTCATAGCTAGAACCTGGTGTTGCATGGCTGGAACCTTATGTTTGACTGTTGCAGCTGTGAGATGTTCTTTCGAAGACTTATCCATTGTGGATATTAACTTGGTAATCCAACCAACAGTTGAAGGTTACTCACTGTTGTTAGTTTTAGTAACTTGCTAGAAGGATTGTCCCAGTTTCACTGACTTGGTTGAGTGATGAGGCCATAGGTGATACTTCTCAGAAGTAAAGCAGACGATACACTGTTGTCAGTACTCTGTTGATCTTCATCTTTGTAGATTATTAGATCTTGAAGTCCATCCTGGATATTCCTACTAAAATAGGACTTAATCACTCACCCAGTCAGTTGTCTTCGAATTTATCTGTTGCTCGCTATGGAGCTATTGAGCGCAGCTATCCATGGGTATTTCTAGATGCAGACTATGGTTAGGACATTCACTTTCAGGCTGTTGACCCAGGATCCAGGTTCAGTGATATAGTCCCACCACATTCAACCACCACCTGCTTCTCTTCAATAGTTGAAGAGAATCATGGTTTTAAAGGCAACAATACCTTTTCCCCACACGGGGAAAGAAACCCCACACGGGAACGCACGTCTGTTTACTTTCTTAGCTTGAACTAAAAAAGGCTACACTGGGCCTTTGTCTTACAATCAGTCGACGACTGTTGGCCAGGTACGTAGGCCAAAATAAGGCCAAATTAATTTAGCTACCCTACGGGTTAGTTTTTATCCTATATTCAGTAAGATACTTAAACCGTAGTTGTAAGGGATTGTTTATTTTTAAGAGAGTTAATAAACAGGAAAGGGTAGGGACGTTTTTATTATATTACACGCCTCCCCCATTTAAGCCATTGATTTCTTTCAGAAAATAAATGGTCAAATAGTACTCTACAATTTCCGTCTGTACATTGACTCACCTAGTATCCATCCCTTTGTAATTTCCTACATTACTTCCTGTGGGGTAGTAAATGTGAATACCATATGAAATGGACTGAAGTGGTTGTCTAGGGTATTAAAGGTTCTCGGATTCACGGATTCACCGTATAAGGCAATTGATCAAGACAGTTTCTTTCCTAAAAGTCTCCAGGAATATAGAGTAGTTATTGGCTCTATTGATGTAAGAATGGGATTATGGTCGGATAGACTCCACCCACTTTCCAAGATAAACTACCTTCCTGAAGAATTAGCAGAGAATAAGTCACTTAACCACAGATCTCTATCAAGTTGTTATTCTTGGATAAGATATTGAGACTTGTGTGTTGTTTGACCTCCCCACTGGATTCTCTGCATATTAAACATACAGTAGCACATTTCTCTATCATAACAAACAGTGTAACGCTGGTCACAAGACAATGAAAACTCTCCTGACGAACATATATCTTTTATTACCAGACTCAATAACATGGCGTTACAAGACTCTGTCGCTACTACAATCTATCAAAATATCAAACAAAAACACATACATTATCAAGTAATGTCATTAACGTCCTAACTCTAAACCTCTCCTCCTCCTCTGTCTCCTTCCTGCACCTAAAAAACCAATCACCCGCACTTTGCTGGTTGTGTCTTCCCGACTTGCCCTACTCGGGATTACTGTTTCTACTATGTGCCGTCTAATCAACTACTAGACCTATACACCACTACATGATATCTATCACCTGGAATAACCAAACAAATCATAGATCCAGGGATCTGACTGTTGATTGTATCATTGTTGTAACTCAGTTCTTGAAGACACCAATCTTCTAAATCAGGAGAATGTAGATTCACTCCACACAGGGCCTCTCTACACCCGTCGTTATTCTCCAACAGCAACAGTCCTATGATGACACTTCTACAGTTATAACCTAACTCCTCCTCGTATTCTACCGCTGAAATAGATGAGCTCCTCCCATCCTCACTTGACCAAACAACACAATGCGCCACTGAGAAAAAAACCAAGGTTCTCTGGATGCTGAACACTGTAATGGGGATACGGCTCATTGACGTTGATAAAATACAGTCATAATTGACCAACACAAGGGACTGTCCTCAATTGTCCCTATAGTACTTTCGAGAAAAATGATGATGTTGTGACTTGAATTCTGGACTACTCGATCTGGCATTGGTTTTGAGAGGAAAAGATGTCTGCATTAAAAAAAAAGAGGGGCTCACCCCCACTGGTAGTCGTGTCCAACATTCTGGAACGGATAAAGCACAGACTCTCAACGAAGTCGCTGGGGTCTCCAGCGAACGAAGAACTCTCTATAAGCTGGTGTCATAGTTGGCTTGAACATCTTTAGGCGGCCTCCCGCAAAATAAATGGGTAACATGCTTCATCAAAGAGAAAAGATGCACCCACAATATCGCAGTGGGACATTGTAACAAACAAGAGGATCCGTACTGGTATTCAGAGTTCACATCGAGAGTAACCTCCAGTCCGTAAGCTGTTGCAGACTATAACCTCCCTGATACTACAGGAGGAATATTATTGTCATCTCTCGTCAGACGCCAGTGATGAGTATCAGAAGCTTTTCAATAGCACTTGGCCCAAAAATGATGTCACCAGAGTGGCCAAAAACAAGAGGGGATAACTCCGTCTGGAGTTTCTCACTGTTGCTAGAATAATAATATAGGATTATTTCCCCTGCCTCCGGTTATTGGAAGGACTGCCGGTGTCTAAAAGTACTGAGTGACTCCTGGGCTAGACATTTAACTCTCCTAAAAGAATTCTAGTCCAAATGTATCTGCACAACGTTTACAGCCAAATTTGTCCATAAGTAGACTCAGCCAAGATGTCCCACGCCCGCCTCAAATGTCTGCAAATTAAAAATGACAAGTCTTGAACATTCTAGCTTATACATTTTCATAAGACTCACCGAGACAACACCTGGACATATATTCAGAGGACATCCTCATATGATGATTTTGGGGTATCACCTGTGGGCCTGTAAAGTATTGGTCTATTTGGCGGGAAGGTGGGGCGGTAATCTAAACCTCTACCAACCTCACGCTCCTACCCACACGACGAACAGGATATCACAGATACCGTAACATAGATATATTCTCACCTACACATTTAAACACCCCTCTGAGAATACAACACTCTGTTTTAGAACATGACCGGGGTGTGACTAAGGTCGGGGTATTGTAAATATTGGCTCCAATGTCTTGTTATTTTGGCAAGCACACTGCACGATTTACTGCAGGTAAAAATGAGTATTTAGGTATGTGAACCGTTCTCATAACTATGATTTAGCCAACTGACATACAGGATCCACCAAATCCGACAAAAGCAATGGGGATTCTTATCTAACTGTGTCCCCAGGCTGTCATACACACAAAATGTACGTTCCGTCCCCGGCATATTCTGCACACAGATAAAGTAAAGATTCACACACACAATATATATGCGTACACGTTCTGAATCTTTAACAAAGGCATTATGTAACACCTGAATACTTTACCAAAAGTCCGGTAAAGATAGGCTCTTCCCTAGATGAGATTGAACCAAAAGTGAAGATAGATTGAACTCTGCCTAGACTATACAGAATTTACAGAGATATCAAATCTTCAAAAGAAGACGAATCAGTAACCACAGCATGATAAGAATTGTAAGCACGGGAATATAGGACAGTGGCATAGACGTTCGAAGCTCAGGCTGTCTCTCTTACAGAAGCAATGGTGCAGTAGCAACTTCACCAAGATACATACATGACATGTAGTATACTTCTCATATCAACCAAATATTGTGTTAATTATATAAAACACCAATATTATCATTCAAAAAAACATATTTATGCTCACCAATGCAACATAGAGGCAAAATGGGCCTACAAGGGCCTACACCCGCTCCCTGAATAAACTCACATCTCTCTCGGTGGCTGGCCAAGACTCAAGTGACTATGTCTGGTCCAGCCCGGGAGTTTTACCTACCTATTCCATTCTATTTCCAGCTACCGCCAAATTCCTCGCCTCTATCTGAATGATGGCATGTGCGCTAAGCATTACCATATAAGGAACTGCCAGTCTCTGGCACGCAATGTTACTCTTTCCTAGAAAAGGTATTTATAATCGTCTGCGAGCTGGAGTAAACTGGGACGTTATGTCACACTTCCCTATGTTAGATAATCTATCAGGGCCACGTCCATTTTCTTATAGTCACGACAACTGGCATAACCTTAAAGGCTTACTTCCCTTTTAGTGAAAAAGTGTGGTACCCTCTCCACTGTTGTCAGCTATTGTTTGAAATATGAGTGGTTATCTGATAATTTGTTACTTTCAAGTACTAGTTTGTCTGCATCAAACCGACTTTTTGAAGCAATTGAAATATCATCATTAAGCTTGCAATAGCCTGATGATACTGTTCATATGAGATCATTTGCTGAATTTCTTTTCCCCATATATTTAGTCTGGCGTTAAGAATTGGAGAAAGTCCTGAGTACTTCTACATGGGTTATTAAGAAAAATAACATCTGCATTTTGCTGATTCTGGGTTTTGTACGTCCACTCCCCTCAGATTATTTTCCCAGCAGAAAGTCTCTTCTCTCGTTGTAGTTCATTTACGGTCTACGTGTAACCACTGCTAACTTAAGCAAAACTAGTTGGGATATATACCAGCTTGATTCCTCTCTCGTTAGATTATTAATCTTGAGATTATGTTAAAACCGACGGTTAATTCTGCGTCTACTGATAGCATATTAAACTCGCCCGTCTCCCTATGTTAGACGTTTGTTTTAACTATAGATCTGATATTTAAAGGAAGCTAAAGATGGTGCCTGTTGAATACATTTTCATCCAACACATCCTGTGTTTGGATTATTAGTCGAGGTATGGGATTTTCCGATCAGTTTTGATAACTACTGATTAGAGTGGTGTCCCTTTCTCTTGCGGGTTTTCCCGGAGAATATCGTCTAACATGTAAACAAGGTCCAACTTTTCTAGATTTCCGTTCTGTACTGAATATTCCGGGGAACATGAATCTATCAGAAATGAAGTAATTCTTAGCTTACCCTCTCTGCTTTTCCTTCTAATCGAGATCTATTTTACGCTAGAATCCTTATTAGTAATTCTAAGCTGATGTGTTTGAATTTCACTCTGTATTTGTTGCTTTGGTGTTGAATTACGAGCAATTTTGCGTCGCTTGGCGTACATTGATCGTCCAGGTTTTAGACTATTTTCAACTTAGCAACATACATTGTAATGTAGGTTCAGACGTACTGTCTCCTACTTGATATAATCAGTTCAGTGAGAAGTTAAAAGCCCCATTTTGTGATTCCTGTGATAGTCATCAAGACAATCAAGTTGCTGGTTCACTTTCCAGTTATGGATGTGGATTACTAGTCTTAGTAAAATTACTGTTACATCTGTATATCCCTCTCATACTGGCGTCTCCTGAGTTGTGTCCTCAGGATAACAGGTAAGGTACTCTTAATGTTTCTCTCCAGTTTTGTTTTCATCCGTTTAATACGTGGAAACTCTGAATTTATTTAGATTGACTAAGGTCTATCTTTGAACTGTTATATAATTTACTAGCTGGATTCCTGATTGAAATTCCTAATCTAGTAAACATCAAACAATTCTTCAGCTATATGCTCCAATTTGCTTGGTTTTTATACAGCTATATTCCATTTTTCTAGCATGGGTTCACTGTATAAGTTTTAGGCGTTTCCTCTCTCTTTACATCATGGGGTTCGTCCTATCTATAAACAGCATCTATTTCAAGAGTTGTTTGTTTAATTGTTGCTTTTACTGATTCGTATCAGTTACTCAAGCTCATCTCTGTTAGTCTGGATATGCTTTCATATATTTAATGCTGGCATATCATCCAATTCAGAACTGAGATGTAGAAATCTGTTTCGTCTTGCGATTGATTTCTGATTCATCTACCTATTAGTAGGCTTCGAGCATTATCTAGAATTTAGATACTCGGTTAGTTTTAAAGAAAATACAATTGAATCGCGCGCCTCTATTGTATTACTTATTTTGCCCTTCTTAATTCTTCCCTTATGAGAATATTAATGTTAGTTAGGCAATTATTGAAATAACTTTACGTAAGCTAATCGCTAACTAAAAAGTTGTTTCTCTCCTCTTTTTGATGAGGACTTCTCATAGTGAACATTTCACTTAATGAGAATTAAACTGGAAATTTCAAAGTTAAGGAGCCAATTTCTGAAATGTTTAGTCTCTTTCTAGAGATTAGCACAGATTTTTTTCCGATATCTCCTGAAGTTCATTTGAAATTCCAATTTCTTAAGTTAATTCTTTAATTATACCTCCTACATACCTATACGGTCTGTTTCCACTACCATTAATAATGGAATCGGGGTGGATAATTTAAAGAAATACCTTATATTCTGTTGGGTCAGTAAGTGAGTTGATAAGTTTGACTTACATCACCAGGTGAATATTTTGGTTGACCCTATTTATTAACATATGGGCCATCTGAGTTAGTTAATAATACTACTCATATCACCGGTGGGATAGCATAAGTGTCTATATGGCTTTTCTTCCTAAGTATCCATCATTTATTCACTTTACTTTACTACCGGTGTTGTAGAACATGTTATGTTATATGAAAGAGGATTAAATTGGGGTGCCCCTAAATACTGCAAATTCTTACAATATTCCTTCCCTTCCATTAACTATGTCTACATTTTTGCAAGTGGTGGTTTAGGCCTCAACCTTAGTTCATTTACTTTAGTTGCTGCTATTTTTCCCTGGTTTAATTCATCTCTCAGGTATTATTTACTGTCCTACTGAATCATCATTTGTTGATTAAATTTTTCCCTTAAAAATTTTTTTATTGGATTGTTAACTTATCTGTCCTAATTATCTATAAAATTGTCTATCACTCTCTGCTGCCTTGGTAATTTTTCCATATTACATGAATTATACAAGCAGATCAAGCATGAAAATACAATGATAATCAATGACAAAATAGTTAATTAACACATGATTCATATGTAGGAACATAAAGCTTATGGATACATAATATAGTAGTGTGTTCATGACTACACCACTTTTAAACCATTTAAAGAGAATACCAGAGTAGCAGAACCATACACCAAACATCAAATGGGAATGACTATGAATTCTAAACATTCACTGAATTACCTATCTTATGTGAGTTTACCACCCCAGAGACCTTACTACTGGAGGTTCCTTACTGGACTTAGTTTCCCATCAATAAGATATAAAATATGAGTTTAAAAAAAAATCTCATACCCAACAACCAACTACATGATGCATCTACCAGAATCAAGATATTACCTGTGAACAGTTTTGTACCAAAAAAAAAACCTATATTTATCTGAGCCATTATGGATTCACATAACACTTGCCTCAGCTCATACTAATGAGTGATTAGGTCTGTTACTAACACTATAACATTCTGAAGTGGCTTGGTTTACCTGCGAGAGGTTTTCCCTGAATTCATATACCCACAATAATACACCAATTGTGATGTTTACCATGAGTTTTAATTCACGGGCGACGCCCACACATGTGGGATGTGGATTTTAATTCCTGAGAATATTTCGTTAAAAGTCTAGGGGTGTTTTATTGATTCTCTGGTCACTGGTTAGAATGCAGGGTGATCAGGGATATTTACCATAAATCCCAGGAGAAAAGATTCAATCCTTGAAACAATGGCATCTGTGTGTAGGTTTCCCTTCCCACTTCATCACCCTTTAAATTTACTGTCGTGCTAGAAGGATATTAGATTGCTCACAACATATAACAACCATTGTTGGGACACCACATTTACTTGATGTACACAACACTTTTGGACAAACAGTTCAGGTATTAACTCAAGATCTGCATTTAAATATATATATATATATATATATTATATATATATATATATATATATATATATATATATATATATATATATATATATATATATATATATATATATATATATATATATATATAAACACTATGCATTTCAGACAGGCATGGGATTCATTGCATTATTACAATATAGTACCCAGTGACCCCAGAAAAAAAACAAGGTTATTACAAACACAACCACAAATTGGGTCTACTTTCATTTTCCCTCATAATTAAGGCAAATAATGATCAATGTACCTAGAACCCAATATATAAACATTGGTTTCTGACACCTTTTACAATTTACTCATTTTTAAAAATAATGAGTTGGTGCCAAAATACTATACATATATACCATTGGAAAAAACTACTGACCTGTTACCTTCAGAAAAAAACCAACACATAAACAGCATTTTGTATTACTAATTAAACTAATTAATAGTCATTTATCTCCTGGTGTGCGGTTAAGAGTTAATCTTTGCTGTAGATTTGATCCTTTTCCCATTATCTGGGTACCGAATTAATGCACTCAGTTATGTTCCTAATATTTATCCACTGGTAATTGGCTGGTGACTATTTTGTACTCCATAATCCAGGAATTGAAAAATCCCACACCATATATCCCCTCCGTTTGGGGCTAGAATCACGAATATTCTGTTGCCTTAGGCTCGGTGCCCTTTTTGTGAAATTTGGTGCCTCCGGTTGGTCATACTTCAGGATTTCCACTTAAGCTTTGCAGAAGGTAATTCCCTTTATCATCAGGTCTGATGAAAAGTTGACGTCCATTCAGCTTCTCGGCTTCTAATATCCGACTACCAAATTGGCTTTCACAAAGGTTTCACCCACCTAGTCGCGAGTCTATAACCCATGGCATTTAGGCTGACATTGGACCGGCAAGGAATTAGTCGTTGTTATCTAGTCCAGTGTAGAACTTTATATGACTGAGAGGCATCTCATGGTAGTATCTGTGACTAGGGCCACAATTGATCTATACCTACATATATCCACAGATGAATAAATCCAGCACAGTAACAGGTTTGCAAACAATTGGATGATTCCTCTTGTTGCTGATGTAGAGACATTTAGCTGCTTTCATATGGTCTTTTATCTGATGGTGTTCAGGGTTTGGAACCTTGAGGTAATCTGGTTTCGTAGTTATTTTTCAGATGATATTAAGTTTGTACCTTGGTTGTATTGGCTTATGTGGTTCAGTGTCTTCTCCCCATTTGTTTGAGTGGGTGTTCATAGCTAGAACCTGGTGTTGCATGGCTGGAACCTTATGTTTGACCGTTGCAGCTGTGAGATGTTCTTTCGAAGACTTATCCATTGTGGATATTAACTTGGTAATCCAACCAACAGTTGAAGGTTACTCACTGTTGTTAGTTTTAGTAACTTGCTAGAAGGATTGTCCCAGTTTCACTGACTTGGTTGAGTGATGAGGCCATAGGTGATACTTCTCAGAAGTAAAGCAGACGATACACTGTTGTCAGTAGTCTGTTGATCTTCATCTTTGTAGATTATTAGATCTTGAAGTCCATCCTGGATATTCCTACTAAAATAGGACTTAATCACTCACCCAGTCAGTTGTCTTCGAATTTATCTGTTGCTCGCTATGGAGCTATTGAGCGCAGCAGTCCATGGTATTTCTAGATGCAGACTATGGTTAGGACATTCACTTTCTGGCTGTTGACCCAGGATCCAGGTTCAGTGATATAGTCCCACCACATTCAACCACCACCTTACTCTCTTCAATAGTTGAAGAGAATCGTGGTTTTAAAGGCAACAATACCTTTTCCCTACACGGGAACGCACGTCTGTTTACTTTCTTAGCTTGAGCTAAAAAAGGCTACACTGGGCCTTTGTCTTACAATCAGTCGACGACTGTTGGCCAGGTACGTAGGCCAAAATAAGGCCAAATTAATTTAGCTACCCTACGGGTTAGTTTTTATCCTATATTCAGTCAGATACTTAAACCGTAGTTGTAAGGGATTGTTTATTTTTAAGGGAGTCAATAAATAGGAAAGGGTAGGGACGTTTTTATTATATTACAGAGTGTATGCAGAAAAAGGTGGCTACTGATTGTATGGAGAAAAAGGTGGCTACTGAGAGTGTGGAGAAAAAGGTGGCCAGTGAGTGTGTGGAGAAAAAGGTGGCCAGTGAGTGTGCGGAGAAAAAGGTGGCTACTGAGTGTGTGGAGAAAAAGGTGGCCAGTGTGTGTGTGGAGAAAAAGGTGGCCAGTGAGTGTGTGGAGGAAAAGGTGGCTACTGAGTGTCTGGAGAAAAAGGTGACCAGTAAGTGTGTGGAGAAAATGGTGGCCAGTGAGTGTGTGGAGAAAAAGGTAGCCAGTGAGTGTGTAGAGGAAAATATCTCCAGTGAGTGTGTGGAAGAAATGGTGCGCACTGAGTTTATGGAGAAATAGGATGACCACTGAGTGAGTGTGTGGAGAAAAAGGTGGCCAGTGAGTGTGTGGAGAAAAAGACGGCTACTGGGTGTATGGGAAAAAAGGTGGCCAGTGAGTGTGTGGAGAAAAATGTGGCCAGTGAGCCTATGGAGAAAAAGGTGGCCATTGAGTGTGTGGAGAAAAAGGTGGCCAGTAAGTGTGTGGAGAAATAGGTGGATACTGAGTGTACGGAGAAAAATGTGGCCAGTGAGTGTGCTTAGAGAAAGGAGGCCAGTGAGAGTGTGGTGAAAAAGATGGCTACTGAGTGTACGGAGAAAAATGTCGCCATTGAGTTTGTGGAGAAAAAGGTGGCTACTTAGTGTGTGGAGAAAAAGGTGGCCAGTGAGTGTGTGGAGAAAAAGGTGGCTGGTTAGTGTATTAAGGAATAAGTGGCTAGTGAGTGTATGTAGGAATAGGTGGCCAGTGAGTGTGTGGAGGAATAGGTGGCTAGTCAGTGTATGGAGGAATAGGTGGCCAGTGATTGTGTGGAGGAACAGGTGGCCAGTAAGTGTATGGAGGAATAGGTGGCTAGTGAGTATATGGAGGAATAGGTGGCCAGTAAGTGTATGGAGGAATAGGTGGCTAGTGAGTATATGGAGGAATAGGTGGCCAGTAAGTGTATGGAGGAATAGGTGGCTAGTGAGTATATGGAGGACTAAGTGGCTAGTGAGTGTGTGGAGGAATAGGTCGCCATTGAGTGTGCGAAGGAATAGGTGGCTAGTGAGTATATGGAGGAATAGGTGGCCAGTGAGTGTATGGATGAATAGGTGACTAGTGAGTATATGGAGGAATATGTGGCTAGTGAGTGTATGGAGGAATAGGTGGCTAGTGAGTATGTCGAAGAATAGGTGGCTTGTTAGTGTATGGAGGAATAGGTGGCTAGTGAGTACATGGAGGAAGAGGTGGCTAGTGAGTGTATGGAGGAATATGTGGCTAGTGAGCGTATGTAGGAATAAGTGGCTAGTGAGTGTTTGGAGGAATAGGTGGCTAGTGAGTGTATGGAGGAATAGGTGGCTAGTGAGTGTATGGATGAAAAGGTGGCTAGTGAGTGTTTGCTTCACACACAGGCTTTCGATAAAGTAAGACATGTCAACAAGATAAAGATGCTTGCAGATCTATAAATTGATGGGAGAGATCTTAGACTTGTAAAAACCATATTTTGGAAACAACAAGTTGACATAAGGATTGATAATAAGTAGGTCAATATCGGCCTATTAAGAGAGGTGTGCAACAGGGACGTGTAATGTCTCCAGATCTTTTTTCCCTTTAGATTGAAAATATTTTTAGAAATTTAGAAGACATGAGAGGAATCACCATTTGGGGATGTAACATCAATAACATTACATATGCGGATGATACAGTATTGATTGCAGACAATGAAGAGGATCTGCAATATTTAGTAGAAGCAGTTGTTGTAAATAGTGAGCAACTAGGGTTATGATTAAATATTAAATTGTAAGAAGACACGAATTATTATCAACACTAAGAAGAAAGAAATGCCACAATGTAATAAATGGATAAATGAGAATATTCTTCAACTATCTCGGCACAGTCATAACTTCTGATGGTAGGCGCCTTGGAGAGATTAGAAGGTCATAATTGCATCTAGATTGAAGCCATATTTTGGCTTAAGCAATCAAGGGGAACAAATATAGAATTCACTATATTTGTACTGACAGCTATATTGCAAGAGAAGTATGTGTTTATTCCTGTAACAATTTTATTAATATCTTGTATGGTATCAATTGAATGTTACCTTAATAAAAGCTATACACAATTGTGAATACTGTTTGAAATTGTAGACACTAAATTGTGGTATAATAAATATTATTTAGTAAATTATTTATTTCTGTATCTGCTAGGCTGCGTCTGTCTAATCAGCATTTGGAATTGCTCTGGTTTCTCTTCACAACGTATAAATCTTTCGCCTTAGACGGGCACCTTTTCAAACCTACACAACAAACACATAACACCAAAAGCTAAGGAGATCACATATAGACTGTTATACAATATGACACCGACAACACAGACAGAAGCATACAAATTCAAACAAATATCACAGTTTCAGCTATGTAGAAATAAAAAAATAGAGACAGAGGAACACATTTATTATACATGTCCAGCAATTACTGCCACACGCGCAACACTCAAACACCTCATACAAACGCACACAGGCAAACAAACCGACATATATAAAGCAATTTTTCTCAATACTATACCAAAGACAGCTAAGGACATACATACAAAACTAGTTGTAGCACTTTCTTACTACAGACAACTTATATGAACCTGCAGAAACTTTGCCAGATACAAACACCACACATATAACACACACTTAATTTCCTTTATGTACACACACACAAAATATCACAACTATTTCCAGAGTAAATCATATGTATTCTTCCTTATTGTATTACAAATTTGGTATACATGAGTGCGAGAAAGAAAGAAGGAACTGTGAGTGAATGGTGAGTGAATGATTAAAAAGATCACATATGGTCAAAAGACCAATGAAAAATCCCTTATGTAAAGAATAGTGGAAGTATAAATGCTTGTTTTATTTGTTTCAAAATGATGGTTTCAACCCTTATAGATAAGGGGAAAAAGAAAAAAGGAGAAAAGAAAATCAACTCCTCCCATTCCAAATTACTATTTATGGAATGTTTGCTTTAAATGCACTTGTTGTGCTATACTACCACCACTACTAAGATAATCACTTTAATAAATAGAATCACATATCTATTATACTATTATTATTATTATTATTATATTATTATTATTATTATTATTATTATTTTACTATTTTTATTATCTTTATTATTATTACTATCATTATCTTACCCTTATTATCTTTAGTATCATTAATTTTATAAGTATTAATGATATCATCATTATTAATTTACAACTTCATCTCCCATGTTCCCCCCTTTGCTTAAGGATTTGTTGCTTTTGCTACTACCCCAACTAATTGTTTCAAACATTTGTTCTGCCTGTACCATCATTAGAGTGGTCATGAGGGCATTGGTGGAGTGAAACCAATTGGTGGGAGGGTAGCGAGGGAAACACAATGTAAAGACTTCCCCTTTTCCTTGTAGTCAGTACTTACCTTATTATCCTTAGTATCATTAATTTTATAAGTATTACTGATATCATCATTAGTAATTTACAACTTCATCTCCAATGTGCCCCCCTGCTTATGGTTTGTTGCTTTTGCTACTACCCCCACTGGTTGTGTCAAACATGTATCCTGCCTGTACCATTATTAGTGGTCATGAAAGGCATTGGTGGAGTGGAACCAATTGGTGGGAGTGTAGTGAGGGAAACAAAAATGTAAAGATTTCCCCTTTCTGATATTCAGTATTTACCTTATTATCCTTAGTATCTTTAATTTATAAGTATTATTGAGATCATCATTATTATTTTACAACTTCATCTCCCTTGTGCCCCCTTTGCTTATGGTTTGTTGCCCTTGCTGCTACCCCAACTGGTTGGTTCAAACATTTGTCCTGCCTGTACCATCATTAATGGTGGTCATGAGGGCTTTGTGGAGTGGAACCAATTGGTGAGAGGGTGGCAAGGGAAACAAAAATGTAAAGATTTCCCCTTGTCCTTGTTAACCTCCATTCACATGTAAATGTGTTCAAGGAATGAAATATGCTAATGGATAAATTTCCTATGTTGTAAACACAAAATATCACAGATATCTCCAGAGTAACCACAAGTACTCTTCTTTATGATGTCAAAATTTAGTATACATGAGTGCGAGAAAGAAACAGGAAAATGTGAGTGAATGTTGAATGAATGAGTACAAAACCACATATGGTTACAAAACCAATGAGATTGTAAATAATTGTGCTACTACAAATGCTTGTTTACTTTTTACACACACACACAAAAAAAAAAAAGGAAAGGGAAAAAATGAATGAACCCTTACAAACGAGACAAGGAAAAAAAATAAGCAAGGAGAAAAAGATAACCAACTCCTTTTACTTCTACTATTATTGAACATTGCAGGTTGCAATTGTATGTACCTGCTAAGCTATGCAAACATCATTCCAAAGAAAATCATTCCAGCCAATGGAATCACCGTTTTGAAAAATGTGATCATTACCATAACTATTATTACTGTTATCACCCTTAGTAGTTTAAAATTTCGTCATCATTATTATTGATGTATTTGGTTTTATTTGCATTATTATTGTTGATACCTTTATTAATATATAACCACATCTCCCATGTGCCACCCCCTTCCCTTGCTCATGGTTTGTTGTTGCCTTTGCTGATACTCTCACCGTTTCGTTCCAATAATTATCCTGCCTTTACCATCATTACCAGAGAGTGGTGATGAGGGAATTGGTGTTGTGGGTTCAATAGGTGAGAGTGTGACAAGGGAAACAAAAATGGAAAGTTTATCCTTCTCCCTATCTACCCCCTTCACATGTAAATATGTCCAACGAATAAAATATGCACACGTCACATACACGCCCACACGCAACGCTACGTAAATACACCTACACAAATACTAAATACGCAGAACGCATGTAACAACACAAACATTATAAACACAACCACTAACTTTTCTGCTTTGTAAACCTGTATACTGCCACATCCCTCCTTTCCCACCATTTTGAATACTGTGTTTGTTGATTCTGCTGCCGCCCTCAACGGTTTGGCTCTAACAAGTTTATACTGCCATGCTCATCATTACCGAGTGTTAGTGATGGTATTGGTCGGTTGGAGCCGACAGGAGAGGGAGGCGGCAGGGGAAATAACAACGGTGTATTATCACCTTGCTGTTGTTTTGTAGGGTTTACCCTACAACAAATTCAATGTAGAAATGTAAAAATGTATAAAATATTTGTACTTTTTTGCATATGTCACCTACACGTCCACATGCAACGCTCTGTAAAAACACGAACAATACACGTTGCAACGACTTTAACACTCAATAAAAGTTAAAAAAAAAAAATTAGATGGGTACGTCTTCGTCCTCATATTTGATGAAGAGCCGGTTGCTTTTTCGTCTGATCCTTCGTTCCCGCAGGCCTGTTGCCACAGCCATCTTTGTTTGGGTGCAGATTTCTTTACGTGTGACATAGGAAGGAAGCTTCCTGATGAAGTATGTGATCAAACTCATAGGAGTGATGGTCTCTTTCTCTGCTGCCATTTGATGGCAAATGCTGACTTCCCAACTTTTATCAGATCTTTCAGCAATTATGCAGCCTTCTTTTTCATTTGTTTCGCTGATCCAATACACTGCCTAATGCCAATGGCAACATCTGCGTCCGTTTCTGACCAGCGCCAACATCCTAAAGAAAATGCAGCAGTGGATTCTTACATCGCATTGACATTATTTGCAGTTATTAAGGCCCTGAAGTTTCTTTTTCAAACTCAGGGAACTACCTTCACAACTTTAGTCATGTATTTCATCATTTAAAAAAAAAATTATTTAGTAGTAATCGGTTTCAAGATGGCGACGGACGGTCAGGTTGTTTTGTGATCGTTAACTTTGTTGTGTAGGAGATGGATTTATTCATCTCTTGCGTGTAATTTGTGTGGCAGGATGTAAAACCAGGAGTTTCTTCTCAAGATCTGCGCGGATGCTAAGGAGTTTCGTACATCGAGCGAAGCAATCCTTGAGTGAATTTTTCGTGGCGTGTGTGGTTTCTGTTGTGTTCGGTTTTCAACATGGCGGAACAACGTGTGTTCTCCGAGCGGTCAGCAGTCAACCTAACGAGGCAGCATGGGCGCCCGGCAGGCAGAAAGCGACAAGGTAAGCGTGGTGGTTTAAGACGTTTTAGACTCAAGTGTCACCGTCTAGGACCCAGGAATATCCGTATTCTGTATTGGAACTGCACCAGCGTAAAACAACGGGGCTCTATTTTAGAAACCCTGGTTTACAGGAACGACATTGTAGCGCTCCAGGAGACGAGACTGGGCGATCAGCTACTCCGAATTGCCGGCTTCAAATGTTTCTACAACAGACGACATCTGGGAATGGCATTCTCGTTCGTGACAGCATGGTGGCGTCAGAGCTAGACATGTCCAGTTGGGAGAGTGACGATATACAAATACAGGCGTTGAGAGTTCAATCCAGTATACCATTCGTGTTGGTTAATGTTTATGCCCGCAACGCGAGTATGGATTCCCAGAAAGTGGCAGTGCTTAAAACTGATTGCCTGCCAAACAAAAAGTGGTCATACCCAAACAGAGATTCAAGGCAGAAAATTTGAACTAGGGGTATGCCACAATTTTGCTTTTAAAATGGTTAAAATTGTAGCAGATCTATTGTATTACATATAAAATTAAAGAGGATTGCACAAGGAACATGACAGTGTTAATAATAAATTGATAGGTTACAAATATTATGACAATAATGAGAGTTTTAGTAATAACAATTGAAATTAAAGTGTTAAAAATTATGAAAAAAATTCACTTACCAAGGCGTTATTTTATATCCGAAGCCGCTAATCCAGTTAAATTTAGTGAATTTTATTACAAACACCAGTTGGGTTCTAGAATATCACAAGAACTGCTCCATAACACGAATAAAACGCAATGAAATCATAACATTATGAAGTACATCATTTTCACACAAAATGGAAAAACCATCATATTCTTAGATTGTTGTTAGATTGTTGTTGTTCTTAGACTGTTAGATTTTTTTTCTATATTTTATGACCGTCTTCTACATAAATATCTCAATACTGCACAGGTTCGTTTTCGAATCTATCACAAAGTCGTTTACATCACAATAACTATAATATAAAACTGTTTAAAACTGTAATTTTGTTAAAATATATGAGGTCCTTCACCAGAAAGTAATGTCACAAAAATTCGAATCACAAAAATCAATTTCGAATCATGTTTTCATGTGTAATCTTCTTTGCCATGCGTGATTTTGCACACGGAAGCAAGGTAATTCTTTCGTTCTGAAGTTTAATTCAATGGGACACTAAAAATGGTGGACTGGAATGGAGAAATGGTTCAGTTTAAACCACGATAATAACAAATCTATAAAGTGGTTCGCGGGTGTCAGGTTTGGGTTACGGGGTCTATCAGAAGGTCTCCGGCAGGCAATCAGTTAGTGATATATTAGGTCACGAGAGAAATGTTATTTTCTGTGGCGATTTCAACGCTAAAGGCAGATCATGGGGAAACATTTCCTCCAACACACAAGGGGAGGAGCTCGAGACTGCACTTGAAACCATTGACCTGGTTTGTATCAACAGTGGCTGTGTCACCAGGAGAGCAAGCCGTCCAGGCGATGAGGACAGTGCTATTGATCTGGCGCTGGTTTCACCTTCACTCACTACAGTGTGTAGATGGGGTATCCTAGGACACCACGGCAGCGACCACCACCCTTGCAGCATATTGGTGGAGAAATACAGAACCAGGCAGCACAAGCTAAAGGTAAAGACTTTCCAGTATTACAGTACAGGGCAAGATGTGGTGAGTAAAATAAGATGTGACAAACGCAGAAAGCTTCAGGGCAGGAAAAAAAGCTGGGAGCAGCCACCTTGGTGGAATTTCGAGGTGGAGAAGGCTTGGGTGGATAAGCGTAGTGCTGTAAGGAGATGGCAAAATGCCAAGAAGAACAGAGCTGGTCATCCTAGTCCCTGCATGCACTTAGAAAGAGAGATGCACACAAAAGTAAGCTATTTCAAAAAACTGGTCAAGGTGGTTAAAAGCGAAAAATGGGCAGAGGTGTGTCAAAGAGTAAGCACAGACAAGTCACTGAAATTGTTCTGGCGACTACATAAAAGCATGAGTGGTGTAGTCAAGAATAAGAGCATTTCTGACTTCCAAGGTGCTGACCTCATCTGGCAGAGGACTGACGAGGACAAGGGCAAAGCCCTCTTTGAACGCTATCTAGAGCAGAGCAACCAGACAGACATGGGAGGCCGAAATCTGGCCAAGGAGGTCACCTCAGACAGGTGCAAGGCCCAGAACACTTCGGATGAAGACACAGTGACAGTGAAAGAAATCAAGGCTGTGCTTCGACGATCAAAAAACAGCGCTCCAGGGCCTGATGGCATAAGATACGACGACATCAATAGGTGTACCGACAACGAGCTAGAGAAACTAGCAGACATGTACAACAACAGTATAGGGAGTGCTAGCATCAAGGAGGAGTGGTTACACAGCTATCTGATTCCCTTGCCGAAGCCTGACAAAGACCACAAAAAAAATTCAGGGATATCGAATTATAACCATGCAGAATACAATAGGCAAGCTGCTGGAGAAGGTAATTGCCAGGAAAATATCAAGCCAGCTAGAGAGGCAAGGTGTTTTCCCACCTACCCTGGGTGGGTACCGTCCAAAAAGAGAAACCTGGACCAATGCAGCAGTTTTTGCCCATGATGTCTATGAAGGTTTCCACTCAGGCATTGAAACCTTTGCTGCAGCGATTGATCTTGAGGACGCGTACAACAGAGTACCATTGGATTTTTTAATGCTTCAGCTTCTTGAACTCAAAGTAAGCCCATTCCTCCTTAGTTAGATCGCTGCAGCCCTCTTCCAACGGAAAGTAGTTTTTAGATGTAACAGTTGGACTTCGGAACCAACAACAATATATCCTGGCCTACCACAGGGATCACCATTATCTCCGGTACTGTTCAACGCCTACACAGTGAGAATCACCAGTGAGCAGATCACTGGACCTGGCAGGACATTGTCATATGCCGATGATGTTTTAGTGTATCGTCAGGGTAAGGATAGAGAGGAGGTTGCTGTGGAACTACAAACCGAACTCAATCGCATAAGTACTTGGTGTGATGAAGCTGGGACAATGGTCAACCCAACAAGGCAACAGTGACTTGGTTCTCGTTGAATAATCATATTGTCAACACTCCAACACCAACTGTAAAGCTGTGTTCAGAGACGGTGGAAAGAACGCAGGCAATGAATTACCTGGGGATACGGTTTGATCGAAGCCTTGCTTATAATGAGCACATAGACCAGGTGATAACAAAGGCCAAGCGGGGTTTGGCTGCGATGCGGGTGATGGCGGCAGCAAACTGTGAGCAGCGCCATCTATGTCTTCTGTACGAGGGGCTGGTCATGTCTGTTTTTGAGTATGCAATGGCAATCCTGACTCTCAGCCGTAAGCAGATAGAAAGGATGGAAAGGATACAGAATGAAGCTATGCGCATTATTCTTGGATGTACAAGAGATACAGCATGCAGGGCGATGCGCTACCTTCTTGATTTTCCAACCATTGAAGAGAGAATACAAGTTTGCAGAGCACGCGCCTACCTCAGAGTTAACGCAAACACACAACATCCACTGCATAGTGAAATTATGAAGGTGAAGGGCAGCAGGTTAAAAAGAGGACGGTCGTGGATGAGTCAAGCCGAAGACATTCTTCAACAGGTGTGTTCACTTGAGGACTTAGAACCTGGCGAGGAGTGAGTGCAAGTGCCAACAGACTTCTGCACATCCTTTTCAGTTTGCATCCAACTAGATAGAAAATGCAGACAAGAAAATCCGGCTGCTGTGGAGGCTGATGTACAAGCGTTGATTTTCGAGAATTCGCTAGACGGTGATGCTGTCATCTACACAGATGGGTCGGTCGTCCGACATGTGAGAAGCTCATGGGCCTTTACAGCTCGGGCCGGAGGGAGAATTGTGAAGGAGGACTCTGGTGCTTTCACTGAAACCACAAGTAGCCTGACCATGGAAGTCATGGCAGTAAGTAAAGCAATAACATGGCTCGAGACAAGACATTCACTAGGGCACGTTTCCTTAGCGACTCAATGAACATGATCAAGAGGATAGAGGAGGGGTCGATCCGAAGAGAATGGTTGCTGCCTCTGGAGCGGTCTCGGCTGGCAAAGATTAGTTTCATCTTCGTGCCAGGGCATGCGGGAGTACAAGGAAATGAGCGGGCTGACAAGCTCGCAGGTGAGGCTACTGTGGAGGGCGGACGCGCCATGGACCAGGCTGACATTCTGAATGCTCTACGAGAAGTAAGACTTTTGCGTGAACCAAGTGATGACTGTGAATCTACAACCATGGCCAGACTGCGAGAACATCAAATTAAAAGAGGGGTGGCCAAACAACAACACTACGCAGGAAGCCAAAGAAGATTGATAAACCAACACAGAACTGGTGTCGTTAGCCGCTACACGCTGCGGGATTTGCTGAGGAGGGGATCCGAGCACTTATGGACTGAATGGTTCGATGTGCAATGAGGATGATCTTTGACTAACTAACTAACTAACAATAATGGCATTTTTCCCCCCTAATCGCAAGAGAAAACGAACACCTATTCACAGTTAACACAATAATTTGACATTTAATGTTTCAAATACTTTTACTGCTAAAAATGAATAAAATATACTTATAAATTCAATATATACAATGTTTCAACACCGTGGTGTGGTAACAGCGATCCACTTATTCACACGATAAAACTGTTTATACGTTGTGAAGAGAAACCAGAGCAATTCCAAATGGTGTTTAGACAGGCGCAGCCTAGCAGATACAGAAATAAATAATTTACTAAATAATATTCATTATACCACAAATTAGTGTCTACAATTTCAAACAGTATTCACAATTGTGTATAGCTTTTATTATGGTAACATTCAATTGATACCATACAAGATATAAATAAAATTGCAATAGGAATAAACATATACTTATCTTGCAATATAGCTGTCAGTACAAATATAGTGAATTCTATAATTGTTCCCCTTGATTGCTTAAGTCGAAATATGACTTCAATCTAGATGCAATTATGACCTTCTAATCTCTTAAAGGCACCTCCCATCAGATGTTATGACAGTGCCGAGATAGTTGAAGAATATTCTCATTTATCCATTTATTACATTGTGGCATTTGTCTTCTTACAATTTAATCATAACCCTAGTTGCTCACTATTTACAACAACTTCTTCTTCAGCGTTCCGAGCCATTGAGGTTCTTTGCTGCAGATACAAATTACAATTCGTCTCCATTCGTCTCTTATTTACAACAACTGCTTCTACTAAATATTGCAGATCCTCTTCATTGTCTGCAATCAATACTGTATCATCCGCATATGTAATGTTATTGATGTTACATCCCCCAATGGTGATTCCTCTCATGTCTTCTAAATTTCTAAAAATATTTTCAATCTATAGGGAACAAAGATCTGGAGACATTATACTTCCCTGCTGCACACCTATCTTAATAGGCTGATATTGACCTACTTATTATCAATCCTTATGTCAGCTTGTTGTTTCCAATATATGATTTTTACAAGTCTAAGATCTCTCTCATCAATTTATAGATCCGCAAGCATCTTTATCATGTTGACATGTCTTACTTTATCGAAAGACTTTAGGTAGTAAATGAAGCAAACACTCACTAGCTTTTCTCCACACACTCAGTAGCCACCTTTTTCTCCACACTCACGCTTGCCACATTTTTCTCCACACACTCAGTAGCCACATTTTTTTCCACAGACTCACTGACCACATTTTTCTCCACATACTCACTGGCCACATTTTTCTCCACACACTCAGTAGCCACAATTTTTCTCCTCACACTCACTGGTCACCTTTTTCTCCACACACTTACTGGCCACCTTTTTCTCCAAACTCACTGGCCACCTTTTCCTCCACACACTCACTGGCCACATTTTTCTCCACACACTCACTGGCCCCCTTTTTATCCACACACTCAGTAGCCACATTTTTCTCCACACAATTACTGGCCACCTTTTTCTCCATACACTCGGTAGCCACCTTTGCTCAACACACTCAGTAGCCATCTCTTTCTTCACACACTCAGTAGCCACATTTCTCGCCACACAATCACTGGCAACATTTTCCTCCACACACTCAGTAGCCACCTTTTTCTCCACACACTAATTGGCCACCTTTTTCTCCATACACTCACTGACCACCTTTTTTCTCCTCACACTCAGTAGCCAAATTTTCCTCCACACACTCAGTAGCCACCTTTTTCTCCACACACTCATTGGTCACCTTTTTCTCCACACACACTCAGTAGCCACCTTTTTCTCCACACACTCATTAGCCACCTTTTTCTCCACACACTCAGTAGCCATCTTTTTCTCCACACACTTACTGGCCACATTTTTCTCCATACAATCAGTAGCCATCTTTTTCTCCACAAACTCAGTAGCCACCTTTCTCTCCACACACTCACAGGCAACCTTTCTCTCCACACACTCAGTAGCCACCTTTTTCTCCACACACTCATTGGACACCTTTTTCTCCAAACACTCACTGGCTACCTTTTTTCTCCTCACACTCAGTAGCCAAATTTTCCTCCACACACTCAGTAGCCACCTTTTTCTCCACACACTTACTGGCTACATTTTTCTCCATACACTTACTGGCAACCTTTTTCTCCACACTCTCGCTGGCCACATTTTTCTGCACACACTCAGTAGCCACCTTTTTCTCCAAACACTCACTGACCACATTTTTCTCCACATACTCACTGGCCACCTTTTTCTCCACACACTTACTGGCCACCTTTTTCTCCAAACTCACTGGCCACCTTTTTCTCCACACACTCACGCTGGCCACATTTTTCTCCACACACTCAGTAGCCACATTTTTCTCCACACACACTCACTGGCCACCTTTTTCTCCACACACTCAGTAGCCACATTTTTCTCCACACAATTACTGGCCACCTTTTTCTCCATACACTCGGTAGCCACCTTTTCTCAACACACTCAGTAGCCATCTTTTTCTCCACACACTCAGTAGCCACCTTTCTCGCCACACACTCACTGGCAACATTTTCCTCCACACACTCAGTAGCCACCTTTTTCTCCACACACTAATTGGCCACCTTTTTCTCCATACACTCACTGACAACCTTTTTTCTCCTCACACTCAGTAGCCAAATTTTCCTCCACACACTCAGTAGCCACCTTTTTCTCCCACACACTCATTGGTCACCTTTTTCTCCACACACACTCATTAGCCACCTTTTTCTCTACACACTCATTGGCCACCTTTTTCTCCACACACTAAGTAGCCATCTTTTTCTCCACACACTTACTGGCCACATTTTTCTCCATACACTCAGTAGCCACTTTTTCCTCCACACACTCAGTAGCCACCTTTCTCTCCACACACTCACAGGCAACCTTTTTCTCCATACACTCAGTAGCCACCTATTTCTCCACACACTCATTGGACACCTTTTTCTCCATACACTCACTGGCCACCTTTTTTTTCCTCACACTCAGTAGCCAAATCTTTCTCCACACACCCAGTAGCCACCTTTTTCTCCACACACTTACTGGCTACCTTTTTCTCCATACACTTACTGGCAACCTTTTTCTCCACACTCTCGCTGGCCACATTTTTCTCCACACACTCAGTAGCCACCTTTTTCTCCAAACACTCACTGACCACATTTTTCTCCACATACTCACTGGCCACCTTTTTCTCCAAACACTTACTGACCATCTTTTTCTCCAAACTACTGGTCAACGTTTCCTCCACACACTCACTGGCCACCTTTTTCTCCACACACTCACTGGCCACCTTTTTCTCAACACACTCAGTTGCCACTTTTCTCTCCACACACTCACTGGCAACCTTTTTCTCCTCACACTCAGTAGCCAAATTTTCCTCCACACACTCAGTAGCCACCTTTTTCTCCACACACTCATTGGCCACCTTTTTCTCCACACACCTAGTAGCCATCTTTTTCTCCACACACTTACTGGCCACCTATTTCTCCATACACTCAGTAGCCACCTATTTCTCCACACACTCATTGGACACCTTTTTCTCCATACACTCACTGGCCACCTTTTTTTTCCTCACACTCAGTAGCCAAATCTTCCTCCACACACCCAGTAGCCACCTTTTTCTCCACACACTTACTGGCTACCTTTTTCTCCATACACTTACTGGCAACCTTTTTCTCCACACTCTCGCTGGCCACATTTTTCTCCACACACTCAGTAGCCACCTTTTTCTCCAAACACTCACTGACCACATTTTTCTCCACATACTCACTGGCTACCTTTTTCTCCAAACACTTACTGACCATCTTTTTCTCCAAACTACTGGTCACCTTTTCCTCCACACACTCACTGGCCACCTTTTTCTCCACACACTCACTGGCCACATTTTTCTCCACACACTCAGTAGCTACCTTTTTCTCCACACAATTACTGGCCACCTTTTTCTCCATACACTCGGTAGCCACCTTTTTCTCAACACACTCAGTAGCCATCTTTTTCTTCACACACTCAGCTGCCACTTTTCTCTCCACACACTCACTGGCAACCTTTTTCTCCATACACTCAGTAGCCACCTTTTTCTCCACACACTCACTGGCCATCTTTTTTCTCCTCACACTCAGTAGCCAAATTTTCCTCTACACACTCAGTAGCCACCTTTTTCTCCACACACTCATTGGCCACCTTTTTCTCCACACACTCAGTAGCCATCTTTTTCTCCACACACTTACTGGCCACCTTTTTCTCCATACACTCGGTAGCCACCTTTTTCTCAACACACTCAGTAGCCATCTTTTTCTCCACACACTCAGTAGCCACCTTTCTCGCCACACACTCACTGGCAACTTTTTTCTCCAAACACTCACTGACCACACTTTTCTCCACACACTCACTGGCCACCTTTTTTTCCACACACTTACTGACCATCTTTTTCTCCAAACTACTGGTCACCTTTTCCTCCACACACTCACTGGCCACCTTTTTCTCCACACACTCACTGGCCACCTTTTTCTCCACACACTCAGTAGCCACCTTTTTCTCCACACAATTACTGGCCACCTTTTTCTCCATACATTCGGTAGCCACCTTTTTCTCAACACACTCAGTAGCCATCTTTTTCTCCACACACTCAGTTACCACTTTTCTCTCCACACACTTACTGGCAACCTTTTTCTCCATACACTCAGTAGCCACCTTTTTCTCCACACACTCACTGGCCATCTTTTGTCTCCTCACACTCAGTAGTCAAATTTTCCTCCACACACTCAGTAGCCACCTTTTTCTCCACACACTCACTGGCCACCTTTTTCTCCACACACTCAGTAGCCACCTTTTTCTCCACACACTTAGTGGCCACCTTTTTCTCCATACACTCGGTAGCCACCTTTTTCTCAACACACTCAGTAGCCATCTTTTTCTCCACACACTCAGTAGCCACCTTTCTCGCCACACACTCACTGGCACCTTTTTTCTCCATACACTCACTGGCCACCTTTTTTTCCTTCACACTCAGTAGCCAAATTTTCCTCCACACACTCAGTAGCCACCTTTTTCTCCACACACTCATTGGCCACCTTTTTCTCTACACACTCAGTAGCTACCTTTTTCTCCACACACTCGGTAGCCACCTTTTTCTCCACACACTCACTGGCCACCTTTTTCTCCACACATCACTGGCCACCTTTTTCTCCACACACTCACTGGCCATATTTTTCTCCATACACTCACTGGCCACATTTTTCTCCACACACTCACTGGCCACATTTTTCTCCACACACTCACTGGCCACAAATAAACGTTTGAAAAAAAAATATGTTACTAACATTTCCGTGGAGAGGAGCAATATAATGAGGCTAAAGACTATTTTTTCTAAGCCCTACCCTGTAGGGCACACATCACCAAATAATGAGTGGTAATGATCTCTGGTAATGCATTATTACAGATCAGTGGTTCTCAGCCGGTGGGGAATTTCCCCTGGGGTGAATGTTTGGGTGTCGGGGTGGGGGGGGGGGGGGGGGGGGAGAGAGAGGGAGATCAAGATTATTTAAAGATCTCGGAAATACAAGAACTTATTTCCTGATATTGTTTTTCTCTTCCCATCACAACAAAAAAACATGATGGTGTTGACTGCAACGCCCTGTAAAGGATATACAACTGTTTTTGTTTATTTTATCAATACAAGGGAAATAATTGCATCTAGGTTGAAGTCATATTTCGACTCTAGCAATAAAGGGGAACAATTATAGATTTCACTATATTTGTACTGACAGCTATATTGCAAGAGAAGTATATGTTTATTCCTGTAACAATTTTAGTCATATCTTGTATGGTATCAATTGAATGTTAACATAATAAAAGCTATACACAATTGTGAATACTGTTTGAAATTGTAGACACTAAATTGTGGTATAGTAAACATTGTTTAGTAATTTTTGAGCATAGCCTACGATGGGTAGCGTTGTGGTATTCTGTTGTGATAATTTAGTGTGTCCAGTGTGTGCCGCGTGGTTACACACCCGCTTCACACGCGTGATCCGGGACTGTTTCCGGATCCAGTCAGGGATATGCACTACTTACGAGCTCAAACATTGGCGAAACTCGAGTATAGTGCTTCCATATTGACGTGGATAGGCCTTAGGTTCATACCAGAATGCTATCGGTGTTGCCAGTAGTGGGTTGTGCTCAATATTTAAATTGTTTAGTAAATTATTTCTTTCTGTATCTGCTAGGCTGCGTCTGTCTAAACAACATTTGGAATTGCTCTGGTTTCTCTTCACAATGTATGGATCTTTCGCCACAATCACCACATGGCGATGTAGTTTGACGGATTTCAGCAATTTTCAGATTTTTGCATAGTTAGTTGTTCTTTTGAGTACTGGCTTGACATAAAAAACTACCAAGATGACAATGTCAAGGTCTGCTTCGATGTACAGTAGTCCATACACATACAAGCCACCACCTCCAAGAATCGATTATCCATCATTTTGTTATGCATGTCGATACCTAACTTGCCGGTACCTATATCATTGACTCAAAGTTACTGGCATTAAGTGTTTTGCTGCTGCTGGGATCACAGCACCGGTACAAGACCACATGTTTATTGAGAGCGGGATGTTTTTTTTTTGAAGGCATCAGAATTTGACAATATTATTTTTACTGACACTTTCACTGGCAGGGATGCTGTTCCAAAACTTCTTCAAGCAGCAGTTTTTTTGCAGTTTTTGGGTCGTGCATTCTGGTTCCCTGTTTTCCAGCTGGGTTACTTCTGATGTGTAGAGAAGTGGCATCTCCCACGGCTCTGATCATGTTGGCTGGAGCAGTCAGTCTGGCAGCTGGTTCTGAAATTCTCGTGGTGGTTTTGTGTGGTTGTGTATTTGGCGCAGCAGCTGCAATCCATACGGTGGTGATGGCTGCAACTATAGGGACAATCTTCCTTGGCGCATGCTCCCTATCTATTCGCAGATGTACCGGATTGAGCCCCATACGACACCTTATGTGACGCCATTGTGGTCTTTCTATATTGCCATTCTAGGAGCTGCCCTGACTACAGTTGCAGCTGTATTCTTTTGGATAGAAGCTGTTAAAACTGCAAGCACATTGGGAACCATTCGCTACCAGCAGCTGCGACAAGGAAGAGGCCCATTTGAAAATGACATGGATCCATATGTCGGCAGAAAGTTTACATACCAGGCACCATTTCAATACGGACCAAACACATTTGGTATGCAGCCAGTTGTTTCCGGTGCTCCTTATGGTGGTTTAGTGATTGCTAAAGCTTCACAGGGAGGATACATTCCACCAGCTTCATTCCCAGCACACCCAGCACCACCCAGATATTCGGAGAAAGCTGACCCTCCATCAGTCAGCAGTAGTATGAGTGGCCCTATTGTTTCCAGAGAAATCGATCTGTAAACATGTTGGTTAACCTTTCTCTTCATTTTGTAAATTGTTGACAATATGCTTTCGAAGACTTATTAAATATTAGTGGTGCCAATTTTCACAAGCAAATAGGCTTGTAAAATTGTATTGATTTCTTAGATTATCTTAGAAAAAAAAAAAAGAAAAAAAAACTAGCTGTAACTCTCATGAAATTGTTGCAAATCTGCATGCTAAGTTATTTAAAAAGTTTCCTTCATGTTGTAAGTTTTGCTGTTATGGACAAATAACAATATTTTGTAGGTTTCTTTTTTTGTTTGTTCATTATGCTCATAACATTTTGAAGCATAATGTAACTAACGTTTAGCTGTTTCAAGCTTGCATGCCAAATTACATTCCAAATGTTTCAATTTCATGGTCATACTAGCAGTCCAAGATAATACATATGTTAATATTGCCTTATATAAAAACATGTTTTTTTTAAAACTAAAGGATGTTGTGTGTTTTATTGACTGTGAATTACCAATTGTGACACTGTAAATTAACTAAAGCATTTTTGCTAAATTATTCTGAAAAATTGTCAGTTTAACATAAATTAATAGATAGATATTAATGAAGTCAGGGAATTGTTCTGTTCACAGATTTCCTATTCCAGTTTTTATAGGTTTATAAATATAGCAGCATATTCAATGTACAATATTAATGTCCTATTTCTTGTGCTATTAAAATGCAAGAAGGTGATTGCAACTTTGAGTACTTTACAAAAATCATTTATCATTGTGTTCTCAGTTAGCATTTTCACCACCAATACCATTTCATACATCTGTTCTGCTGATGTGTCATGTACTTCATTATAGAGAAATCAAGTCAAGTGGTATGTATACAGAATGATTGGCCAGATATGTTTTATTTGATTTCTCTGTAGTGAAGTATAAGATACATCAGCAGAACAGATGTATGAAATGGTATTGGTGGTGCATTTTAAAATTGTATGACGCTGGCGAAGAAACCATTTTCTAAGCGGGGGCCAGGAACCAATCGACTGGAAACATCTCCCAGAGATGGAAAAATTATAAACTCATTCAAATTGTTTAATATTTTTAGATGGTTACTTTCAAGGATAGAAATATAACATTTTAATATTTCTAATCTTTTATGTCAGTTTATATAATACTTCTATGATTTCCTTGGTTGACTTTTTTGTAATTACTGAATGACAAGGTGTCACCATAATTTTTAATAGCAGCATTTATTATAGATGTTGAAGTTGGAGTATGTTTTATGCTATTGCTAAACTGGGTTACTGGTAATTCTGTGCTGAGTACAAAATAATGATTAATGAGAGTCATCAAGAGGATGGGTGAGTATGCCAGGAGAAAGATGTGAGAAAAATTGCAAGTCATTACGTGTGATCATCTTTATTACACAATGAAAAACATTTAAGTAAGACTGGGCATTATTTTTTTTAGCAGTCTGATTACGTTACTGATGAAACAGATGTTTGCGTCTCAGATAATAGTAACTGCTAAGAAAGAAACTCATAAGTTGCTCCTGCATGAACGTACATGAATAGGACTGCAAATCATTTTATTTTAAACTGGATATGTCCTAATTTTTCATATGCCAAGGAATGTTCAGAAGGAATTTTTAAGATTTTGAACATGTCTGAAATGTTTACTCTTAAAATTGGAAAATCTCCCAATATAAGGCATTGATAAAATTTAAAAGGCATAGATCAATCGGCATTGAAGAAGTTGTGAAGTCCCAGCAGAAGTATGTAAGCTTTTTGGTGTTTTTGTGTTTCTGCTGACGCCAGTAACCACGGGTCTCTGAAAATTTCCTCATTTGTGTTCAGGATTTTGAATGGAGAGATGTTGGCTCTAAGGTAAAACTAACAGAGTTAAATAGCTAGGCACATGAGACAGCAGGCACTATTTCTGGCTTTGTTTTTGAACATGGTTAAAAAGTGGTCTGAGTAAGAAATGTGTTGTTTACTGAGGAAAGTTGCATTAATGGAAATATATTTTTTTTATTGCATATCAGTACACTGAGAAATATGAAAGATGTGTTGTTTTTTTTTTTTAAATTCATACCAAAAGTATGTCTTTCAGGTGTATTTTATTCATGTTTAAGATATTTAAACAATCTAAATTAGAATGGTTAGAGTGAATTGCTAATTTAAGAAATCAGACATTCGGTTAAATTAGTAAACAAGTTATCAGTGTATTGTGGTAAACTATTCATTCAGGGGAAGGTCATTTCTAAAAGATCATAAGGTAATGTAAATGTGTGGTTTTGGTATTGTAGGGAAAGTCATCCTCGAGAGATCTCATTTTTTGACCCGGGTCTTCTCATTTTCTGGGTGAGACATGTTGCCGGAGTAGTATAATTTTAGCTGAAGGAAGAACAGCGTTTAGAATATTCAATAGTTTTTTCCTTATCATACAGGCAGCGTTATTTTAGATGTATTGCTATGCCAGTTTGGAAAATAATCATTTTCTCTTCATTTTATGCAGATCTTAAGTGGTCAGAATGTTTCATTTAATTATGAACAGCTGAAGAAAAGACAAGCTTCAGCAGGCACATAAAATACAATAAGTTCCTTGGTTACACATGGAAAGATGCTGGTGTAGATTGACATGTTTGTCAAAGGCTTATTGTCTTCCAACTAAATATTTATCTTTTATAATAATTTTATATCAAGAAGTATTTGTTCCAACTCGCCACGGCATTATTTTGATGGTTATATAATCTTGATATTACCATCCATTTGTAAGTTGTGTATGTGTTACAATAAAATATTCTCATTATTAAAAAAAATACAATTGTTCGACTTGTTCGTATTTTAGATTTTCATTGTGGTGATATTTCCGGATTTCTTCACAGCAGCCATGGCACCAGTCAAGAGCATGGATTCAATCGACATCGACCATTTTCTCGAAGGAAGACCACTACATAACAAAGGTACGTTGATAATCACAGTTACCGGCCCTGGCGCTGCGGCCAAGGCCACGCCTTCGTTAATCTCCAGCACGCTGCTGGGCCCATGTGGTGTACCACATGGCGGCATTGCCGACGTGTACCGGTATGAAACACCTACTCGGTGGTACGTTAACCTAACACAGGCGGCCCATGTGGCAGTGTACAAAGGCCTGCATGGCAAAACAATAAAGCTGCCGGCGGAGGGATTAGAGCTATCGATACAGCACCTGGAACGAGAAAGGGAACGAGTGACAATTCATTGGCTTCCCAATACGATTTCTCCACAGGGAGTGAAATTCATTGTGGAAAAGACAATTGGAGATGAGAATGCAGAAGTATTCAGAATCCAGTACGGTGGCGGCAAGTGGGGCGTGCTGTGTACCCCCTCAAAACCGGTGCCGCACTACGCAAATATCACGGCGCCAGGAAAAATAACAGGCGATCACCGCATACTGTTTACTATGCCCGGTCGCCGGACCCAATGTCCATTTTGCAGTCTAGACGATCACTGGTCTAACAAATGCCCGACAAGGCGGCAGAAGAAAGACAATAACAAGAAAACCTCTGAACTAGCACAAGAGGAATTCCCGGCAATCAAGGGGAAGGCCCACACACAGCAAAATAACACCGTCCAAGATGACGTCGAGGTAGCTGGCGGACCGGTGACCACGGAGACAGCCGTAGAAACTCAAGCAAAAACAACTTCACAAGAAGCCAACGACGACAGTTTCCAAACCGTCCACTACGGCAGAAAAAGACAGTGGGCAAAGAGAAGAAATTCCTCAAGCAACAAAGACATAAGAGAAGAGGAGGGAAGATCTTCCCCTTCTCCTTCCAAACCATGCAAGAAAGCTGCTACAAAACAGAATGAAAACAGCGACAATGAAGGACCACTTTTTATCAACACTGACGAAGACACCGACGAAGACCACGAGGAGAACGAAGACCACAAAAATATTATCACAACCGAAGACACAACCCAGAATTTAATTACCACAGAAAAGATAAAGGTAATCACTTAAATTTAACCACCATGTTGTTTAATTTTTATTTTAAAAATGGCAGACAACTTATGTTTAATTAGCTTGAATATTCGTGGTATGAAAATGAAATTACAACATATAGTCACACTCATACACAAACACAAACCCGATTTTATTTTACTACAAGAAACAAACATTAAAACAGACTTTCAAGCAGCAGAACTTGTAACACGGTTAGGATTATGAAATTCGTGTTTCAGTTTGGCGAAACATAACGTAGGGTCAGGGACAGCCATTCTTCAAACTTCCGACACGTGGACTATCTTTAAAACACACACAGACCCACATGGTAGAATTTCCACAGTTCAAGTTGAAAACGACACACACTCATTTGTCATTGTGAACATACACGCACCACCTAACTACAATTATCAACCTCTATTTTATGAACATTTAGACGACTTACTAACACAGACATACAGGGGACAAAATATTGTTCTTGCCGGTGATTACAATTGTGTTCTTGAAGATTTAGACGTGGTGGGTGGGGAGGTCAGAACACAGCTGAGGAGAGCCGGCAGGGACAGCTTACATCAACTTGACACACTACGAAATATCATCGATACACACAACCTCACAGACATACCTGCATAGGACACTAGAATTTTGTGACATAGGAGAATACTACAGGCAGTGGATACAGATCTTGTATAAAAATCCTGAAAGCAGAGTGTTGGTGAACCATTCACTGACAGCTAGCTTCAGGTTCACGAGATCTGTAAGACAGGGATGTCCCTTATCACCACTCCTGTATGTGCTCACCCTAGAACCTTTATTAGAGAAGGTAAGAAGGAGACACTAGTATTAAAGGAATCTTCCTGCATGGGATAGGAGAGCAGAAGCTCATCGCCTATGCAGATGACACTGCCTTCTTTTCCACCAGCAACACATCAATAAGGAATATACTCCACACCTTTACCCATTTTGGAAAAGGCAGTGGAGCCAAAATTAATGTACAGAAATCACAGATAATGGGTCTGGGAAAGTGGAAACAAAAGGCTGATTTCCCTCCAGATCTGAAACACATAGACACCATGAAGCTGTATGGGATCACATTTCCATGTGATCTCACAGAAACACACAGACAGACATGACACGCACAGACCGAACAGATCACAGACATATTACACAGGTATAGGTACGAGACATCCACAATATTTGGTAGAAGCACAATAGTCAACACATACATATTACCCAAAATAATATATTTAGTGACAGTACTGGACCCTCCCAAACAGACCATCACAAACATAAACAAACAAATCAGACGCTTCATCTTCACCAACACAATACACAGCATTCAACACAAAACTCTCATACAAAACAAGAAACAAGGGGGGTTTGCACTACAGGACATCCACAAAAAAATACTGTCACTTAGAATCAGTCACATAGGTAAAATCATCAGACACCCAGAACAGAACAGACTAGCACTATACTACATAGGCCACATCTTCAAACATCTCTTACCTCTTAACAATGCAACTGCACACTACCAGGGAAGACTGCCAACTTACTATCAGGCATGCATACAGGCAATAAAAAGACATGAACAGTTAATACAGCAAACAACATACACAATATACAAACATTTAGTTAGAGAACAAGCACCATCACTAAGACTTAGGATTAAAAGAGGACACAAATACTTCATGACTGACTTCACATGCACCTTTTAAAACCTACACAACAAACACAAACTCCAAAAGCTAAGGAAATCACATATAGACTGTTATACAGTATGACCCCCACAACACAGGTAGAAGCATACATATCCAAACAATGTCAATTATGTAGAAACAACACACAAGAGACAGAGGAACACATTTATTATACATGTCCAACAATTACCGCCACACGCGCAACACTCAAACACCTCATACAAACGCACACAGGCAAACAAACCGATATATATATAAAGCAATTTTTCTCAGTACTATACCAAAGACAGCTAAGGACATACATACAAAACTACTTGTAGCACTTTCTTACTACAGACAACTTATATGGACCTGCAGAAATTTTGCCAGATACAAACACCACACATATAACACACACTTAATTTCCTTTATGTACACACACAAAATATCACAACTATTTCCATAATAAATCATATGTATTCTTCCTTATTATATTACAAATGTGGTATACATGAGTGCGAGAAAGAGATTTGAAACTGTGAGTGAATGGGGAGTGAATGATTAAAAAAGATCACATATGGTAAAAAACCAATGGAAAATCCCTTATGTAAAGAATAGTGGAAGTATAAATGCTTGTTTTATTTGCTTCAAAATGATGGTTTCAACCCTTATAGATAAGCGGAAAAAGAAAAAAGAAGAAAAGAAAATCAACTCCTTCCATTCCAAATTACTATTTATGGAATATTTGCTTTAAATGCACTTGTTGTGCTATACCACCACCACTACTAAGATTATCACTTTAGTAAATAACATCACATATCTATTATATTATTATTATTATTATTATTATTATTATTATTATGATTATTTTTACTATTTTTATTATCATTATTATTACTATCCTTGATCTTACCCTTATTATCCTTAGTATAATTAATTTTATAGGTATTACTGATATTATCATTAGTAATTTACAACTTCATCTCCCCTGTGACCCCCTTGCTTATGGGTTGTTGCTTTTGCTACTACCCCAACTGGTTTGTTTCAAACATTTAGCCTGCCTGTACCATCATTAGTGGTCATGAGGCATTGGTGGAGTGGAACCAATTGGTGGGAGTGTAGTGAGGGAAATAAAAATGTAAAGATTTCCCATTTTCTGTGTATTCAGCATTTACCTTATTATCCTTAGTATCATTAATGTTACAAGTATTATTGATATCATCATTATTAATATACAACTTCATCTCCCCTGTGCCCCCTTTGCTTATGGTTTGTTGCCTTTGCTACTACCCCCATTGATTGGTTCAAACATTTATCCTGCGTGTGCCATCATTACAGGGTGGTCATGAGAGCATTGGTGGAGTGGAACAAATTGGTGGGAGGATAGCGAGGGAAACAAAAATGCAAAAATTCCCCTTTTTCTTTGTATTCAGTATTTACCTTATTATCCTTAGTATCATTAATTTTATAACTATTATTGAATTTATCATTGGTATTTACAACTTCATCTCCCCTGTGCCCCTCCCCATTGCTTGTAGTTGTTTGACTTTGCTACTAACCCCCACTGGTAGGTTCAAACATTTATCCTGCCTGTACCATCACTAAGATGGTCATGGGGCATTGTGGAGTGGAACCAATTGGTGAGATGGTGGCAAGGTGAAACAAAAATGTAAAGATTTCCCCTTTTCTTTGTTAACCCCCATTCACATACAAATGTTTTCAAGGAATGAAATATGCTAATGGATAAATTTCCTATGTTGTAAACACAAAATATCACAGATATCTCCAGAGTAAACACGAGTACTCTTCTTTATGATGTCAAAATTTAGTATACATGAGGGCGAGAAAGAAACAGGAAAATGTGAGTTAATGTTGAATGAATGAATACAAAACCACATATGGTTACCAAACCAATGAGATTGTAAATAATTGTGCCAATACAAATGCTTGTTTACTTTTTACCAAAAAAAAAAAAAAAAAAAATAGAGGAAAGGGAAAAAATGAATGCACCCTTACAAATGAGACAAAGAAAAAAATAAGCAAGGAGAAAAAGATAACCAACTCCTTTTACTTCTACTATTATTGAACATTGCAGGTTGCAATTGTATGTACCTGCTAAGCTATGCAAACACCATTCCAAAGAAAATCATTCCAGCAAATGGAATCACAGTTTTGAAAAATGTGATCATCACCATAACTATTATTGTCATTGCTGTAACTATCACTACTGTTATCACCCTTAGTAGGTTAATTTTTGTCATCATTATTATTGATGTATTTGGTTTTATTTGCATTATTATTGCTGATTACCTTTATAAATATATAACCTCATCCCCCATGTGCACCCCTTCCCTTGCTCATGGTTTGTTGTTGCCTTTGCTGATACTCTCACCGTTTCGTTCCAAAAATTATCCTGCCTTTACCATCATTACCAGAGAGTGGTGATGAGGGAATTGGTGTTGTGGGTCCAATAGGTGAGAGAGTGACAAGGGAAACAAAAACGGAAAGTGTTATCCTTCTCCCTATCTACCCCCTTCACATGTAAATATGCCCAATGAATAAAACATGCACACGTCACATAGACGCCCACATGCAACGCTCCGTAAACACACCTACACAAATACTAAATACACAGAACGCATGTAACAACACAAACATTATAAATGCAACCACTACCCTTCTGCCTGTTAAACCCGGATACTGTTTTAATTGTTTACACCTCCCATTCCCACCATCTTGATACTGTTTGTTTGTTGATGCTGCTGCCGACCTCTCCGATTGTTTCAAACATTTTATACTGCCAGTTTCATCATTACCGAGTGGTAGTGATGGTATTGGAGGTTTTGGAGCCTACCGGAGAGTGACGCGGCAGGGGAAATAACATCTTGCTGTTGTTTTGTAGGGTTTACCCTACAACAAATTCAATGTAGAAATGTTAAAATGTATAAAATATTTGTATTTTTTGCGCATATGTCACCTACACGTCCACATGCAACGCTCTGTAAAAACAAGAACAATACACGTTGCAACGACTTTAACACTCAATAAAAGTGTTTAAAAAAAAAAAAACCAATCACCACAGATCAATTTGGAGAAGACTGTAGTTATGTACCAGCCAGCTCCAGGGAATAATCACACTGTGCCGAATATCAAAGTGAAAGGTCATAGTCTAAGTGTTGTGGACAAATTCACCTATCTTGGCAGCACTGTGTCACAAGCTGCCACAATTGATGATGAAGTGAATGCAAGAATCTCCAAAGCCAGCGCGGCCTTTGGCAGACTACAAGAATGTATGGGACAGAAATGGAATAAGCAAACAAAGCTGAAAGTCTACAAAGCAGTTGTATTATCCACACTGCTATAGTATATGCTTGTGAAACCTGGACTGATTATCAGCGATACGCTAGGAAATTAAACCACTTCCACACAGTATGCCTTAGGAAGTTACTGAAGATTAAATGGCAAGACAAGATCCCAGACACTGAAGTCCTAGAAAGAGCGTCCATGCCCAGTATCCACACTATACTAATGAAGAATCAGATTCGCTGGGCTGGTCACTTTACTCGCATGCCAGATCATAGGCTCCTTAAACGAATTTTTTACGGCGAGTTGCGTTGTAGTAAACGCTCCCAAGGCGGCCAGAGGAAACGCTTTAAAGACACTCTGAAAATCTCACTGAATGCCTTTGGAATTCATCATGACACCTGGGAGACTGCAGCCAGAGACCGAAATTCGTGGCGTGCATCATTACGCAAGGGTGCAGTCACTTGTGAGGCAACCAGGACTGCAAGAGCTGTGAAGAAAAGACAGGACAGAAAAACCACTGCAGAAAATCCGCCTCCAGAAACGTCAAGCATTCTTTGTCAACATTGTCAAAGAACATTTCGAACCAAAATGGACCTTATCAGCCATCTTAGAACTCACGGCTCCATACTTTCAACCCCACTGGATGAAATGAATGGTCATCATCATTGTTGATGGACAAACAATATTGTATCTGCTGCAGGTTGAACTCAGATTAGTAATATGATTTTGTAGTCTGCCCTCATCGCTGTAAAACAGTCACTGATCGTCTGCAAATAGAAGTTTATTTATTCCCTGTGCGTCAGTTGTTTCATCTGGAGTAAAGAGTTCTAAATTTTCTGAATCTGTTCTATGGAGACTTGCTTCTTTGGAAATTCTGTCCATGTAGATATTGAATAGCAGGGGAGAGAGCACACATCCATGCCTCACTCCTGTATTGACTGTGAACATATCTGATATACCTTCTTGTGTTCTTACTGCACTTTGGATCGAGTGGTACATGGCTGTGATGTTTTCTAGCAGTTGCCCTTGTATCCCATAGTCTTCAAGGATGGTCCATAATTTGTATCTGTCTACTCTATCGAAAGCCTTTTACTGATCTACAAACACAATATTCTGCTGGTCACTATATTCGATAGTTTTTTCACAAATTTGTCTAAGTGCAAATAATGCATCAGTGCAACTTTTACCTTTCCGAAAACTGAATTGTGCTTTGCTTAACTGTTGTTCAACTATTGGTCTAGCTCTTTGTTCCAATAGTTTTGCATACATTTTCCCTATATGGCTCAGGAGTGATATACCTCTGTATGTTTCGCACTCTCTCATATTGCCTTTCATTTTCCATATTGGTACTATTATTGCCTGTTGCCAATCATCTGGGACTTTTCTTTCTTCCCATGCTATATTAAAAAGTCTTGTTAGCCATTTAACTCTTTTTTCCCCACAGGCCTGAATAGCTTCTGTGGTTATTCCATCTGAACCTGGTGATTTGTTTTTAGGACTTTTCTGTATAACTGCTTTGACGTTTCAGAGGTATAAGGCAGAAAAACAGCAAGGCCCCGTGTTCAAGTTGTGCTCATTAAACATCCCGGAGCAGGTTGAAATCGCAGAGTATTCTTACATTCGTTGTCTTGGTTTATAAACAAAAACAATTGTTAGAGAAGTGAACCTACACAAGGGTAGATAAACTGGTTGCGTTGGATTAAATCTGTCTAGACGATTACAGCTGAGCGAGGGCTCAGGATGAAATCTGTCTAGACGATGCGTTGGATGAAATCTGTCTAGACGATGCACACCTCACACAAATGCATGCTGAAGACGGACTTACTGATTTTTAAGGTGCATAATTAGATGTAAAGATTTCCTCTCGAATGAGGAACGAGAAAGAAAACAATCGTAGGAATAAAACCTGATCATATCATACACCCAGGGCCGGATTAAGCCATCTTGGTGCCCTAGGCACAAACCCACATAGGTGCCCCCTACTGTCCCGGGCCCCCGATCCTCCACTGACTGCTGGTATGTTCAATATTATGCAAAAAACTAACAAAGAAAAACAGTTGTGAAATGTAAACACATATGTTTGTACTACTATCACTCATATAAAACCTACAATAAGGTATTTCTGTATTAAAATTAATAGTTAATTAATTTTGTAATAATAGTAGACAAAAATACTGTAACTTTTTTGATAGATAAGAAAGTCAGAGAGAGAGCACACATTTACATTTTAAAGTTCTTTTTTCTAGATTTACGTCTGGCAAAGTTTTTGAGTACATCATCAAAGTTAATTTTGCGCAACAAGTCTGCCTCAATCATCAGCAAAGATAAGGAATCAAGCCTTTCTTGTTTCATTGTCGATCTACTTTGATTTTTTGTACGCTTCAACTGAGAAAAAGAGCGCTCAGTTGAACAGTTCTTCTTCTTCTTCTTCTTCTTCGTTTGTCAGCGACTTGTGCGCTGCAGATTCTCAAGACTCCCCTACTTTCGCACCGCACGAATTACCAACTCGTGACATTTGCGAAAGGAATGCAATTTATTCAGAGCCGACATTTGAATGGCTCGACGAGCGTTGTACTTCATCATCATATACAACATGAATGCATTAACGTGATGATAGATGATGCTAGTATTTCACAATCTAAATGAGCAGCCCTATGTTTGCCTATTGCCTAGAAAACTATAGCGTTAGTCAAGGATACGTCTGCTCTCTCTACCGTCTCCAGTCAGTCTGTCCACACGCTACACATTGCGTGGACAAGCACGGACACTCTCCTCCGTGCAGTAGCTATTATTGCGTGCATGGTCTTGCCAGCACGCTGGCTTGTGAGTTCGAGTAACCTGGCACTTCACGGTTACTCGTAAGGACAAGCTTGGGGAAAGCCCTCGCTCAGCTGTACTCGTTTACCTCTGGTCTGACACAAATGTGTCTCCTAGTGAGGCTATTAATAGTACTCGGTGTCTCTCCTGTCTGGTGTCACCCTACTAGACTATTGTTAACTAATATCGCCTTTGTAAGGCCTTATTGGAGCTCCTGACAGGGTCCCCTCGTCTCTGGGAAGTGTTACTTTCCTTTTACTTAAGTTTGTAACACTTCTTGGTCACACAAAAAAATTGGTTGCTCCAATTTTGTCAGATCTCCAATAAGTTATAACTTTCTAGTTTGGGGATAGAACGACTGTCTTCTACCTTCATTCACAGTGTTTTATCTTTTCACTTGGCTAATTCAGTAGCCCATGTATCAGTATAGTTGGTTCTATAGATATCTTTGGGATTGGTAGTGAACCGGAAACCGTTGTCTTATGACTTATGTCCTGGCTTCTGTCGTTTGACCCTATGTCTTTTGACTTTCACCTATTGACTTCCGTCTTGACCTGTTCCTCCAATTGCCCGAAATGACAACCCACACACAAGTTGACTCTATTCTGAGTACAACACATGAGCACACAGTGTTCATGCTCCCATTAATATCCCCTCCAACTCTATACACACAGCTCTACTGTTCACCTTCTCGCTTCCGCATGTGAAAAGCTATATTCACTGTTACATTTAGGTTTCTAATAAGTTATTGTGACCCCTGAATTTAAAGTTGTTGTTCTTTCAAATGGATGGTGTGTGCAACTTTTATGTGTTCGTTTTCCTGTTTGTTTGCGTGTTTTCTAATAAACTACAATGTACTTAAATCTCTAACATGTGTATGCGTTAGTGTACTAAATGTGTGTGTTCCTTCGAGCGCCGCAAATCGGTTTATTGTGGTTACAAACGGTCGTTATTATTATTTGTGACCACAATTCCGCTTTCTGAAGCTCAAAGTACATTCCCTATATACTCTACTAAAGTATGGCTGTAACACACATAAAAAACTCGACAACACATTGGATACACAGATGACACAGACAAGTCAAATAAGACGTTTGCAGCGGTGGAAAAAAAATTTTCCGCTGTCTTTCTCTCTCGCTCTCTTTCTCTCAATGTTTACTAAGTTTTTGCATTCTCTCCTCGCATTTATTCTTCTTACATACATCTTTCATTCACTTTCATACCTTCTTTCACTCAAATATTCTCTCGTCATTAAAATATGTTTCATAGTATCAAATACACAAACATTATATATATATACACTAAACGATTGACTGAATTTTAACAGTAATCACGCCAAATGACTGTGCGTTTTGTTTGCACGCGTCATGTCTGTACATAATATACATAGTTATGAGGATGGTTTGTTACCGATCCTGTCATAGTAACTTACTAATAATTTGGTGTGCTGACCTAAATTACCCTAAAGGGAAATAATCTAATACTACTTTCATTTAAGAAAAATGGGTTAATTACCTTAAAGTGTTATTTATGAAAAAGATGATATTAATTCCTAAATGGTCGGGTTAGTTTGGAAATGATATTTTAGATACATGGATGTATAAATCATTATAATTATACGGTAATAAAGTAATATAATATCTAACAATTGTATTTCTATAATTGATGTTCTAATAAATGGGTTATTAATTACATGATGGTGATTTCTAACTAACAAATAAGAAAATAAAGTTATATATGCATTTAAATAATTTGCAATTGAATAATTAATAGAAAAATGAAGTTATAGGTACTGTTCATAAAATAATAATATACATATATCACAGTTACATTTCTATATCTAATTACACTAAATCGATCGTCCTCCTCTGCGTTGTGAAGATGGAGCAATACTCTTTGTAGACTATTCTAAAATAGCTCATTCCGGCAAAGTCTCTTATGCTCTCCTTCAAGGATAGTTGCCTACTATCTTATGTAGGTCCATAGTTCACACCTGAATGTTATTCTAGCTTATGTGTGTGTCAGCGCATGTTAATTCTGCAATTCAGGGTCTTGGCGTTGGTCCACTATATTCTGTGTTTGTTACACTTCTCATAGCACTGTTATATTCGCACAGGTTATATATCTGGCGATGATAACGCACTTACGACATGTCTTAATCACCACATACGGCACTGAGTTATGTAACATTACAGTGTCACTGTTTCTGGTGGTGTATGGTCGATCCCTTCCTGCAAATCAGGTATCTGAATGGATGATGGACGACTCAAAATGTCTGCCACTGTATTTAATCTCCCTTTTAAGTGCTGGATAGTAAAATTGTAATTTTGGAGAATCAAAGCCCACCTGTAAATTCTATTGTTGGTAGGATGTCCAGACTGCATCACAGACAACGGAGAGTTATCGGATTGGATTACAAACTGTGCTCCTGCCAAAAATCTATGAAACTTTCTCACGCAATAGATCAAACTGAGGCCCTCCAATTCTGATGCTGAGTATTTTGATTCAGCAGGAGTAATCTTGCGACTTACGTACATTACGGGGTGGAACGTCCCGTCGTAGAACTGTCCTAGTATTCCAGATATGGATATGGCACTCGCATCTGTGCGTAAGAAATAAGTGAGTTTTGGGTTAGGCATACGAAGGATAGGTGGAACGCTGAAAAGATGTTTCAATTTTGATAACGCACTAATTAATCCTGCATCTTTTACAGATAATTTAGCCGAAGCTTTTAAGATGTTAGAAAAAACACTGGTGATTTCCGCCAGATTTGGAATGAATTTACTATAGTAGTTTACCAGACCCAGTAAACTTCGGACCTGTTTCTTGGTCGTTGGCATTGTTAAATTCAGAATCTTAGTGACGATTCTGTCATCAGTTTTCAATTGGCCCCTGCAGATGGTATGACCCAGGAAGTCAATTTGTTCCGTGCCCAACTCTACTTTGGACGGCTTCTCTGTGAGCCCAAACAATTGCAACCTGTCGAAGACTTGTCGACGTTTCAGTAAGGTGTTTTGTCCTGTCTTCGGTGTGACTGCATATGTTATTTATATCAGTCGAAATACTGGTCGCAGTTGAATCTACCGTAGGAAGTGGTAATTTCATCTTGTCCTCGTGTGTCTCGTACAATATTGTTGTGGTGCTAGCTGTGTGTGCTGTTATCTGGCTAAGTGTATTTGCGTTGTCGCTGTCGTGTGTCGCCCTATCTAGTGAAGTTGTGTTGTGTATGTCTGTCGTCTCATTGCTTGGTGTTGGTGCAATTTGTTCGTCTGTCTGTTGTTCTTGTCGTAAAAAGTATGGTTTCAGTATGTTGATATGAAATATCTCTAAGTGTCCTTTTATCGATATTTCATGATCGCCATCTGATATTTTATGTTCAACGATGAGAGGCTCTTGCCAAGATGTTAGTGACATATGTTTCTCAGGTAGTCGAATCACAACCTTCTGGTTTGGTTTAAGGTGAATCGTTTTCGCACCCTTATTTGGATAGTTGTGGTTTCCATTACTCGACACCTGCATTAGGGGTCCAGCAATATCGACCGCTATACTATCAAGTGGTCTAGATGCTATTACTGACCGTTGCACTTCGGCCTTTACATGATTTTTCTTTCGTACACGATGTTGACAAACAGTACAAGAGCGACAGAAAGATTTTATGTCCGAACTGAATTTCGGCCAGTAAAGTTGTGATAGAATTCTGGCTCGCGTTTTATGATAGCCCAAATGTTCAGCAAACGGTGATTCATGTGCGCTTTTTAGCACATTTTGTCGGTATGTTATAGGTAACACCGTCTGCTGAATTTCATGGTTATTATATGTATAATAACGCATGAGAATTCCGTTAACCTTTGTAAAGTACCAGGAAGAATTTTTAGAAACTTTCTTTCGCTCACACAACAAGTTAAAATACGGTGTGATTGTTTGGTCGGTGCTTTGTGCCTCGATCAACTTTTGTCGAGTAGTGTTGGTATCTGCACCACTTGGTGTTAATAGCTGTAGCGTTTCACTTTGTAAGTCAGTATAGTTTGTTTCTGTATCTGACTTAGTTACAGCGTTGGCCATGTGTGTCTCTTTCCAGGTTTTTATGTTGTCGTCTGTACATTCTTTCAATGCATCTAGGCATCCCAAAATAAGATCCGTACATGGATCTTGGAGGATAGCGCACGTAAATGTGCCGGTAAGGAACGGGGTATTGATATGCGCTTTTGCCAGTGGATATTTCTCGATGGTTCCAGAGAAAGTACGGCATTTGACAAATTCACCCGTATAATCTTCTGGTCTAGCAAGTTCTCTCCTTAACCCCAGTATAGTGCTCCCGCTATCAACTAAGCATTGGCATGGTTGCCCATTGACCAGTGCATCGTAGAACTTAAGTTTACCTCTGGAGGCACATGCTGCGTTAGCTTCTTCATTTGAACATGATATTACGTGTCCACATTTTAATCTCCCATCCGCATGAAACTGATGGCATACTTTACATTTCTTAAAGTCTAAAATATCGGTTGCTAATGATACACTCTGACATTCATTCGTTGGCAATACATTCACAAGTTCTGGATCAATGTCACTCTCATCGTCTGATGATGTATCGATGAGTGCTGCATTGTTTGCCTTCATTCTCTGTCTCCCAAGACACCTGTTGCTATAGTGGCCATAACTTGAACAAAAATAACATTTTACAGCACGTTTAAAGGATGATCTTCTGCTTTCTTGCTTCTTTAACACTGCTTCTAGGTGTGATGGATATGTGGGGTTCTTATCACACATCGAATAAGCCGGATGAAAAAGATTGCAATAATTACATCGAGGTGGTTTCTGATATGGTTTGTCCTTCTTACGGTAATCTTTCTGATTGTAGGATCTATCAGGAACTTTACCTGCAAAGGCTGTAATTTCTGTGTCATGTGATGTAGTTTTAAATATGTCCCGATTAGATGAAAAATAAGCTGACCCCCGTTTCTCTAATTGTTGAATGGACTCAATGTCTGACTGTTGTAAAAATTTTGCAAAAGGGGTAGGAACAGTAGAAACGACTTTGTCCATTACCATCAGCTCTTCTAGTTTTTCATAGCTGTTACCTACTTTAGCCGCTCTAGTCCACTTTTTAAATGTGCTCTGCACGTTAGAGATGTAGTCTAAAAAGGTTTCAGTTGCTTTTGGCCTAATCTGTGAGAATTGAATTTGGTACCCAGTAGCGTCCAAAAGAAAATGTTGCATTATCCTATCGTGTATGTATTGATAATTGTTTCTAAGCTCTGTAGGTATGGATTCTATTACTTTTAAAGGCTCCCCACTCAGGTTCCTCATGTAAATCATTGCCCAATCCTCTAAAGGTATTTTCTGTGTTTTTAGTTGGAATTCTATATTTTCAGTCCATGCGCTGATTGAATCACCTACACTGTATGGTTTGATAAGGCCCTTGTACTTACTAAATTTGTTCTGTTCTTCTTGGTTCTTTTGTTTGCTAGAGGCTATTTGTATGTTAGAATCTACCTCCATTTCCTTCATCTTTAGTCTAGTTTCTGAATCTACTTGTATCTGCTTTTGTTTGGTGGCTTCCTCTGCTTGTTTATTGGCATGCTCTAAGTCTAACTGTTTTTGTTTGGTAGCCTCCTCGATCTCTTTCATTTCTTTTTGATGTTGCCTTTCTAATGCTCTTTCATCTCTGTCAAGAGCAGCTTTTCTTTCTGTTTCTTCTCTCTGTAGAGCAATTTTCCTTTCTGTTTCTTCTCTCTGTCGAGCTATTTCTTCTTTATATTTTTGATCAGCCCATTTTTCTAGCTTATCTCCAGTGTGGCCCATTGCGATGCCCGCCTGGATACATTCATTTAGTGACGCCATTTTGTGGCGTAATGTTAGTTCAAAAAATAATACAATAATATTCATACAATAGTTTATAATAATGTGTTAGTAAGTGTACATCCTTTTACTGAAAAAGAAGATGCATGATTAAATTAGAGCATACCAAAATATTCGGAAAATATACTCATCTAATTCTTTGGAAAGTACGGTACTGGGATGTTCCACCGCTATCTTTCACACTTACACACTGGTTTGACTTGATCACACAAGGGCTGCTTCTGGTTAGTAGAGCAGCAAAAATTAGATACAAGCTTAAGTTGTCAATACAAGCTCATATTTCATCATATTTCATCAATTATTTCATATTCCATTAAGTTGTCAATACAATCTCATATTTCATGCGAATGATGAATGAAAATGTGATAAATAGTGATAAATGGTATTAATGGATGAATGATATGATCGTCTGAATGATTGTTAGATGATAAGTGAGATGATTAGTCGTATGGCCGTCGATGTCGTCTTGTCTTCGCTGCTTGACTCTGGCGTAACTTCGTTCTAGGCTGCAGTTCGTCGCTAATCTATTTACTGACTTTGTAGAATGGTGACATTGATGGCTGTATCACATGCAATGAAATGTACACGGTGATTACGATGGTAATGTTCACAGATGATTTTATACATTTCATTTGCTTTTAGTATAATAACACACTTTCTAAATTAATATTTGTAGAATTTCACACTTTAGCGATTTAATTTGCTTCAATTGTGGTTGACATTTCACAAATTGCTGATCGTAAAGTTTATCACAACAAAAAAATTATTTATGGCATGTATAGAAACAAATTTGCATTACTTTGAAATATATCACAAAGCAATGATGTTGAATCGTGCAATGAACTGATGTTGGTTCAGACTTTTGTAATATCAATCGATAGCTAGCGTTCGTTCAGTGGTTTATCATACCACTTGCCTGCTGGCGTTAATTGTTAGTTGAATATTACAACAAATGCCTGCTCAGAAGCGTTGCTTCACTGTAATCTGACAGCAATTGTGCTGCTGGCGTTGGTTCACTGTGTTCTGACACCAATTCGGGGTCTTGCCTGTCAGCGACTTGTGCGCTGCAGATTCTCAAGACTCCCCTACTTTCGCACCGCACGAAATAACAACTCGTGACATTTGCGAAAGGAATGCAATTTATTCAGAGCCGACATTTGAATGGCTCTACGAGCGTTGTACTTCATCATCATATACAACATGAATGCATTAACGTGATGATAGATGATGCTAGTATTTCACAATCTAAATGAACAGCCCTATGTTTGCCTATTGCCTAGAAACTATAGCGTTGGTCAAGGATACGTCTGCTCTCTCTACCGTCTCCAGTCAGTCTGTCCACACGCTACACATTGCGTGGACAAGCACGGACACTCTCCTCCGTGCAGTAGCTATTATTGCGTGCATGGTCTTGCCAGCACGCTGGCTTGTGAGTTCGAGTAACCTGGCACTTCACGGTTATTCGTAAGGACAAGCTTGGGGAAAGCCCTCGCTCAGCTGTACTCGTTTACCTCTGGTCTGACACAAATGTGTCTCCTAGTGAGGCTATTAATAGTACTCTGTGTCTCTCCTGTCTGGTGTCACCCTACTAGACTATTGTAACTAATATCGCCTTTGTAAGGCCTTATTGGAGATCCTGACATCGTTCATCCGGAGTTTTTTTTTCGGATGTGATTGCGTTGTGCCTGTTTACAGCAGAGCTGCGTTCTTGCGCCGTTAGGCCGACACATCCGACTTCTGCGGGCATTTGTTGACCGGGTTAACCTTCCCGGGGGTTTCTTAGGACGTTTGACTCTCACTGTTGTGGTGTTATCCCCCATCCCAGCTGGTCCATATAGAACAGCCAAAGATCCTGGTCAGCCCTCAAGGGAAGGCAGGGGCACACCATGTGCATTCCCCAGCCATCCAAGGAGGCTTCCATACTTGCAGAGCCGATACATAGCGCTCTGGTACTGGGCTCACCCAAGGAATCGTCACGTCCTGCACATGGCTGCTTAGCCTCACTTCCGTATATTGGGCCTTCCGTTCACAATAGGCTGTTCTTCCGGAAACCAGAAGTATGCAGTCTGCAGATGACATCCACACAGTGAGCTTTCGATTCGGACTTTCCATGTAATGGATTTGCTAGCCAAGCAATATTCCATTTCGTGCCACTAGGACACTTTTCCACCTTTTATGAAGCCCACACAGTGGGCTTTTGATTCAGACTTTCCACGTAATGGATTTGCTATCCAAGCAATATTCCATTTCGTGCCACTAGGACACTTTTCCACCTTTTATGAAGCCCACACAGTGGGCTTTTGATTCGGACTTTCCACGTAATGGATTTGCTATCCAAGCAATATTCCATTTTATGCCTCTGGGTCTTCATGCACCTTTAAATGTCAACCTGTATATAGTTAAAGTAATCTGCGGTCAACTTTAGCTTGTTGATATCTCCATAGAGCTTGTCCTCAAATGAAGCAGGTGTGGGCCAAAATATCTTTCTCTGTTCTGCATACGTTGGGCAATCCTGCAGCAAATGTTTTGCTGTCATTTTTCCAGTTCTACAATTACATTCATCGGTATCTCCTATCTTTAGTTTATTGAACAAGTGGATATTTCAGCCTGTTATGTCCTGTGCGGAGTCTGAAGATTGCTACTTGTTCTCTTCGGTCGAGTTTGTAATATGCATCATCCTTCTGATGGCCTGGATGCTCTGATTCCCATTTGGTTCTATAAGTGCTTTTTATCAACGTCTTTGCCTCATTATAGGTTATGTCTATGTCAGGCTGTGGTAGTCGTCCGCCCTCTTTTGCCAGTCTGTCAGCCTCTTCGTTTCCAGGTATACTGCAATGTGATGGGATCCACTGTATTACAACTTTTTTGGATTTCTGGCATAGACCATGGAGTGCTGCTCTTAGGTCAGTTAGTTCTGTGCTGTTATTGCTCTTCAGTATTGAGACAGCTGACTTTGCATCTGTGAAGATAGCTATTTGCTTCTCTTTATTTTCCTCCATTAGGAGCATTTCTGCTGCAGTTTTTAGAGCCTCTACCTCCGCTTTGAAGTTACTTGAAAATGTTCCAGTTGCCATTGAATGTGTTTTTTTCACTCCATTTTTTAAATTTAGGAGAATTCCTCCTCCTCCATTCTCTATTGAATTTTTGGCTGATCCATCTGTATATGCATGGGTCCAACTCCTGCTTGGGTAATGTTCTTTTATGTAGTTTAGGGTTATTTCTCTTCTTTCGGTTTCATGCTGAGTGTTCTTTTTCTCAATACCAGGAATGTTTTCTATCATCTCAGGCAGTTGCTGCTGTCTCCAAGCTGGGAACTTGTGTGCATTGTGTATGGGCTTGACTGTTGATATGTTAAGAATAGGATCTGCCCTAATCCTTCGTTTTGCAGTTTCTACAAAGTTGCTACGCTTCAGTCTTCCCTTTCCAAAACCATTAAATCTGTTGTCCATAGGGTGGTCTGTCAATCTTCTAAATTTTTCTGCTTGTTGCTGGGCTCTGCTATCTCTTCTATCCTCCATTGGTTGTAAACAAGTGATCTTTTCTAGTTCATTAATAGGCGTTGTCTTCAGGCTTCCAGTTATGATTCGCATTCCTTGGTTTTGGACTCTACTTATTTTGTTAAAGTTTGACTTAGCTGCTGTTGCCCAAGCTGCAATGCCATATTCCAGTACTGGCCTCACCCGTCCAGTATATAACTTCTTGAGAACTTTCTCATCTGCTCCCCACGTTGTACCAGCAAGCTTTTTCATGATTGCCATTCTCTGCCTTGCTCTTGTTCGATTTTTCTCAACCTGTGTCTTCCATGTCAGGCGACGATCAAAGGTGACTCCTAGATAGTTTGGATTTTCTTCATGGCGCAATATTTTTCCATTCAATACCAGCTTAGGTTGCTGAGGTTTATTTGAGAGGGAGAACACTGTGCATGTTGTTTTCTCCTCACTTATCTTCACTAGCCATGATTTTGACCAGTCCTCTAGCGCTAATAAGGCTTGCTGTATTCTGCTGTTAGCTGTACTAATATATTCTTCAGATGTCCATATGGCTAGGTCATCTGCAAAGGAGGATGTGTGTACTCTGGCTGGAAAATTTTCTGTGATGTCATTTATATATGCTAGGAATAATGTTGGTGAAAGAACTCCTTCCTTGGGGGACACCTTGCTCCAGCAGCATCATTTTGCTTGTTTGTCCTTGTACTTTTGTCCTGGCAGTTCTGTTCTCAAGGTAGTGGCTGATCCATTTATACATTTTTCCACAAACATGCTTGTTTTGCAGTTTTACTTTCAGTCCTTCCTTCCATACTTTATCAAATGCTTTTTCTAAATCTATCCAGACTGCTAGTGTGTGCTTTTTCTCTTGGAAGGCATCCTCTATTTCCTGAGCTATATAGGTTATTTGATCTTCAGTGGCATCTGTACTTTCTGAATCCTGCTTGGTGTGGTGTTAAGAGTTTGTTTTCTTCCAGATGCCATGTTAGCCTGCCATTGATAATGCGTTCCATTAATTTTCCTACACAGCTAAGTAGACTGATAGGTCGATAGCCATTTGGTTCTTCCAGGTCTTTTCCTTTCTTTGGGACTGGTATTAGTATAGCTTCCTTCCATGCCTGTGGGACTATTCCTCTCTTCCAGCTGTTATTTAGGACTGCTAGTAGTTTCTTCTTTGCCTTGGTGCCTAGTCCTATTAGCATTTCATTTGTGATTCCATCCTTTCCTGGTGATTTCTTCTTTTTTAGGGTATTCATTGCCTGTTCCATTTCTTCCATTGTTAGATTTGTCCATCATATATTCTGCTGCTGTCTCTGTATTTCTATGATATATCTGTTTGTCTTTGATTGCTTTCTTCTGTTCAGTTGTAATATCAATGTGGTTTGCATTTGCATAGTGTTCCATTAGTGCATTTGCAGCCTTTTTTCCTGTAAGCAAGGCATTTCCTTGTTTAATTGTTATTTGTTTGTTTCTAGGTCCTTCATTGTTCATGGCTTTCACTAGTTTCCATAGTTTGTTTCCACCCTGTCAAAATTCAGGTTTTCTGTTTTTTCCCTCCAACGATCTCTTGTTGTTTGATTTACTGTTCTTTTATATTTTGCTGAGATGGCTTTGAGAGAGGTATTCGCTTCAATTGTTTGTTCTCTCTCTGCTGTCTTCCTGGCATCTTCAACTTTGTCCTCCAAACTTTGTAGTTCTTCAGTCCAGTATGGTTTGTAATTTTTCCTCGCTCCTCTAGGAATGGATTCAGTGGCTGCCTGTATTATCGCTCTGTTTAGACTTTCCACCATTTGCTTTATGTTGCCATATCGTGTATTTATGTTTTCACAATATTTGTCTGTTAGTATGGCAAATCTGTCCCAATCTGCTCGTTTGTAATTCCAGCGGGGCAAGGGCTTTTGCTCCTGTGGAACATACTCCCTATTCATTACAAGCTTGATTGGTCTGTGGTCACTACCTGCTAATTGGTCCAGCACATGGCGATCGATTTTGTGGAGGATGTCTCCTGTGCAGAAAGCTAAGTCTGGAGTAGAAGTGGTAAGCCATCTTCTGGAGTAGAAGCTCGGTGTGTCATCCGCTTTGTTGAGTAGATGGAGATTTTAGTCTATTTCCCAGTCCTCCAATTCATCTCCTCTTTTGTCAGTATCTGGGTATCCCCATCTTTCTGAACGGCTATTAAAGTCTCCGACAATAATGCAGTTTGTGTCGGTTATTTTCATGTTTGAGAGTGTAAGGTCCTTATCTGCTGGGCTATACAGATTGTAGATTCTTATTTTCACGTCCTTTATCATTATATCAACACCTATAATGTCTGTTTGGTTGTCAGAGATCACAGATACTTCGCTGCAAGGTATTGTATTTCGTGTAAGTATTAGAACTCCTCCTTTGTGTCCTTCGCGGTCGAAACGTGTGGCCTGATATCCTCTGACTGAGAATTTGTGATTGGCGTTGAGGTGTGTCTCTTGAATGCATGCCACATCTATTCTATCTTTATGAAGACGCTGTGTTAGGGAGTCTTTCTTCTTGTAAACTCCTTCGGCATTCCACTGTAGTATGTTGAGTGTCCGGGGTATTTGGTCAATAGCTCTTAACCTACTCCTCTGTGCCTTGACTCCACAGCACAGGGGAAGGTGACCACCAGTAGTCATGGGTGGACCCCCTCGAGGCAGGGGGCCCGGCACTATCGCCGCCTGATGGGACTTCACGGGATTAGCACCATAATGATTAATTTTGATTTGTGAAGTTGAACAGTTCGTAACCATTAATGTTAAAAATATGCGCAAGGCGATTTCTACATTTGGAAAAGCACACTCGATGTTGTCTCTAACTATTACTTTGTAGAGTTCTGCATGACTGAACGTGTTGTTGTCAGATTTTGATGCACGAAACTTGTGGCGAATATATGAGTGGAACTGTTGTAGTTCAGTATATAAATTATTGTTCAGATCTTCAGGATAAGCATTTATTAGTCCTTCACAACACTGAGATGTTTGTGGTACATCGACCAAACAAGAAAATCGAACTGCTAGATCATTATATACCTGTCCTCGTCTACTCATCTCTGTCTCAAGTTTGTCAACAATGGTGTAGAAAGCAGATATATGAAATTTGTCTATGGCATTCTGAGATACCTCAGGGGCATCACCATCAATGACCACTGTCTTTCGTTTACGATTACGGGTCACATGACCACGCTCAGCTATAGTACAAATAACCGCTACTGCTCGCCTCAAAACGTGTTCCCAGTAAATGTACTCTTCATTTATTTGCTCTTCTAGCTTTTGTAGTAGACCCGAGCCTTGTCTACGAGCTAGGTATGTTAACATGCAGTCTTTATGAGCAGCGCTTTGTTCATGATTATCAACTTGAATGTTATTTTTCCAGTCACTGAACCCATTTTTATCAGCCAAACTTGTGGACCCTTTAGAAGCAAAAAGTTTACAAACAAAGCAGTACACAGATCCTGTGGATGGTGAATACAATAACCATTCTCTCCTGTACTGCTCACCATTTGCTTTTGTGCCATAGAAGAGTTTTTGAGAACAATATCTTGTTATTTTTCCTTCAGCATAAATACGGCAAGATTTATCAAAGGGACCATAATGATGCTGACAGTTAGTGGGCCCACAGTCAACCCAGTAAGCCACATCATCAGCCGAGAAGTCAATCCACAGTCCTGGTGTCATTATCCCCCATTGTTGTGCCGCGGCGTTCTTACGCGCGCCAGGCAAACCACAGTTACCCATCCACAGGTTCGCTGGTGAGTTAGAGTAACCGACAGCGGCCAGGCGAGTGCAAGTGTGATGCACGCAATTCCCCTGGACTCGATCCCACAGGGCAAGTGCTCAGAGCGAGGAACGGCAGACGAGGCTTGGGTATTCGAACCGGACAGACGCTGTATGAGAGAGGCTTGTATTGTTCCTGTGCCCAAATGTCGATTGCTTGTATCTCTTGTGAGAAGATGGAAGACTGTGTGGCTGTGGTGTAAGTCTGTGAGTGGATTGATTCATCGACTGTATGTATTATTGTATTCACATCATGCCGGCAACATGCCGAAGTAGATTGTGTTACATGTGAAGTGTAAATAAACTATTGAACTTAGTGTTACCGGGTGTCCAGTCAGATCATTCTGTGACTGTGTATGTCTCGCATATGTTAGGTTAAGCGAGCCAGATTCATCCTTAAATGTGAAAACCTGACACCTGGATCTACTGCTTGATTTATTTTATCATCTTCATCTTTATCATCATCATCAGCAGACTGAAGTGGGTCACCACAAATTTCATTTTCAAGCACTAATGCAGTGTCTGGATTTGCAGAACAGCCTATAGTAGACTTATCAAGAGGGTTGATAGTGTCAGTAAAATTCTGTTCCACCTGTTGCTTAACCGAAACTAAATAATTCGTTAATTTTCTGCTCTTAGCTTTTACAACTGAAACAGTATGCTCTTTTTGTTTAGCTAGTTTTCTCTTTTGTGCACCACTTAACTGAACACGTTTCATCATGGGGTCTGAATCTGAAAAAAAGTATGTGAAAAGCTGTAAATGAAAAATGAATAAATAATATAATCAATATAAGTGGGTATGCTAAGGTATCATTTTCCGATTATTCATAATTACAGTTTTTAAAACGAAAATGTATTTACATAAATATTAGAAAATTATGCAAAATAAGGCTAAGGAATAATATGCTTAGGCCCCTATCAATAATTGCTTTATCAAAAACGATAAAAGCATATTTAAAGTGCAGTAATTAACTCCTTCAACGCTAACTACCAATAGACGTCTGTATATATACATATGTATATATATATATATATATATATATATATATATATATATATATATATATATATATATATATATATATGTATGTGTGTGTGTGTGTGTGTGTGTGTGTATATATATATATATATATATATATATATATATATATATATATATATATATATATATATATATATATATATATATATATTAGATTTTTTAGGATTTAAAACCCTTAGATGAAAACGAAAACGAAAGTAAAAAGTGTAACCATTAACCTTACCTTCGTCAAATCAAGTTTTGCTGTGTAAGCTAAATTAGTAATATCTACATCAGTAAGTAGTTTATACAAATGTTCGAAAATGCAAAGTAGTTCTAAGCCGTTATGCAAATGTACAGTCATTCAATGACACGTCGACAAATTAGCACTTTTCACAATTGTTTTCACTAGCAGACCAAAACGGAAGTGAATTTGTCGCTACGCATTAGTGCGTTACGTAGCACAAACATATCCCAGAAAAGTAAAAAAATAGCACACAAAAAAACCTTGAAGAAAAATAACAAAAAATAGCAAAAAAAAAAAACAGGGTGGGGTTTTACCCCCGGGTTGTGGGACCAAGGTTAAATAATGTGCGATTCAATATTACATTTGCGATTTGCTTATGCCATGCAATTACGCTACCGGGACAATATACACATTTTTCTTGAGGACTTGTGGTGCCCCCCAAATGCTTGGTGCCCTAGGCACGTGCCTTGTTTGCCTAATGGTTAATCCATCCCTGCATACACCTGACCATACACTCCCGCTATCCATTTCTAATAGCATTTTGTGCTGATCCATCAGTGTAGACAGATCCAGAGGACCCGTGGATATTCTTCAAGGAAACTGATATTGGCTGTTCTGCGTTGTACACTGTTCTGTTCTTTGAGTCTTCTGTTCTTTTCTGTCAAGTATTGCTGTCACATTTGTCTGGATTTGTACTGGTAATCTATGTTCCTTTTTCCGCGGAGTTCGTTCTGCGGGAGTTTCCACGGAGATACCAACTGCGTACAGATCTATGGTTTGTCTGCAGAGTCTTTTGGCCTGGTGGATAAAAGTGCTTCTTGCATTGTATGTGTCTCTTGGTCTCATCCTAGGTTATATCTGTATCGGCTGAGATAGTCGTCTACATTCCTGTGCATATAGCATATTAAATTATGTATGTAGTGTTTGTCGTTATCCTTCTATTATTCCACATCCATGTGTCATATGAACGATTTATAATGTACAATCATATTACATTATAAATGTTGCTGAACGTGTTGCCTGGAGGGCAAACATCAGAAATGGAATAAAGACAAAGGACAACATTATTGCAGATAAGTCACACACCGAGCGTGTGAGACGTAAGATAGTGCATGATGGTGGAAATGACCACGTGTTCACATGCACCCACTGTGAACGAACATTTACAGCGCGAATTTGCCTTATCAGTCACATTCGCTGCCGCCATAGGTGAAAGTTATTATGCCTTTTTAAAGCACAAACTATCGTCTGTCAAGACGGCAAGGTGCCAATGATAAATGTAGTGTGTGTCGTTATGCTTTGATCAATCCACTCCAAGGTGTCATATTAAGGATTCATTATGTACAGTCATATTGTTCTATGTCCTGCAGATCAGTCGCGGGATCGTGAGACTTCACAGTGTCTATCAAAAGACCAGAACAGCGCTACCTGTCTACACGTTTGAAGAGAACAGATACAGCCGTGACAATAAGTGGGAGTGTGTCTGTACAATACACTTTCCCATTACGAATACTACAGGTACTTTATACATCTGTTTAAACAATTGTGTGTGTGTGTGTGTGTGTGTGTGTGTGTGTGTGTGTGTGTGTGTATTTGGGCGGGTTTGGAAGGTGGGGGTGTAGATAAGTAGGAGGTAAGTAGGTAGGTAGTGCCACATAACGGAACACGCGCCACCAAGTATAAAGAAGAGACCTTACTGGATTTTCCCAGACAGTCACAAAACTGGACGACAAATATGAGAAACCAAGGAAAGGAAAACAACGTCATTGGACGGCAACGGAAGACGCTGTGAATTTGTGGATTCGAAAGGATGTGTTTATAAAAGGCTCCGTGTGAAGGTGACACCTGGAGGCGGTAATTTCGTGATGAAGCAGCTGGGAGTCCGGAGAGGAATGTATTAAAGACAACACAACAGTAGAAAGACCGGGTGCGGATACCTAGACTTTTATTTAATCAGTTGAACTGAGGATTTGGATAATTAGGCCTCAAGGGCAGCGAGCTGGACTCGGAGCTCGTAGGTAGATGTTATTTAAGTGAGCGCCGATCCTGCGTATAGGGATCAGCTCACGTTTCTACAAGAGTTATATCCTTTGTCCTGCGGCGGAATAAACGTACGTCTGAAAATCGTTTACTCGACTTGAGTCTGCCATATGTTCATGATCCGGTTGGTAAGATAGAACATGTTTTGTTGTTCTGATCTGTTTTTGACGAGTTCAATTTGAGTTGCTTTGAGTGTACGGTCCCGTTGGATTTAGAGGACAGGCACTTCGAGACACGTGGGGGCTCGTCCGGGATTAGAACCCGGGACCTCTCGTAACTATATAGTTATTAGAGAACTTAATAAATTATTTAGTTTAAATATTTATTTTTGTTGAATCAGAATATTATATTATATTGCTGATTTAGTTTCTTAGAAGTCCCGAATAGTTGCAATGTCTCATTCTTCACAAGTCTATATCTATATTGAAGATCTACAAGATTTTATTTAGTCAATCTTCTGTGAGACATTCTCAGTCGATTATAATTAATAGAAAGGCAGATCTTTGTTATAAGTTAATTAGTTATATATATATTAATGTTATGTTCTTTCATAAGTTATTAAGAAATTCGATAAAGATATATTCAGATAGCGCCGAATTGAGGGAGCAATGCTATAAGAATCAACTAAATATTAATTATTATTAATAGATTATTATTACAAATAGAATTTAGTTAAGTGGGTACATATGTTACCGATTTTCGATTGACAGCGTGAGTGAAGGGAATATTCAGAATAAGAACTTCACAAGAGATGTGTGATGGGAACATTCATTGTGCATTCAATGGCCAAACCAAGTATTTTGTTTTGTATTGTCACACTAACTTTGAACAGTATATGATTGTGTTAATAATGGTTATTCATTAATTGATTGTTGAATTCAAATAATTAGAATTATTAAGAAGTAATTGTAAATTAGTATTAATATGGTATGGGTATTAATATAAATATTGAATTATATGATATTAATTATTTACTTACATTAACAATGTTGTTGGATTAATTAATATTATATTAGATGGATTAAGCTGCACAGAAGGAGCAAAAGTATAGATACAATCAAGCGACATTCTTAAGATATCCACAGGAAAAGGATCAATGGATTCTCAAGGCGGAAAGCGTATAAGTCACCCTACCCATGGAGATAAATTTCAGGAAAAGAAATAGATGTATGGTACCAAACAAGGACAACAAGGATCAACTACAACAAAAATGGTTACATGGAATACCTCATTATTACCCTCGTCCTAAACTCATGGTAATACCTAGAGTTAGGACACACTTGTCTATTATGACAAGGTAGGGACTAATATGTTTATTAGTTGGTCTGATTGCCCATGATCAGCCACACGACGTCCAACGGAGGGTTTGGACAGGTGGGCGTGCCCGTTATGTAGCTTTATTTTTTTTTAAGGGTAGATAAGGGGGTAAAACCAAGTGCTATTCAGTTGTAGTTAAAATTGTTGTGATAGTCGTACAGATATACAGATATAAAGAAAAAAATTATAAATAATTTTTTTTTATCTGGGAGGAGGCATTATGCCACATAACGGAACACGCGCCACCAAGTATAAAGAAGAGACCTTACTGGATTTTCCCAGACAGTCACAAAACTGGACGACAAATATGAGAAACCAAGGAAAGGAAAACAACGTCATTGGACGGCAACGGAAGACGCTGTGAATTCGTGTATTCGAAAGGATATGTTTATAAAAGGCTCCGTGTGAAGGTGACACCTGGAGGCGGTAATTTCATGATGAAGCAGCTGGGAGTCCGGAGAGGAATGTGTTAAAGACAACATAACAGTAGAAAGACCGGGTGTAGATACCTAAACTTTTATTTAATCAGTTGAACTGAGGATTTGGATAATTAGGCCTCAAGGGCAGCGAGCTGGACTCGGAGCTCGTAGGTAGATGTTATTTAAGTGAGCGCCGATCCTGCGTATAGGGATCAGCTCACGTTTCTACAAGAGTTATATCCTTTGTCCTGCGGCGGAATAAACGTACGTCTGAAAATCGTTTACTCGACTTGAGTCTGCCATATGTTTATGATCCGGTTGGTAAGATAGAACATGTTTTGTTGTTCTGATCTGTTTTTGACGAGTTCAATTTGAGTTGCTTTGAGTGTACGGTCCCGTTGGATTTAGAGGACAGGCACTTCGAGACAGGTAGGTATGGAGGTAGGTAGGTAGGTAGGTAGGTAGGTAGGTTGGTTGGTTGGTTTCACGTTAATAGAAGCAAATTAAAACTGATGGGAACAGAAATAAATTAACTTACTTACAAAAACCACAAGGGAAAAATCAGAAGTGCGATCAGAGAAATCGGAGAATATATGAAACAGAATGGAACATTTCTAGTTGCATGGAAACTTGGAGAAATGTTCAGATACATCAAGACATTTAAGGCGAATTCAGACTAAGCTTCCATGTAATAAATCATACACATCTGGCAATGCTTTAACAGAAATAACGATACACTAGAAAGATGGAATGAGTACTACACAGAAATGTATAAAGATATAACAAGTAATACCGATAATCTTGAAAGCGGTGAAAAATAACCAGAGCCTTTTAGAGGAGTTAAAATGAGCAATAGAAAGTATGACAAAGAGAAAATAACCAGGTTGTGACATCATTTCATCATGTGCCATGCCCACCAGAATCGTGATCCGCTCTTTTCTTTCTTGTCTCGACCATGCCACGTGGCCAAGCCATCATGATATTTACTTCTCTGCCTTTCCCTTTTCCCCTCAATATTCAGTTCAGTTCAGTTATCAGTTGGGGCATCTTCATTGCACTCCGGACAGGCCCATAGGTGCTCAGATCCTCCCCCCAGCATATGTATCAGCGTCCGGTGGCTAATAGTGCCAGTTCTGTGTTGGTTGACGAGGCGCCTTGTTTTCCCGATGTACCTCTCGGGTCTGGCCGTGCCAATTCTTACTCCCAAGTCTTTCATCCTGGACAGCGATGTGGATTCACTGACATCACAGTCTTCTGTTACATATTCCCCTCAATATTGTCAGTTGTCACCAAGTTCTCTAGTTTATTTCTAATGTGACCAAAAATCTTTACTGTCTACGTTTTACATTCTCTAATCAGTTTACGATTTTAATTCTTTTTTTTTTTTACTTGTAGGACCTGCTCGTTGGCTTTTCTATGTATCCATGGTAATCTGTACATGTTCCTCAAAAACTAATATTAGATGTCATTAGATTTTTTTTTTTCCAGCTTGCTGCTCATTGTCCGCGTTTCACATCCATACAAAATTATAGGTTCTATGTCGCACCTCAACACTCTTTTTTTTCTTTTTCCCACAGCAATTCTTGTTCTAATCTCATCAAGGCACCTCCCATCAGATGTTATAACTGTTCCGAGATAGTTGTACCGATTCACTTGTTTACGAATATTTACATTTTGTCGCATATTACATTGTGGTATTTCTTTTTATTCTTACATGCGACCACAAAAACTGTCCTACAATATAATTCCCACCCTAGATGTTCACGCGGCGACATATCAAAGCAGCAACAGAAGAATAACCATCTACCATGCACAATGTTTGAATATCTTGGAGAGTGATGTTTGTCCCAAAGCATGCGACATAAACATCTATGTCTCTTTCTATAATACAGCAAAAAATGGCTGCATGGCCTTTACACAACGTTGCGATCAACCCCAACCGGAGGTTGATTTTTCTCGGCAATTTCACTTTCATTAGTTTGCCATTGTTTTCTGAACGAGAAGTCAACGGTGACGATCATCTGACTGGTGTACGCATTGAATCCCTACGTCGCCATCAGCGTACCGGAAGTTTAAAGCAAGTGCATTACACCCGGCGACCATGGAGACATCCCCCGAAATACCGGAAATGGTAAATTGTGCACATACTATCGTACGTTACTACAAGAACTTATTACTTGATATTGTTTTTCCCTTCCCATCACAACAGCAAACCATGATGGTGTTGACTGCAACGCCCCGTAAAGGATATACAACTGTTTTTTTTATTTTATTAATACAAGGGAAATAATTGCATCTAGGTTGAAGTCATATGTCGGCTCTAGCAATCAAGGGGAACAATTATAGAATTCACTATATTTGTACTGACAGCTATATTGCAAGAGAAGTATATGTTTATTCCTGTAACATATTTATTTATATCTTTTATGGTATCAATTGAATGATACCATAATAAAAGCTATACACAATTTTAATACCGTTTCAAATTGTAGACAATAAGTTGTAGTATAATAAATATTGTTTAGTAAATTATTTATTTCTGTATCTGCTAGGCTGCGTCTGTCTAAACAACATTTGGAATTGCTCTGGTTTCTCTTCACAACGTATAAATTCTTCGCTCTAATTGATGTTGTTAAAATACAAGCATTAAGAATCAACCACATAGGACGCATCATCAATCATCCAGATCAACACTCGCTAGCATTATACTATATTGCAATTAGATTACACAGAATTAAGAAAATAGACAAAACAACACCGCACTATTACGGCACACTACCGCACTTCTACAGAACATGTATGCAAGCAATTCAAGGTAATGAACACTTAATACAACAGACAACCAAGCAGATATACACATATTTAGTACAACAACAAGCCCCACCACTACACCTGAGAATCAAAAGAGGATACAAATATCACATGAAAGACTACAGTTGCACCTTCACTAATTTACACAACAAACATATCACATCAAAATCCAAAGAAATAACATACAGGCTAATTTATAATATGACCCCGACAACTGAGAGGGCCGCACAAACATTCAAGCAAATAGCCCCATGCAAATTATGTAGACAAAATATTCAGGAAACAGAGGATCATCTCTTCTATGAATGCCCAGCAATCACAGCCACTAAGATTGCACTGCAACAATTAATAGAAACACACACAAACAAGAAAACTGACGCTTATAAGGCCATTTTTTTAAATACAATACCCACATCGACAAAAGACAAACACACTAAACTTCTTGTTGCACTGGCGGAGTATAGAAACGTAATATGGTCGAGTAGAAACTCGGCCACACACAATCACCAAACAATACAACCACACACACTAGCAAAGATTTTTCAACAAAAAATCGCCCAGCTATTCGCAGATTAATAAACAAGAGCCACTCCCATCAAATTTCACACTACATAACATACATGTTCAAACACACTCTCACAGTATATTTCTATACTCCGCATGTGTACCACTAAGCCCAATCATTGAGGAACAAAGCGCCAAATAACTGAATAAATGTCTTTTCTTTGTTACTGAGTCCTGTAGCCCAATCTAGACAGAACAATGGGACGGTGGCCTTTGTGAGTCAGTGGTCTTGTCGACCGAAGTTTGACCTCGGTCTGAACAGCTCTCTCTCTCTCTCTCTCTCTCTCTCTCTCTCTCTCTCTCTCTCTCTCTCTCTCTCTCTCTCTATATATATATATATATATATATATATATCGCTCTCTCTCTTTCTCCCCCCCCCCCCACCCCAAACATGAATGACTATACGCTGTATTCGCAATGTAAAAGCCTGTTTTTGTACATAATGAATGGGATATTTATGTATACGCTGAATTCGCAATGGACAACTTAACAAATTCCAATCTGTTTACGCGCGCTCTCTCTTTATCCCTCCCCCTCCTCTCCCCCTCCCCAACTCCCTCTCTCTCCCTCCCTCCGTGTTGACCGCGTTCCTGGTATCAACCCACCCCACCACAAGCAAATCCTGGGCACTTGCGATTAAGTCGAGGGCTGTCATTCAGCAATAATATTGAATCCACTTACAGGAAGTAAGCTTGCATGAGACTGCCTGCAGTGTAAAACGTGGGGCGGCTTTTGCCGTTTCGACCTTGACACCAACATTTCCTTTAATGTATATATCTTCGGTGTGGAAGAGAACGCGTGCTGTGTGTGGAAGGTTTTATAAGCGTGTGAGAAAGATGGGTTTAGAATGAACGAGCGGAAGGAATCATCACCACACCATAGTCGTTGTTGTCTCCGTCATTATCATCACCATTATCACCACCATTACCATCACCACTATCATCATCATTATCATCACCATTATCATCACTATTACCATCAATCACGTTAGAATGGGATGACTGAAAGCGTACGTCATTATCATAACTGTATATGTATGTTTTTGTTTCATTAACGCATATGACATAACACTAACAAACGGCAACGCTCTGTAATATACACAAACAAAGAAACACGCATTGCACCTTGTAAATATACATTGCTTTGTATAAAATAAACGTAATAAAAAAAAAAAAAAAAAAAAAAAAAAAAAAAAAAAAAAAATTGATGTTAACTTGAAATTTAAAACAATTTAAAAAAAAAAAAAAATAAGTTAACTTGAACCAGCAGACTTCCTTGTATCTACGTACCAACCGGGAAATTATCTAGTAAAATAACAAAAGGTATATGAGTCAAAAGGCAGAAAAACCACAACTATCAGGCACTCGTCTGAAAACCAGAAAAAGGGATGAAAAGGAAAAATACGACCCAACTGCTTTTCGAGATTCCGTCATTGCTGGCATTAGTGAATGTGGACGAGATCTAGAGCTTGTGTCTCGTTTTCTAGACAAAGAAGGATCCAAACTTGACTATAGGAGGTATGCAGAAGTTCTCTTTGATACTTTGTTCGCAGGAGGAATTCTTGCCCCTGGAGGATTTATTGTAGAGGGAACAGACAATGGAAAACCTGTCAGGTCAGATGTCTGCGTGTTTAAGTGGGATGGCGACCTGGATTCACTGCCCAACTTTTATGCGGTGTTGTATAAGCTCCTCCGAAGGTACAAGTATTTGGAAAAAGCGTTTGAGGAGAATCTGAAGAAGATCCTGATGTTCCAAAAAGGTTTCCAGGCCGACGAAAGGGAAAAACTAGCTATCATCACAGGAATCATCCTGGCCAACAGCTTATGCACCCCTCGCATCTTGCTCAGCCTCTTTGAGGACCATCTGGTCAAGGAAGGAATCTCCTTGGAGTTTGCTGCGACTATGTTTTCCACGTGGTTGAAGGAGAAGGACATCAATGCCATCTGTGCATCTCTGAAGAAGCAGCAGATTGACACAAGGCTCACTGAAATGTTCCCAATCAACAAACGCAACCAGGAGAACTTCACGACTTTCTTTCAAGAACGAGGTCTCGGGGCCATTGCCAACATGCAGATAGCCCAGATGGCTTCAAAGGCCAAGAAAGAGGCTCAGAAATGCCTGGCAGAAATGATCAAAGATGAGAGTCCTGTATCAGAGATGATTGATTATGTTAAGGAACTGATTGACAAGCAAGGCAAGACTGAAACAGAAGTTGTCATAACTATCTGGAGCTCTATAATGGCTGCCGTGGAGTGGAACAAGAAGGAGGATCTGGTGGCGGAACAGGCCCTGAAACATCTCAATCAGTACTGCCCCTTGCTGAAGGTGTCGGCTCGCTCCAGCAAATCCGAGCTGGCACTGATGCTCAAGGTGCAGGAGTTCTGTTATGAGAATATGAACTTCTTGAAGACCTTTCAGAAGATAATCATGCTTCTGTACAAAACCGAGGTCATCAGCGAAGATGTCATTCTGAGGTGGTACAAGGATGGTCACAGTGCCAAAGGGAAAAGTGTCTTCCTGGAGCAGATGAAGAAATTTGTGGAGTGGCTTCAGAATGCTGAAGAAGAGTCTGATGAGGATGATGAAGAGGAAGATTAAAATGCAGATGCCTTCCACATGGCCCCAGCCACCAGATGCAACATATTTAAATATCTTCATTGTCAGAGTGTGCATGTTTTGATCTCATTGTCCTTAAGCAAATGCAGGAATTATTATTACATCTCAACAGACGTGTGTGTGTGTTTGTCCATTGTGGTTAATTTTTTTTTATTTTTCATTTTCTAAATTTTGCTTTATTCTGGGGTGAAATTTTATACTGCTAACACTATATTTTAACAGACTGTATTATATACTCCTTTCATTGTGCATATTAACACATCAGTGTGTTGTATTATATTCTGATGATTTTGTTTTCTGCTCATCAAATTCATGTCAATTAATAAAGACAGACATTTGTGGGGGGGGGGGGGGAAATCTAATTGATAAGTGTCCCAGACCAGTCACTGTTGCAGAAATTTTAGAACGTGTGTGCGCCTCGCGACGCGAGCCCTGTGTGCGGTTTATTTTGTAAATACTTTGGAACACTTCTTACTAGGTGGAAACAATCATCGGAGAGCACAGATATTACACGCCTCTGGCCTATGGAAACAACGGCTTTGTAGAAAACTGGCTGCGTGTCCTTTGTAAGACCCGGCCACCGGCTTTGTGTGTCTAGTGGCGGCTGGTCACTAGGCAATTTTGCGTTCAGCGGTTTGCTCTTTGCCTATTATTTTCAACAGGATTTCCCAGCACGAATACATAGTTGTAGAATACCAAGGCCAACATGTATGGTATTTGTATATGGGTAGCCAAGTATGGGTAATTCGTGTAGGTATCTAGGTAAATATAACTATTGCTTTGGTTGATACACAGGTAATTATATTAATATATGCACATGGAACCCCATTTCCCCCCCCCCCCCCATACACACAATTTAAATAGAATGAGACTGTTAAGTCTATTGCCCTAGATCACTGAAATCCATGCACTTTCATCTATAAAAAGCAAGAGAATGTGTGTGTGGGTGTGTGTGTGTGATAGAGAAAGAGAGAGAGAGAGAGAAGGACAGGGGTAACATGCATTCCACGTGTGAATATGGAAATGAAACGAGGAATGTGTGTTTACATGCACTATGCCATAAATGTCATATTATTATAACTGTATATGCATGTAACTGTTTTTAACGCATGTGACACATAACACTAACAAACGGCAACGCTCTGTAATATACACAAACAAAGAAACACGCATTACACCTTGTAAATATACATTGCTTTGTATGAAATAAACGTTGAAAAAAAAAAAAATAATTGATAAGTTTGTGGTCGCATGTAAGAATAAAAAGAAATACCACAATGTAATATGCGACAAAATGTAAATATTCGTAAACAAGTGAATCGGTACAACTATCTCGGAACAGTTATAACATCTGATGGGAGGTGCCTTGATGAGATTAGAACAAGAATTGCGGTGGGAAAAAAAAAAAGAAAGAGTGTTGAGGTGCGACATAGAACCTATAATTTTGTATGGATGTGAAACGCGGACAATGAGGAGCAAGCTGAAAAAAAACCCCATCTAATATTAGTTTTTGAGGAACATGTACAGATTACCATGGATACATAGAAAAGCCAACGAGCAGGTCCTACAAGTAAAAAAAAAAGAATTAAAATCGTAAACTGATTAGAGAATGTAAAACGTAGACAGTAAAGATTTTTGGTCACATTAGAAATAAACTAGAGAACTTGGTGACAACTGACAATATTGAGGGGAATATGTAACAGAAGACTGTGATGTCAGTGAATCCACATCGCTGTCCAGGATGAAAGACTTGGGAGTAAGAATTGGCACGGCCAGACCCGAGAGGTACATCGGGAAAACAAGGCGCCTCGTCAACCAACACAGAACTGGCACTATTAGCCACCGGACGCTGATACATATGCTGGGGGGGGGGAGGATCTGAGCACCTATGGGCCTGTCCGGAGTGCAATGAAGATGCCCCAACTGATAACTGAACTGAACTGAATATTGAGGGGAAAAGGGAAAGGCAGAGAAGTAAATATCATGATGGCTTGGCCACGTGGCATGGTCGAGACAAGAAAGAAAAGAGCGGATCACGATTCTGGTGGGCATGGCACATGATGAAATGATGTCACAACCTGGTTATTTTCTCTTTGTCATACTTTCTATTGCTCATTTTAACTCCTCTAAAAGGCTCTGATTATTTTTCACCGCTTTCAAGATTATCGGTATTACTTGTTATATCTTTATACATTTCTGTGTAGTACTCATTCCATCTTTCTAGTGTATCGTTATTTCTGTTAAAGCATTGCCAGATGTGTATGATTTATTACATGGAAGCTTAGTCTGAATTCGCCTTAAATGTCTTGATGTATCTGAACATTTCTCCAAGTTTCCATGCAACTAGAAATGTTCCATTCTGTTTCATATATTCTCCGATTTCTCTGATCGCACTTCTGATTTTTCCCTTGTGGTTTTTGTAAGTAAGTTAATTTATTTCTGTTCCCATCAGTTTTAATTTGCTTCTATTAACGTGAAACCAACCAACCAACCTACCTACCTACCTACCTACCTACCTACCTACCTCCATACCTACCTGTCTCGAAGTGCCTGTCCTCTAAATCCAACGGGACCGTACACTCAAAGCAACTCAAATTGAACTCGTCAAAAACAGATCAGAACAACAAAACATGTTCTATCTTACCAACCGGATCATAAACATATGGCAGACTCAAGTCGAGTAAACGATTTTCAGACGTACGTTTATTCCGCCGCAGGACAAAGGATATAACTCTTGTAGAAACGTGAGCTGATCCCTATACGCAGGATCGGCGCTCACTTAAATAACATCTACCTACGAGCTCCGAGTCCAGCTCGCTGCCCTTGAGGCCTAATTATCCAAATCCTCAGTTCAACTGATTAAATAAAAGTGTAGGTATCCGCACCCGGTCTTTCTACTGTTGTGTTGTCTTTAATACATTCCTCTCCGGACTCCCAGCTGCTTCATCATGAAATTACCGCCTCCAGGTGTCACCTTTACACGGAGCCTTTTATAAACACATCCTTTCGAATCCACGAATTCACAGCGTCTTCCGTTGCCGTCCAATGACGTTGTTTTCCTTTCCTTGGTTTCTCATATTTGTCGTCCAGTTTTGTGACTGTCTGGGAAAATCCAGTAAGGTCTCTTCTTTATACTTGGTGGCGCGTGTTCCGTTATGTGGCATAATGCCTCCTCCCAGATAAAAAAATTTATTTATAATTTTTTTTCTTTATATCTGTATATCTGTACGACTATCACAACAATTTTAACTACAACTGAATAGCACTTGGTTTTACCCCCTTATCTACCCTTAAAAAAAAAATAAAGCTACATAATGGGCACGCCCACCTGTCCAAACCCTCCGTTGGACGTCGTGTGGCTAATCATGGGAAATCAGACCAACTAATAAACATATTAGTCCCTACCTTGTCATAATAGACAAGTGTGTCCTAACTCTAGGTATTACCATGAGTTTAGGACGAGGGTAATAATGAGGTATTCCATGTAACCATTTTTGTTGTAGTTGATCCTTGTTGTCCTTGTTTGGTACCATACATCTATTTCTTTTCCTGAAATTTATCTCCATGGGTAGGGTGACTTATATGCTTTCCGCCTTGAGAATCCATTGATCCTTTTCCTGTGGATATCTTAAGAATGTCGTTTGATTGTATCTATTCTTTTGCTCCTTCTGTGCAGCTTAATCCATCTAATATAATATTAATTAATCCAACAACATTGTTAATGTAAGTAAATAATTAATATCATATAATTCAATATTTATATTAATACCCATACCATATTAATACTAATTTACAATTACTTCTTAATAATTCTAATTATTTGAATTCAACAATCAATTAATGAATAACCATTATTAACACAATCATATACTGTTCAAAGTTAGTGTGACAATACAAAACAAAATACTTGGTTTGGCCATTGAATGCACAATGAATGTTCCCATCACGCATCTCTTGTGAAGTTCTTATTCTGAATATTCCCTTCACTCACGCTGTCAATCGAAAATCGGTAACATATGTACCCACTTAACTAAATTCTATTTGTAATAATAATCTATTAATAATAATTAATATTTAGTTGATTCTTATAGCATTGCTCCCTCAATTCGGCGCTATCTGAATATATCTTTATCGAATTTCTTAATAACTTATGAAAGAACAGAACATTAATATATATATATATATATATATATATATATATATATATATATATATATATATATATATATATATATATATATATATATATATATATATATATTAAGTTATGTTCTTTCATAAGTTATTAAGAATTCGATAAAATATATTCAGAAAAGCGCCGAATTGAGGAGCAATGCTATAAAATCAACAATATTTAAATTTTTATTAAAAGATTATTTTTACAATAAATTTTGTTAAATGGGTACATATTTACCGATTTTCGATTGACAGCGTGGTGAAGGGAATATTCAAATAAGAACTTCACAAGAGATGCGTGATGGGAACATTCATTGTGCATTCAATGGCCAAACCAAATATTTTGTTTTGTATTGTCACACTAACTTTGAACAGTATATGATTGTGTTAATAATGGTTATTCATTATTGATTGTTGAATTCAAAAAAATTAGAATTATTAAGAGTAATTTTAAAATTTGTATTAATATGGATGGGGGATTAATATAAATTTAATTATGATATTAATTATTTACTTACATTAACAATGTTGTTGGATTAATTAAATTATATTAGATGGATTAAGCTGCACAGAAGGAGCAAAAGAATAGATACAATAAAACGACATTCTTAAGATATCCACGGGAAAAGGATCAAGGGTTCTCAAGGCGGAAGCTAAAAGTCACCCTACCCATGGAGATAAATTTCGGGAAAAAGAAATAGATGTATGGTACCAAAAAGGACAACAAGGATAAACTACAACAAAAATGGTTACATGGAATACCTCATTATTACCCTCGTCCTAAAACTCATGGTAATACCTAGAGTTAGGACACACTTGTCTATTATGACAAGGTAGGGGACTAATATGTTTATTAGTTGGTCTGATTTCCCATGATTAGCCACACGACGTCCAACGGGGGGTTTGGACAGGTGGGCGTGCCCTTATGTACTTTATTTTTTTTTTAAGGTAGATAGGGGTAAAACCCAAATGCTATTCAGTTGTAGTTAAAATTGTTTTGATAGTCGTACAGATATACAGATATAAAGAAAAAAAATTATAAATAAATTTTTTATCTGGGAGGAGGCATTATGCCCCATAACGAACACGCGCCACCAGTATAAAGAAGAGACCTTACTGGATTTTCCCAGACAGTCCAAAACTGGGCGACAAATATGAGAAACCAAGGAAAAGGGAAAAAAACGTCATTGGACGGCAACGGAAAACGCTGTGAATTCGTGGATTCGAAAGGATGTGTTTATAAAAGGCTCCGTGTAAAGGTGACACCTGGAGGGGGTAATTTCATGATGAAGCCTGGGAGTCCGGAGAGGAATTATTAAAGACAACACAACAGTAGAAAGACCGGGGGCGGATACCTACACTTTTATTTTAAACAGTTGAACTGAGGATTTGGGTAATTAGGCCTCAAAGGGGAGCGAGCTGGACTCGGAGCTCGTAGGTAATGTTATTTAAGTGAGCGCCGATCCTGCGTATAGGGATCAGCTCACGTTTCTAAAAGAGTTATATCCTTTGTCCTGCGGCGGAATAAACGTACGTCTGAAATCGTTTACTCGACTTGAGTCTGCCATATGTTTATGACCCGGGTTTGGGTAAATAGAACATGTTTTGTTGTTCTGATCTTTTTTTTGACGAGTTCAATTTGAGTTGCTTTGAGTGTACGGTCCCGTTGGATTTAGAGGACGGGCACTTCGAGACAGGTAGGTATGGAGGTAGGTAGGTAGGTAGGTAGGTAGGTAGGTAGGTTGGTTGGTTGGTTTCACTTTAAAATAGAAGCAAATTAAAACTGAGGGGAAACAGAAATAAATTAACTTACTTAAAAAAACCAAAAGGGGAAAAAATCAAAAGTGCGATCAGAGAAATCGGAGAATATATAAAACAGAAGGGAAACATTTCTAGTTGCATGGAAACTTGGAGAAATGTTCAGATACATCAAGACATTTAGGGGAATTCAGACTAAGCTTCCATGTAATAAATCATACACATCTGGCAATGCTTTAACAGAAATAACGATACACTAAAAGATGGAATGAGTACTACACAGAAATGTATAAAGATATAACAAGTAAAACCGATAATCTTGAAAGCGGTGAAAAAAATCAGAGCCTTTTAGAGGAGTTAAAAAGAGCAATAGAAAATTACAAAGAGAAAAACCAGGTTGTGACATCATTTCATCATGTGCCATGCCCACCAGAATCGTGATCCGCTCTTTTCTTTCTTGTCTCGACCATGCCACGTGGCCAAGCCATCATGATATTTACTTCTCTGCCTTTCCCTTTTCCCCTCAATATTCAGTTCAGTTCAGTTATCAGTTGGGGCATCTTCATTGCACTCCGGACAGGCCCATGGGTGCTCAGACCTCCCCCCCCACATATGTATCAGCGTCCGGTGGCTAATAGTGCCATTTTCGTGTTGGTTACGAGGCGCCTTTTTTTCCCGATGTACCTCTGGGGTCTGGCCGTGCCAATTCTTACCCCCAAGTCTTTCATCCTGGACAGCGATGTGGATTCACTGACATCACAGTCTTCTTTTACATATTCCCCTAAATATTGTCAGTTGTCACCAAGTTCTCTAGTTTATTTCTAATGTGACCAAAAATCTTTACTGTCTACGTTTTACATTCTCTAATCAGTTTACGATTTTAATTCTTTTTTTTTTACTTGTAGGACCTGCTCGTTGGTTTTTCTATGTATCCATGGTAATCTGTACATGTTCCTCAAAACTAATATTAGATGGGGTTTTTTTTCAGCTTGCTCCTCATTGTCCGCGTTTAAACATCCATAAAAAAATTATAGGTTCTATGTCGCACCTCAACACTCTTTTTTTTTTTTTTTTCCCACCGCAATTCTTGTTCTAATCTCATCAGGCACCCCCCATCAGATGTTATAACTGTTCCGAGATATTTTGTACCGATTCACTTGTTTACGAATTTTACATTTTGTCGCATATTACATTGTGGTATTTCTTTTTATTCTTACATGCGACCACAAACTTATCAATTATTTTTTTTTTTTTTCAACGTTTATTTCATACAAAGCAATGTATATTTACAAGGTGTAATGCGTGTTTCTTTGTTTGTGTATATACAGAGCGTTGCCTTTTGTTAGTGTTATGTGTCACATGCGTTAAAAAACAAGTACATGCCATATACAGTTATATAATTATGACATTTATGGCATAGTGCATGTAAACACAATTCCCCGTTTCATTTCCATATTCACACGTGGAATGCCCTTTACCCCTGTCCTTCTCTCTCTCTCCTCTTTCTCTATCACACACACACACCCCCACCATTCTCTTGCTTTTTATAGATGAAAGTGCATGGATTTCAGTGATCTAGGGCAATAGACTTAACAGTCTCTTCTATTTAAATTGTGTGTTGGGGGGGGGGGGGGAAAGGGGGTTCCATGTGCATATATTAATATAATTACCTGTGTATCAACCAAAGCAATAGTTATATTTACCTAGATACCTACACGAATTACCCATACTTGGCTACCCATATACAAATACCATACATGTTGGCCCTTTGGTATTCTACAACTATGTATTCGTGCTGGGAAATCCTGTTAAAAATAATAGGCAAAGAGCAAACCGCTGAACGCAAAATTGCCTAGTGACCAGCCGCCACTAGACACACAAAGCCGGGGGCCGGTCTTAAAAAGGGACACGCAGCCAGTTTTCTACAAAGCCGTTGTTTCCATAGGCCAGAGGCTGTAATATCTGTGCTCTCCGATGATTGTTTCCACCTAGTAAGAAGTGTTCCAAAGTATTTAAAATAAACCGCACACAGGGCTCGCGTCGCGAGGCGCACACACGTTCAAAAAATTTCTGCAACAGTGACTGGTCTGGGACACTTATCAATTAGATTTTCCCCCCCCCCCCCCACAAATGTCTGTCTTTTTTAATTGACATGAATTTGATGAGCAAAAACAAAATCATCAGAATATAATACAACACACTGATGTGTTAATATGCACAAAGAAAGGAGTATATTACAGTCTGTTAAAATATAGTGTTAGCAGTATAAAATTTCACCCCAAATAAAGCAAATTTAGAAAAAGAAAAAAAAAAAAAAATTAAACCCCAATGGACAAAACACACACACGTCTGTTGAGATGTAAAAATAATTCCTGCATTTGCTTAAGGACAATGAGATCAAAACATGCACACTCTGACAATGAAGATATTTAAATATGTTGCATCTGGTGGCTGGGGGCCCTGTGGAAGGCATCTGCATTTTAAACTTCCTCTTCATCATCCTCATCAGACTCTTTTTCAGCATTCTGAAGCCACTCCACAAATTTCTTCATCTGCTCCAGGAAGACACTTTTCCCTTTGGGACTGTGACCATCCTTTTACCACCTCAGAATGACATCTTCGCTGATGACCTCGGTTTTTTACAGAAGCATGATTATCTTCTAAAGGGCTTCAAGAAGTTCATATTCTCATAACAGAACTCCTGCACCTTGACATCAGTGCCAGCTCGGATTTGCTGGAGCGAGCCGACACCTTCAGCAAGGGGGAGTACTGATTGAGATGTTTCAGGGCCTGTTCCGCCACCAGATCCCCCCTTCTTGTTCCCTCCACGGCAGCCATTATAGAGCTCCAGTAGTTATGACAACTTCTGTTTCAGTCTTGCCTTGCTTGTAAATCAGTTCCTTAACATAATCAATCATCTCTGATACAGACTCTCATCTTTGATCATTTCTGCCAGGCATTTCTGAGCCTCTTTCTTGGCCTTTGAAGCCATCTGGGCTATCTGCATTTTGGGCAATGGCCCCGAGACCTCGTTCTTGAAAGAAAGTCGTGAAGTTTCCCTGGTTGCTTTTGTTGATTGGGAACATTTCAGTGAGCCTTGTGTCAATCTGCTGCTTCTTCAGAGATGCACAGATGGCATTGATGTCCTTCTCCTTCAACCACGTGGAAAACATAGTCGCAGAAAACTCCAGGAGATTTTTTCCTTGACCAGATGGTCCTCAAAGAGGCTGAGCAAGATGCGAGGGGTGCATAAGCTGTTGCCAGGATGATTCCTGTGATGATAGCTAGTTTTTCCCCTTTTGTCGCCTGGAAACCTTTTTGGGAAAATCAGGATCTTCTTCAGATTTTCCTCAAACGCTTTTTCCAAATACTTGTACCTTCGGAGGAGCTTATACAACACCGCATAAAAGTTGGGCAGTGAATCCAGGTCGCCATCCCACTTAAACACGCAGACATCTGACCTGACAGGTTTTCCATTGTCTGTTCCCTCTACAATAAATCCTCCAGGGGCAAGAATTCCTCCTGCGAACAAAGTATCAAAGAGAACTTCTGCATACCTCCTATTCAAGTTTGGATCCTTCTTTGTCTAGAAAACGAGACACAAGCTCTAGATCTCGTCCACATTCCCACTAATGCCAGCAATGACGGAATCTCGAAAAGCAGTTGGGTCGTTTTTTCCTTTTCATCCCTTTTTCTGGTTTTCAGACGAGTGCCTGATAGTTGTGGTTTTTCTCCCTTTTTGACCCCATATACCTTTTGTTATTTTACTAGAAAATTTTCCCGGTTGGTACGTAGATACAAGGAAGTCTGCTGGTTCAAGTTAACTTTTTTTTTTTTTTTTTTTAAATTGTTTTAAATTTAAATTTAAACCCATCAATTTTTTTTTTTTTTTTTTTTTTTTTTTTTTTTTTTTTTATTACGTTTTTTTTTATACAAAGCAATTATATTTTACAAGGTGCAATGCGTGTTTCTTTTTTTTGTGTATATTACAGAGCGTTGCCGTTTGTTAGTGTTATGTCAATGCGTTAATAAAACAAAAACATACATATACAGTTATGATAATGACGTACGCTTTCAGTCATCCCATTCAACGTGATTGATGGTAATAGTGATGATAATGGTGATGATAATGATGATGATAGTGGTGATGGTAATGGTGGTGATAAGGGTGATGATAATGACGGAGACAACAACGCTATGGTGTGGGGGATGATTCCTTCCGCTCGTTCATTCAAAACCCATCTTTCTCACACCCTTTAAACCTTCCACACACAGCACGCTTTCTCTTCCACACCGAAGATATATACTTTAAAAGGGAAAATTGTTGGTGTCAAGGTCGAAACGGAAAAAGCCGCCCCACGTTTTACACTGCAGGCAGTCTCATGCAAGCTTACTTCCTGTAAGTGGATTCAATATTATTGCTGAATGACAGCCCTCGACTTAATCGCAAGTGCCCAGGGTTTGCTTGTGGTGGGGTGGGGTTTTATACCAGGAACGCGGTCAAAACGGAGGGAGGGAGAGAGAGGGAGTTGGGGGGGGGGAGAGGGGGGGGGAGGGATAAAGAGAAGAGCGCGCGTAAACAGATTGGAATTTGTTAAGTTGTCCATTGCGAATTCAGCGTATACATAAAAATCCATTCATTATGTACAAAAACAGGCTTTACATTGCGAATACAGCGTATAGTCATTCATGTTTGGGGTGGGGGGGGGGGAGAAAGAGAGAGAGCGATAATATTATAATATATTATATAAGAAGAGAGAGAGAGAGAGAGAGAGAGAGAGAGAGAGAGAGAAGAGAGAGAGCTGTTCATACCGAGGTCAAACTTGGGTCGACAAGACCACTGACTCACAAAGGCCACCGCCCCTTTTGTTCTGTCTAGATTGGGCTACAGGACTCAGTAAAAAAGAAAAGACATTTATTCAGTTATTTGGCGTTTTTGTTCCTCAATGTTTGGGGCTTAGTGGTACACATGCGGAGTATAGAAATATACTGTGAGAGTGTGTTTGAACATGTATTTTATGTAGTGTGAAATTTGATGGAGGGGGCTCTTGTTTATTAATCTGCGAATAGCTGGGCGATTTTTTGTTGAAAAATCTTTGCTAGTGTGTGTGGTTGTATTGTTTGGTGATTGTGTGTGGCCGAGTTTCTACTCGACCATATTACTTTTTCTATACTCGCCAGTGCAACAAGAATTTATTGGGGTTTTGTCTTTTGTCGATGGGGTTTTGTATTTAAAAAAAATGGCCTTATAAGCGTCATTTTTCTTGTTTGTGTGTTTCTATTAATTGTTGCAGTGCAATCTTAGTGGCTGTGATTGCTGGGCATTCATAGAAGAGATGATCCTCTTTTTCCTAAATTTTTTTTTGTCTACATAATTTGCATGGGGCTATTTGCTTGAATGTTTTTGCGGCCTCTCAGTTGTCGGGGTCATATTATAAATTACCTGTATGTTATTTCTTTGGATTTTGATGTGATTGTTTGTTGTGTAAATTTGTGAAGGTGCAACTGTAGTCTTTCATGTGATATTTGTATCCTCTTTTGATTCTCGGTGTAGTGGTGGGGCTTGTTGTTGTACTAAATATGTGTATATCTGCTTGGTTGTCTGTTGAAATTAAGTGTTCATTACCTTAAATTGCTTGCATACATGTTCTGTAGAAGTGCGGTAGTGTGCCGTAATAGTGCGGTGTTGTTTTTCTTTTTTCTTAATTCGGGTTTAATCTAATTGAAATATAGTATAATGCTAGCGAGTGTTGATCTGGATGATTGATGATGCGTCCTATGTGGTTGATTTTTAAATGCTTGTATTTTAACAACATCAATTAGAGCGAAGAATTTATACGTTGTGAAGAGAAACCAGAGCATTCCAAAATGTTGTTTAGACAGACGCAGCCTAGCAGATACAGAAATAAATAATTTACTAAACAATTTTTATTATACTACAACTTATTGTCTACAATTTGAAACGGTTTAAAATTGTGTATAGCTTTTATTAGGGTATCATTCAATTGATACCAAAAAAGATATAAAAAAATATGTTACGGAATAAACATATACTTCTCTGCAATATAGCTGTCAGTACAAATATAGTGAATTCTAAAATTGTTCCCCTTGATTGCTAGAGCGACATATGACTTCAACCTAGATGCAATTATTTCCCTTGTATTAATAAAAAAAAAAAAACAGTTGTATATCCTTTACGGGGCGTTGCAGTCAACACCATCATGGTTTGCTGTTGTGAGGGGAAAGGGGAAAAACAATATCAAGTAATAAGTTCTTGTAGTAACGTACGATAGTATGTGCAAAATTTACCATTTCGGTATTTTGGGGGATGTCTCCATGGTCGCCGGGTGTAATGCACTTGCTTTAAACTTCCGGTACGCTGATGGCGACGTAGGGATTCAATGCGTAAAACCCGTCAGATGATCGTCCCCCGTTGACTTCTCGTTCAGAAAACAATGGCAAACTAAAGAAAGTGAAATTGCCCAAAAAATCAACCTCCGGTTGGGGGTTTATCGCAAAAGTTGTGTAAAGCCATGCAGCCATTTTTTGCTGTATTATAGAAAGAGACATAGATGTTTATGTCGCATGCTTTGGACAAACATCACTCCCAAGATATTCAAACATTGTGCATGGTAGATGGTTATTCTTCTTTGCTGCTTTGATATGTCGCCGCGTGAACATCTAGGGTGGGAAATTTATATTGTAGGACAGTTTTTGTGGTCGCATGTAAGAATAAAAAAAAATACCACAATGTAATATGCGACAAAATGTAAATTTCGTAAACAAGTGAATGGGTACAACTATCTCGAACATTTTATAACATCTGATGGGAGGTGCCTTGATGAGATTAGAACAAGAATTGCTGTGGGAAAAAAAAAAAAAAGAGTGTTGAGGGCGACATAGAACCTATAATTTTGTATGGATGTAAACGCGGACAATGAGCAGCAAGCTGGAAAAAAAAAATCTAATGACATCTAATATTAGTTTTTGAGGAACATGTACAGATTACCATGGATACATAAAAACCCCAACGAGCAGGTCCTACAAGAAAAAAAAAAAAAGAATTAAAATCGTAAACTGATTAGAGAATGTAAAACGTAGACAGAAAAGATTTTTGGTCACATTAGAAAAAAACTAGAGAACTTGGGGGACAACTGACATATTGAGGGAATATGTAACAGAAGACTGTGATGTCAGTGAATCCACATCGCTGTCCAGGATGAAAGACTTGGGAGAAAAATTGGCAGGGCCAGACCCGAGAGGTACATCGGGAAACAAGGCGCCTCGTCAACCAACACAGAACTGGCACTATTACCACCGGACGCTGATACATATGCTGGGGGGAGGATCTGAGCACCTATGGGCCTGTCCGGAGTGCAATGAAGATGCCCCAAATATAAATGAACTGAACTGAATATTGAGGGGAAAAGGGAAAAGGGAGAGAAGTAAATATCATGATGGGTTGGGCCCCGTGGGATGGTCGAGACAAGAAAGAAAAGAGCGGATCACGATTCTGGTGGGGATGGCACATGATGAAATGATGTCACAACCTGGTTATTTTCTCTTTTTCATACTTTCTATTGCTCATTTTAACTCCTCTAAAAGGCTCTGGTTATTTTTCACCGCTTTCAAGATTATCGGGATTACTTGTTATATCTTTATACATTTCTTGTAGTACTCATTCCATCTTTCTAGTGTTCGTTATTTCTGTTAAAGCATTGCCCGATGTGTATGATTTATTACTGGAAGCTTAGTCTAAATTTGCCTTAAATGTCTTGATGTATCTGAACATTTCTCCAAGTTTCCTGCAACTAGAAAGTTCCATTCTGTTTCATATATTCTCCGATTTCTCTGATCGCACTTCTGATTTTTCCCTTTTGGTTTTTGTAAATAAGTTAATTTATTTCTGTTCCCATCATTTTAATTTGCTTCTATTAACGTGAAACCAACCAACCAACCTACCTACCTACCTACCTACCTACCTCCTCCATACCTACCTGTCTCGAAGTGCCTGTCCTCTAAATCCAACGGGGCCGTACACTCAAAGCAAATCAAATTGAACTCGTCAAAAAAAGATCAGAACAACAAACATGTTCTATCTTACCAACCGGATCATAAACATATGGCAGACTCAAGTCGAGAAAAACGATTTTCAGACGTCCGTTTATTCCGCCGCAGGACAAAGGATATAACTTTTGTAGAAACGTGAGCTGATCCCTATACGCAGGATCGGCGCTCATTTAAATAACATCTACCTACGAGCTCCGAGCCCCGCTCGCTGCCCTTGAGGCCAAATTTAAACCCAAAATCCTCAGTTCAACTGTTTAAAATAAAGTTTAGGTATCTACACCCGGTCTTTCTACTGTTATTTTGTTTTTTAACACTTTCCCTCTCCGGACTCCCAGCTGCTTCATCATGAAATTACCGCCTCCAGGTGTCCCCTTTCACACGGATTTTTTATAAACATATCCTTTCGAATACACGAATTCACACGTCTTTCCCTTTCCGGGCCAATGACGTTGTTTTCCTTTCCTTGGTTTCTCATATTTGTCGTCCAGTTTTGTGACTGTCTGGGGAAAAACCAGTAAGGGCTCTTCTTTATACTTGGTGGCGCGTGTTCCGTTATGTGGCATAATGCCTCCTCCCAGAAAAAAAAAATTATTTATAATTTTTTTTTTTATATCTGTATATCTGTACGACTATCCCCACAAATTTTTAAATACAACTGAATAGCACTTGGGTTTTTCCCCCTTATCTACTCTTAAAAAAAAAAAAAGCTACATAAAAGGGGACGCCCACCTGTCCAAACCCTCCGTTGGACGTCGTGAGGCTGATCATGGGCAAACAGACCAAATAATAAACATATTAGTCCCTACCTTGTCATAATAGACAAGTGTGTCCTAACTCTAGGTATTACCATGATTTTTGGACGAGGGGGAATAAGGGGGTTTCCGAACCATTTTTGTTGTAGTTGTCCCTTTTTTTTTTGTTTGTTTACCATACATCTATTTCTTTTCCTGAAATTTTTCTCCATGGGTAGGGTGACTTATACGCTTTCCGCCTTGAGAAACCATTGATCCTTTTCCTGTGGATATCTTAAGAAAGTCGCTTGATTGTATCTATACTTTTGCTCCTTCTGTGCAGCTTAATCCATCTAATATAATATTAATTAATCCAACAACATTGTTAATGTAAGTAAATAATTAATATCATATAATTCAATTTTTTTATTTTAAATACCATACCATATTAATACTAATTTACAATTACTTCTTAATAATTCTAATTATTTGAATTAAACAATAAATTAATGAATAACCATTATTAACACAATCATATACTGTTCAAAGTTAGTGTGACAATACAAAAAAAAATACTTGGTTTGGCCATTGAATGCACAATGAATGTTCCCATCACACATCTCTTGTGAAGTTCTTATTCTAAATTTTCCCCTTCACTCACGCTGTCAATCGAAAATCGTAACATATGTACCCACTTAACTAAATTCTATTTGTAATAATAATCTATTAATAATAATTAATATTTAGTTGATTCTTATAGCATTGCTCCCCCAATTCGGCGCTATCTGATATATCTTTTATCGAATTTCTTAAACTTATGAAAGAAAATAACATTAATATATATATAACTAATTAACTTATAACAAAGATCTGCCTTTCTATTAATTATAAACGACTGAGAATGTCTCACAGAAGATTGACTAAATAAAATCTTGTAGATCTTCAATATAGTATAGACTTGTTAAGAAAAGAGACATTGCAACTATTCGGGACTTCTAAGAAAATAATCGCAATATAATATAAAATTTTGATTCAACAAAAAAAAATATTTAAAATAAATAATTTATTAAGTTCTCTAATAACTATATAGTTACAGAGGTCCCGGGTTCTAATCCCGGACGAGCCCCCACGTGTCTCGAAGTGCCCTGTCTCTAAATCCAACGGGACCGTACACTCAAAGCAACTCAAATTGAACTCGTCAAAAACAGATCAGAACAACAAACATGTTCTATCTTACCAACCGGATCATGAACATATGGCAGACTCAAGTCGAGGTAAACGATTTTCAGACGTACGTTTATTCCGCCGCAGGACAAAGGATATAACTCTTGTAGAAACGTGAGCTGATCCCCTATACGCAGGATCGTGCGCTCACTTAAATAACATCTACCTACGAGCTCCGAGTCCAGCTCGCTCCCCTTGAGGCCTAATTATCCAAATCCTCAGTTCAACTGATTAAATAAAAGTCTATGTATCCGCCCCGGTCTTTCTACTGTTGTGTTGTCTTTAATACATTCCTCTCCGGACTCTCGCTGCTTCATCACGAAATTACCGCCTCCAGGTGTCACCTTCACACGGAGCCTTTTATAACACACCCTTTCGAATCCACAAATTCACAGCGTCTTCGTTACCGTCCAATGACGTTGTTTTCCTTTTCCCTTTGGGTTTTTCATATTTGTCGTCCAGTTTTGTGACTGTCTGGGAAAATCCAGTAAGGTCTCTTCTTTATACTGGGGCGCGTGTTCCGTTATGTGGCACTACCTACCTACTTACCTCCTACTTATCTACACCCCCACCTTCCAAACCCGCCCAAAAACACACACACACACACACACACACACACACACACACACACACACACAATTGTTTTAAAAAGATGTATAAAGTACCTGTAGTATTCGTAATGGGAAAGTGTATTGTACAGACACACTCCCACTTATTGTCACGGCTGTATCTGTTCTCTTCAAAAGTGTAGACAGGTAGCGCTGTTCTGGTCTTTTGATAACACTGTGAAGTCTCACGATCCCGCGACTGATCTGCAGGACATAGAACAAAATGACTGTAAAATAATGAATCCTTAATATGACACCTTGGAGTGGATTGTCAAAGCATAACGACACACACTACATTTATCATTGGGACCTTGCCGTCTTGACAGACGATAGTTTGTGCTTTAAAAAGGCATAATAACTTTCACCTATGGGGGCAGCGAAAGTGACTGATAAGGCAAATTCGCGCTGTAAATGTTCGTTCACAGTGGGGGCATGTGAACACGTGGTCATTTCCCCCATCATGCCTATCTTACGTCTCACCCTCGGTGTGTGACTTATCTGCAATAATGTTGTCCTTTGTCTTTATTCCATTTCTGATTTTTGCCCTCCAGGCAACCGTTCAGCAACATTTATAATGTAATATGATTGTACATTTAAATCGTTCATATGACACATGGATGTGGAATAATGAAGGAAAAACGAAAAACACTACATACAAAATTTAAATATGCTATATGCACGGGAATGTAGACGACTATCTCAGCCGATACAGATATAACCTGGGATGAGACCAAGAGACACATACAATGCAAGAAGCACTTTTATCCACCAGGCCAAAAACTCTGCAGACAAACCTAGTCTGTACGCAGTTGGTATCTCCGTGGAAACTCCCGCAGAACGAACTCCGCGAAAAAGGAACATAGATTACCAGTACAAATCCAGACAAATGTGACAGCAATACTTGACAGAAAAAACAGAAGACTCAAAAAACAGAACAGTGTACAACGCAGAAAAGCCAATATCTTTCCTTGAAGAATATCCCGGGTCCTCTGGATCTGTCTACACTGATGGATCAGCACAAAAAGCTATTAGAAATGGATAGCGGGAGTGTATGGTCAGGTGTATGCAGGGATGATTAACCATTAGGCAAACAAGGCACGTGCCTAGGGCACCAAGCATTTGGGGGGCACCACAAGTCCTCAAGAAAAATGTGTATATTGTCCCGGTAGCGTAATTGCATGGCATAAGCAAATCGCAAATGTAAAATTGAATCGCACATTATTTAACCTTGGTCCCCAACCCGGGGGGAAAACCCCACCTGTTTTTTTTTTTTTTTTTTTTTTCAATTTTTTGTTATTTTTCTTCAAGGTTTTTTTGTGCTATTTTTTTACTTTTCGGGGTATTTTGTGCTACGTAACGCACTAATGCGTAGCGACAAATTCACTTCCGTTTTGGTCTGCTAGTGAAAAAAATTGTGAAAAGTGCTAATTTGTCGACGTGTCATTGATGACTGTACATTTGCATAATGGGTTAGAACTACTTTGCATTTTCGAACATTTGTATAAACTACTTACTGATGTAGATATTACTAATTTAGCTTACACAGCAAAACTTGATTTGACGAAGGTAAGGTTTAAAGGTTACACTTTTTTTCTTTTGTTTTCGTTTTTATCTAAGGGTTTTAAATCCTAAAAATCTTTTTTTTTTTTTTTAAAATATTAAAATATATATATATATATATATATATATAAAATAAAAAAAAAAAACTTTTTTTTTTTTTTTTTTTATATATATATTATATAAAATTTTTAT